>MASP02000129.1:0-382692 GCA_001693025.2 Colletotrichum lindemuthianum | reverse complement strand
GAGAGGGCTGTTGTCGTATGGCCCTCTTGGAGCCGCGAGGGCTGTGGGAGAGGGCTGTTGTTGTATGGCCCTCTTGGAGTTGCGAGGGCTGTGGGAGAGGGCTGTTGTCTGAGCCACACGTGTGGGGGGTGTCGAAAGGTTTCGAGAGGCTATAAGGCTATATAGCTATAAGGCCGTTAGTTGTATATATAGCTTAAGTGGCTATATAGCTCTCAGTAGTATTCGAGAGTCTATAACGCCATAAGGCTATAGAACCGCCAGCTGCCTATACTACTATAAAGCTATATAAACCTCTTAAAAGAAGGAGATAATACTGAAGCTGCAAAATCCAGTATCTACATAGGGAAGATTATGAGGCTTGAGGGGTTATTACGTTAAATAAACATAGAGTCTCAACTTAGCTAAAGCTGGATTTTTAAGCTTCCTAATAATAGCCTCCTTGAGGTGGATAGTATATATTTAGAGTATCTTAGTGAGGTCCTAAAGTGGGGAGGGTCTGAGGTATCTAAATAATAAATAACTGTCACAATCTTTTACCTTATATAGACCTCAGGTATAGGGTTTCGCGATTGCTTCTTCTGATAATATAGACCTTGCTGATCTACAGTATAATGTTGACGGTTAGGTTAATACTGATTAGTGTTAGTTTACCCGTCAGGAGTAATTGTATGCTACATATAGCCTTCGCTGTGCGGATGCAAACTGTTCTGTTTTAGTAAATCATTATTATTATTCCTAGGTTATGTGGCTGGAGGCTATATACGTAGAAGGAGCTTATATGGCTGTATAGCCATGTGGCCAGTGTGGCCACGTAGCCTGTACGGCCATATAGGCTAACTATTTACCCGATGTAGCCATAGCATAGTAGGCTATAAGGTGGCCAAGCGGCTATGATAGTTGAACCGAATAGTTGAACCAACATATATATAATAACTTAAGAAGTTTAGCTTAAGTAATACTGCTGCTAGAAACTTATACTAAGAGTATTTTTAGGATTTCTAGTTAGCTATTATTAGTTTAATCGTCAGGGTAATTGTATACTGTACGTAATCTCGTTATATAGATACAAACTGGTATTCTAGTATTCATTATTATTATTATTACGTTACGTAGCGTGCAGCGCCACATAAAGCTCTAGATCTACAGTATAGTAATTACTTACTAATTACCATACCGCTAGGTTACAGCTGGCACTGGATGCTAAGCATCTGTGGCTAGTAGGCTATAGAGGGTATACTACTATATACGTAGTAGTATATATAGTTACTACATACCCTACAGTATAGTATAACTGATACTAATAATTTTTCTTTTTTATTCTATACTCTGGTGCCTATCTATTTATATGAAAAATAGTATCTTTTATAATTTACACTCTTTACCTAAATAACGTCTGAATACCTATTTATCTACTCCACTTAAGTTACTTATCCCTCTATTTAAATAGTTATATAGTTTAAATTAATAAATTTCTCAAGGATATAGTTTAGAGTACCTTTCGTGAAGGTATTAATAATATTATTATCTCTATTAATCTACTATACCTTATAGAACTTACAGCATTTATATAACTATCTTAACACTATAATATTAATTATTAGATACTTCTCTTTAGTAATACTAAACTTTATAAGGTACTTATAAAGTGAGTATAAGTTAGTATATATAATAGTTAGAATCTGAGGGAGCTTTCAGTAGTTAAGAATTTTCTTAAGTAATATAGCTATAATATAAATAAAATCTATACTAACTACTATAATATAGATCTCTAAGGTAAATATACTCCTAATAACTTTCTTATTTTTAGTAAATAAGTAATATATAAAGTTACTATAGAAGTTAAACTAACTATTACTAGTTATAATCTCTTAGCTTAAGATTATTATAAATCTCAGTTAAAATAAGAAGTTAATATTATTAGTAAAAAAGCTATTAATAAAAACATGAAAATATACCTTAGAGAGGTTAGATAATATAAAGTTGAGGCCTCAGTTAAGATACTCTATTTACTATTTAAGCTATTTATTAAGTATAGTAATATTATCACTTAAGGGTTATTACTTTTACGCTATACGTAAGAGGTCGAATAGAGCCTCCAGTTAGTATATAGAGGTAAGGTACATACCATACGCACGTTATTTAATATACACCTTCTTAAGTGCTTTAGATGTAGTATATATATTAATAAGGACCAGCTTTTACCTTTAATACTTTTAGCGTAAGTAGAGGTAATTACTATAGAGTAATAGGATATCTCTATTAAATACGAAGGATATAGTCTCTAAGAATATAATTTTAAACTTCACCTTAAATAAGACTTTTTTAAGCTCCTTATCCTCTCAGCGAGAGAATACTGTATTAGAGAGGCTAAGGATGTTATTAGTTTATATACTAATAAGACTGAAGGTGTTATTTTAAGCGTGCGAGACGAGGAGGTATAAGTTATATATTAAAGTCTCTATTTATAACTGCTCCTTATAGTATATAGAGTAAGTTACTTACTAGTAAGTTCCAGTCTCAGTAAGACTGTAGAGTAGCTTAATAATAATTATTATAGAGTCTAGAGGATACTACCTTTTAAGATATAAAAGTAGATTAGCTATAATATACTTTATAAGTTCTATTTTAGCTTAGATGTAAGCTTAAGTAACGTTATAAAGTTATATTATTATATTTTTATACTTAAGGAGGGTTAGAGCTATAGCTAAAATTAATTACTAGTTACTCTATTAGATTATTAGCAATTACGTTAAAATCTCAAACTTACTACAGTCTCTAAAACTTTAGATTATAAGTTTTAACTTCTTATATACTTTATTAGTATTTTTATTCTTAATTTTATTAATAATATAAAACTTAAAGTATTTATAGTTTTTATGGAGGATAGGATTATATTAGATAATTTTTATAATATTATTATTAATAATACTCTTAACCTCTTTTTTGATTGACTCTTTAAATAGTAAGCTGGATATTGTAATTACGCTTTTTACGTAGAGGGTAAGTGAGAGTGTTAAATCTGATTACTTCTTAGTTGTGAGGTATACTATAAAATAAGCTTCTTATTCGAATTTTAGAGGTAGTAAACTAACTATATACCTATAAGTTATATAACTTAGAGGTATTAGTTTAGTCTGAGGTATTTAAGGTTGAGGTAGTAGGTTACTAATTACTTAGGGAGGGAGGATATTATTATTTCTTTTAATAGAGATAGTATGAGGCGTTAGTTATATATTTAGAGCCTTGGGGATAGTTACAGATAAAATTAGAGTAGCTATATAGGATTGTGGGCTTCTATTTGCTATTAGGTTACTTAGAGATCCTTAGCTTAGCTGAGGGTTAGTATATAAAACTATAAATACTAGCTCTTGTGAAGCTATAGCTTTAGCTACACTATTATTAATTTCTTATTTATTGCTTTTAAAATACTGTTTTATAGCTATTAATTGAAACTCTTGAGGGCTATAAGGAAGCTTAAGAATATAAGTCTCACTATAGATAGTAACGAGAGAGTATAGCTCTTACTAGCCTTTTTTCTCTCGCTATATACATACAAAAGTCTGGAGCAGAAAGGTTATCACACGAAAGATATTAAAACTATTATATATTACTAAAATAATGTTAATAGTACGTTTAGTATATTTATAGTGGACCTCTTCCGTAGCTTTACGTATAGCTTAGGCCTGGGTAATAATATCTAGAGAGGGAGCTGAATTTTCTGTGAAGCGTAAGTATACTCTAAATATAAGCAGGGTAGATATAAGGTTATTCAGGCTAGTAGTATTATTAATTATCTTGTATACTATTTGAAGGGATACCTCTTAAATGGTAGTAAGAAGCTTTATATAGTAAATTTTATATATATAGTGGAGGAGTATATAGTAATACTTAACTTTACTAATACTATTATATACCTTAATAAATATAATATAAACTGTTAATTCTATAGTCTTTACTTCTAATCTGAAGTTTTTAGATTAGAAAGTTATATTTATATTAGTAGTAATATAGTTAGGAGGGCTTTAGTATATGTTAATCTAATATACCTTAAGGGCCTCCTATATTACTTTTACTGATAAGTTAGATAGAAATTAAGCGGCATTAAATACTATAGTAGTATTAATAATATAAAGTATATTATAGTTATTAATATAGATAATATTAATAATAATCTCGAAGTTAAAGTTAATATGATTTTAAATAGTAAAATAAAATTATGAGGAAGCTATATTATATATTTAGTAGTAATAGTAGTACCTCTCAAGAGCTTTAAGAGTATACTATTTAACTGGATATCCTACTTTAGTGAGGATATTATAGAGGTATACTACAGCTGGATGTCTGAAGTAGCAGTAAAGTCTCTATATCTCTATCTCTATAAGGTATACAGAGGTAATTATTCTCTCCTTATTAAGAAATATCTACAGATACTTCCATTTTTAAATAATAAATATAATCTTTTTACTTTAGTGGAGCTTATTATAGATGTTATTAAATATAATACTAAGGTAATCTATATCTGTAAGGTAGAGTAGGAAGAATATATTATATAAGATTATATAAAATATAATAATACTAAGTGGTATAAGTATATTAACTGTTCTAAATGTTATAATAAAGGTAGCTTTTCTAAAGTATATTATAATTAGTTTATCTTACAGAAATATAAAAGTAATAGAGGGGATAACTAACTACTTTAATATAGTAAACTGGAAGTATCTTACAGTTAAGAAGCTAGTAGTATTTAAGTTAAATAAGATATCTTAAAATATAGTATTTAAGTAGTAGCCCTCAAGTATAAAAATATATGTAGGAATATTAGGAATAATGGTACTGTTTATAAGTTTACTGCTAGTAGTAACACTTTTAGTGAGGATATAGACTATTATCTAATCTTAGAGGATTTTTATAATTTTACCTCTATCTAGAGTAATAAGTTTCTTACTGTAAAATAATATAAAAAATATCTCTAAGGTAGATCCTATAGAGTAGTTCTCCTTAAGGTTAATATCTATCTAATATTATATAATAATATTTTTATCAGTATTAACCTCTAGTGTAACTTTAAGGTTATTATTATTAAGGCTGTTAATATTTTTGTAGCTTATAAGGAAAGTTTAGTATACTACTGTGGAGTATACTTTAGGGTTAGTAGTTAATTTATATCTATTAAATAAGGTATATTTCTCCTCAAGAGTATACTTTATAGACTAATAATTAGGTTTGCTATATATATAGTATTTTTAATCAGTATAACTATATGTAAATATTAGAGGTAAGTAATAGCTACCTGGAGCGTGAGGCTGTATGTATGTGGAAGTATAGCTACAGTCTTAAAGGTTACCTTAAGGTAAGTTATATATATAGTTAGTCTAAAATTAGTTTCTAGCTGCCTTCTAGTAGTTATCTCTATTATCTTATATATATTATACTTTTTAGATTAATAAGGTATTATTTATAGTGGATCTTAACTAGTTATAGAAACTCTGGGAGGTTACTGTGAGGCTAAAGAGGGCTAATTAGTATTTTAGTATACTATAGTATATATTTATAAGCTGGAGGTGGAGGGTGTTATCTGTTTAGATTTTAGTAGGGAAGGTTTTTTAGATATATGTAAGCTTTGAGATTAGGAGCTTGAGGGCCTCCTTTTTATTTTTATTAGGATTTTTAGTAATAATATTTTAAAAGGTGGTATTCTGCTAGTTAGAGAGGTAGAGCTGTTAATTCTCGTTATTCTTAAAGTAGTTTTTAATCTGCTAGACTATTTAGTTAAACGTGAGGTTAATATTTAAGTTATTTAAGTGGTTAAAGTAAAACTTAAGAGTATTATTCTTAAGTATAATTAAAAATAATTTTACCTATATATATCATAGGATACTAAACTTAAAGTAGTAATTGTGGAAGATATAGATTTTTAACTTAAGGATATTATAGAAGTCTCTACTATATTTTATATTCTTATTATATAACTTCGTGAGGTCTGTAGTGTATTTAGTAGATATATTATTAAATGGGGTAGTAATAGTAGCATATAGGGGGTGTTCTTAATATTCAGGTTAGTCTCAGCTGGAATTTTAATAGTCCTCTTAATATTAGAGAAGCTTTGAGATAATTAAATAGGGGGCTAGTGAGACTATTAGTTATAACAGAAGTCTCTCACCCGGGGCTATATATATATAAGCTAGCTAGTTTAGTAGTAAGTATCTCTCTTTAACTACTTACAGTAGGAACGTTATTAATATAGTGTTTTTAACTTTTAGTTAAGTATTATAGAGGAGTAGAGTAAAGTTTAATTTTTCTATAAGGAAGTTATTAACTTACTTAGGATATTTCTTAAGGTTACTTATAAGGATAGTATAGTATTTTAATATATTATTAATCTTATTGGGAATTTATAGGGTAAATCCCTCTAACTAAGTTAGTTAGTATATTACTGTGAAGATTTAATTACTATCCTTATTAATTTTAATACTATAAACTATAAGGTAGTCTCTAAAGTATTAAGTTATAGAGATATTAGTAAGCTGCTAAGTTATTATAGGTTAGTCCTTAAAGTTACTTTTAAATATCTGAAAAAGTTCTAGGCTATAGAGTTTTATATAAGTATATAAAGCTATCTAGTATACTAAATAGGTAGAGATTTTTACAGAGTCCTCCTTTATAATAGTCTTATAGTTAATATTAAAGATTCAGCTGAAGAGTGCTAGGTTAAGATATTAGTAGAGCCTTATAGGTATAGGAATACCTAATAGTACTATTATTATGGACGTAGGGCTGCCTGGAGTAGGTATCTTACCTATAGGGGTTAATTTAGATATTATTATGAAGGTAAGGAAGGTGTGGAGTAAGGGAGGGTTATTAATATTACTGGATCTATATAGAGAGAAGTAGGGGAAGAGTTTTTAAGAGGCTATATAGGTTTCTCGAGGGGTTGAGGCTAGAGATACTATAAATCTCTAATACTAAAAAGTCTGGTAATAGTTTAAAGAGGGTTATTATATTAGTTAAATATATTTCTATAAGTAATAAAAGTGATTATAGTTATTAGCTTCTTAGTAGTTATTATTAGGAAGTTACTTTATTTTAATATTAAGATTAAATATAGTTATTAGTATCTTAATAGTAGTAATCTATAAGGGGTTAGTATATAGTTTAGAGGTTTCTGGTGAGATCCTAAAGTGGGGAGGGTCTGAGGCGTCTAAGTAATAGTTTTACGATCTTTTACCTTATGTAGACCTTAGGTGTAAGGTTTCGTAATTACTTCCCCTAATATAGTAAGCTTTACTGATCTGTAGTATAGTAGTATAATAGTTATATTAACTACTGATTAGTGTTAGTTTAATTGTTAGGGTAATTGTATGCTATATATAATCTTATTATATAGATGCAAACTGGTATTTTAGTATTTATTATTATTATTATGTTATATAGCGTGTAGCGCCACGTAAGGCTCTAGATCTACAGTATGGCAATTGCTTACTAATTGCCACGCCGTTAGGCTACGGCTGGTGCCGGGTGCCAGGCACCCGTAGCCAGTGGGCTATAGAGGGTATGCTGCTACGTATGTGGCAGCGCGTACAGTTACCGTATACCCTACAGTATAGCGTAACCGACAGCTATATCTTAAATAACTTTTTTAGAATTTAGAATTTTCTTTAGAAGGAAATTTTTATAATAAGAAATATAATTTTTAACGAGAAAAGATTCTTTAATAGTAACTTAAAAAACTTTATATTAGAAATCTTTCAGATAAACTTTAAAAAAATCTAAAAGAAGATTACTAAGTTTATAAAATAGTTAAAAAATATAACTATAAAGTAAGATACTAATAAGGAAATAGATAAAATTATAAAACTTTCCTTAATTACTTTAAACATTAAGTAAATAAATACTTAAGATCCTTAAGATAAACTAGATTCTTAAGAGGGACTACCTTTCACTAGAATTAAATTTAAGCTCTAATTAATACTACTAACCTCTCCAGAACCTATAAACTTTATAATAATATTCCAGGAAGTATTTATTACTTAGTATAAAGTGGGGGAAGTAGATATAATATAATCCTAAAATAGTAAAGATAATATTATAAATACCTTTTTAAGTTACTTTTCTAGTAGGATATAAAATATATAAATATCTTAAAACTTATATAAAACTAGTTACTATATCTAGTAGATACTTAAAGTTTAGCTAGCCTAAAAATCTTAATAAGGTAGATAATTTAGAATATATAATAGAAAAGCTACTAGATAAAATAAGTAAGGAGATCTATAAGAAACCTCTAAAATACTTATAGAGATATTTATTACTTTTAAGCAGTCTGAAAAACTTAAAGTAAAACTAAGAGGAACTTTATATACTTTTAGGAAAATCCTAGCTACTATTATATAGTATAAAATCCTTAAGCCTTTAAGGTATATACTAGCGAGAGTTACCTCCCCTCTTAATATCTTACTAGTAACTTATAAGTAGAGAAAAATATCTAAATTACACTAAGAAGAATATAAATCCTTAAGGTCTTCACTTATTAGTATAGAATTTCAGAGAGGCTAAGGAAATATACCTATAAGGTTACTAGATCTTAAAGTTATAAGATAAAGTTAATAAGCTAACTATAAGGAGTTAAATAATTCTTAATTACTACTAGATTTATATATATAAGCTTAATAAATATAAGTAACTACTTAAGTTAAAAACTTACTTAGTAATATAAGGAGACTAGTAACTAAAAGATATATATAATATTTATATAGTAATACTTATAGGAATATTATTTTAAATACTTATAGTAATTATAATATAGTTTAATCTTAAGTTTCTTTAATATAATATAGTTAATATTTTTATTTATATAAATATTAATCAAAAATCTATATAAAAATATCTTTAGAATATAAGAAATAGGGGAAAGTTCTAAAGCTTCAGAAAGTATTATATAGTCTTTACTAATTACCTATCTTTTAGTAGTAATATCTTAAGAAAAGTTTAAGAAACTTATAATTCTCTTATATCTCTAGAGAAGATTACTACTAGTGAAAAAACTAGATTCTATTCTTCTTTTATATTAATAACTATATCCTAGTATATCTAAAAATATATAAAAGTCTCGTGAGGGAGGCTATTAGAAATTTTTAATTATAATATTACTTTAAGGGAGGAGAGAATTTATAGTAGTTTCTAAATATTAAGATACTATATAATTAAGAAACTTAAAAGTTATAGCTTTTATAAGCTATATATACAGAGAAGACTTATAGACTCTTACTAGAAAGCTATAAACTTAAGGAGAGAGATTACTTCCTAATAGTATACTTAGAATTCCTTCTATATAATAAAGAAACTTTATATTAAGAGATTAACCTTTATTAGAGGAAAGTTAATATTATATTATATATAGTAGTAATAATAAAGTTAGATTTAGTATTCACAGCTAGTTAACCAGCCTACTTTAACTAAAACTTAGAGTTTTAATATTAAGAAGTAGTAAATTAAGCATTTAACTATATCTATAAGATTTAATATCTATATTTTAAATATAGTGTGGAACCTAGAAACTTAGAAGATACTTTAGTAGTTTCTTCTAATATAAGCTTTAGAGATAATATATAAGATTAAAAAAACTCTTAAAACTTTATAATAAAACTCTTTAGAGGTAGTATTATTTAGAAAGCTATAAAGTAATCTATAGTTATTATATTAACTATAGAAATAGAATTACTCTCCCTCTCTTTAATAGCTAAAGAGATATTATTTATAAATTATCTACTAACTTTATTATAACTCTAACTACTTATAGGAAACTTAAGAGTAATAAAATTCTCTATCTCTAAACATATACTAATAATAATTTAGATTAAGTATAATAACTTCTAAATAGTAAGTTTAGTAATAAAGAAGTTTATAAAACTTTAAACTTATTTAAAATATATAGATATTTATAACTACTAGTTTTATTAAGAGATTTCTAAAAAGAGATTATTAGTTACTTATATTTCCTTAATATAACTTATAGTAGATAGTTTAATAAAAATATTACTTAAGTAATAGTTGAAGAAATTCTAAAAGTAACTTAATTTATATTACTAAAGGAACTTTTTTAAGTGAAACTATATTAGTAATCTTAAGAAGAATAAGAAAATATAGCTTAAGTTCTCTCAGTTAGAATTAGTATAAAATATAACTTAATTAGAGATCTTATAAGTTTATAATTAAATAAACTAAGAGTATAAAAAAGTAAAATATTTCTTAATTTAGAATTGAAGTTTATAAGTAAACAAGTATTAAGAGTATAAAGTTTATAAGTAAAAACGAATCCTCTAGAATTAAAATCAAAAATAAGAAAACTAGAAACTATATTACTATCCTGAGGGATTACTATAATAAGCTACTTACTTATATATATTAAGAAGAAATTTAAGAAAAATATTAAAAATATAGCTATTTAGTATAATAGAAAAATAAAGTTTAAGTAAGTAATATAAGTTAGTAATTAAGTTTTCAGCTAAAGGAAGAAAATTAATATTATTAATATTATTAATAAAAAGATCTATAAGAAATAGAGTAGTAATAATAGAAACTATAAGAACTGTAAGTATTATAGAGATAGTGTGAGAAGTAAAGTTACCTTTAGTGGTAGAGGTAGGAGTATAATAGTTATTATAAGTAATAATAATAATATTATAAAGTTTTTAATATTTGGCGTTTCTAGTCTGAAAGTATATAAGTTAGAAATTAAATTAGAAATTTCAGGAAGAGATATTTACTATTAGTTTAACTATCTTATTATTATATATAGTAAGGAACTTAATATAGAGGTAAATAGTTACTTCTATATTTAGCTTATAAATACTACTAAATATATAATATTTATAGTAGTAATAGGAACTTTAGTAGTAAATATTAAATTAGTTTCAGCTTTTAGTAAGAAAAAAGAAGTAGCTAAAATAAGAATTATAAAGTTTATTTTTATTATTCTTACTAATATATTTATATTTATAATTTAATAAGGTTAAAATTATTTCAGTAGTTATTAGTTTAATCGTTAGGGTAATCGCACGCTATACGTGATCTCGTCGTACGGATGCAAACTGGTATTCTAGTATTTATTGTTGTTATTGTTACGTTACGTAGCGTGCGGCGCCACGTAAGGCTCTAGATCTACAGTATGGTAATTGCTTACTAATTGCCACGCTGCTAGGCTACGGCTGGCGCCGGGTGCTAGGTATTTGTAGCTAGTAGGCTATAGAGGGTATGCTACTACGTATATAGCAGCATATATAGTTACTATATACCCTACAGTATAGTATAACTGATATTAGCAACTTTTCTTTTTGTTATATATTCTGATACCTATCTATTTACACGAAAAATAGTATCTTTTACAATCTACATTTTTTACTTAAATAATATCTGAATATTTATTTATCTACTCTATTTAAGTTACTTATCCCTCTATTTAAATGGTTATATAGTTTAAATTAATAAATCTCTTAAGGGCGTGGTTTAGAATGCTCTTTATGAAGGTATTAGTAATATTATTATCTCTATTAATCTACTGCACCTTATAGAGCTTACGACGCTTATATAACTATCTTAATATTATAATATTAATTATTAGATACTTCTTTTTAGTAGTGCTGAGTTTTATAAGATACTTATAAAATAAATATAAGTTAGTATATATAATAGTTAGAATCTGAGGGAGCTTTTAGTAGTTAAGGATCTTCTTAAGTAATATAGCTATAATATAGGCAAAATCCACACTAACTACTATAATGTAAATCTCTAAGATAAGTATACTCCTAGTAACTCTCTTACTTTTAGTAGATAAGTAGTATATAAAGTTACTATAGAAATTAAACTAACTATCGTTAGTTATAATCTCTTAGCCTAGAATTATTATAAATTCTAATTAAAATAAGAGGTTAGTATTATTAATAAAAAAGCTATTAATAAAAGTATAAAGATATACCTTAGAGAGATTAAGTAATATAAAGTTAAGACTTTAGTTAAGATATTCTATTTACTATTTAAGCTATTTATTAAGTGTAGCAGTATTATTACTCGAGGGTTGTTACTCTTATGCTGCGTGCGAGAGGTTGAATAGAGCCTCCAGTTAGTATATAGAGGTAAGGTATGCACTATACACACGTTATTTGATATACACCTTCTTAAGTGCCTCAGGTATGGCGTATATATTAATGAGGGCTAGCTTTTGCCCTTAGTATTTTTAGTATAGGTGGAGGTAATTGCTATAGAGTGATAGGATACCTCTATTAAACATGAGGGGTATGGTTTCTGAGAGTATAATTTTAGGCTTCACCTTAAATAAGGTTTTTTCAAGCTTCTTATTCTTCCAGTAAGAAAATACTATATTAGAGAGGCTAAAAATATTATTAGTTTATATATTAATAAAGCTAAAAGCGTTATTTTAAGTATATAAGATAAGGAGGTATAAGTTATATATTAAAGTCTCTATTTATAACTACTCTTTATGGTATATAGAGTAAGTTACTTATTAGTGAGTTTCAGCTTTAGTGAAGCTATAAAGCAGCTTGATAATAATTATCATAGAGTCTAGAGGGTATTACTCTTTAAGATATAAAAGTAGATTAGCTATAATATACCTTATAAGCTCTATTTTAGCTTAAGTATAAACTTAGGTAATACTGCGAAGCTATATTATTATATCTTTATACTTAAGGAAGGTTAGGATTATAGCTACAATTAACTACTAGCTGCTCTATTAGATTATTAGTAATTATATTAAAATCTCGAACTTACTACAGTCTCTAAAACCTTAAATTATAAGTTTTAACTTCTTATATACCTTATTAGTATCCTTATTCTTAATCTTATTAATAATATAAAATTTAAAATATTTATATTCTTTATAGAGGATAGAATTATATTAGATAATCTTTATAATATTATTATTAATAATACTCTTAACCTCTTTTTTAATTAACTCTTTAAACAGTAAACTAGACATTATAATTACGCTTTTTACATAAAGGGTAAATAAGAATACTAAATCTAACTGCTCCTTAGCTGTAAGATACACTATAAAATAAACTTCTTAGTTAAACTCTAGAGGTAGTAAACTAACTATATACCTACAGATTATATAACTTAGAGGTATTAGTTCAGTCTGAAGTATTTAAAATTAAGGTAGTAGGTTACTAACTACTCAGGGAGGGAAGGTATTATTATCTCCTATAATAGAAACAGTATAAAGTATTAGCTGTATATTCGGAGCTTTGGGGATAGTTACAGACGAAATTAGAGTAGTTATACAGAATTATAAGTTTCTGTTTACTATTAAATTACTTAGAGATCCTTAGCTTAGCTGAGGGTTAGTATATAAAACTATAAATACTAGCTCTTGTGAAGCTATAGCTTTAGCTACACTATTATTAATTTCTTATTTATTACCTTTAAAATACTATTTTATAGTTATTAATTAAAATTCTTAAGGGCTATAAGGTAGCTTAAGAATATAAATCTCACTATAAGTAGTAATAAGAGGATATAGTTCTTACTAGCCCTTTTTCTCTCACTATATACATATAAGAGTCTAGAGTGGAAAGGTTATCATACAAGAGGTATTGAAGTTATTATATATTACTAAAGTGGTATTAACAGTGTATTTAGTATACTTACAGCAAACCTCTTCTGTAGCCTTATATACAGCTTAGGCTTAAGTAATAATATCTAGAGAGGAAGCTGAATCTTCCGTGAGATATAGATACACTCTAAATATAAGCAGGGTAGGCATAAAGCTATTCAAGCTAGTAGTATTATTAATTACCTTATATACTACTTAAAGGAATACTTCTTAAGTAGCAGTAGGAAGCTCTATATAATAAATCTTATATACGTAGCGGAAGAATATATAGTAATGCTTAACTTTACTAACACTATTATATACCTCAATAAGTATAATATAAACTATCGATCCTATAGTTTTTACCTCTAATCTGAAGTTTTCAGATCGAAAAGTTATACTTATATTAGTAGTAATAAAATCAGGAGGACCTTAGTATATATTAATCTAATATACCTTAAGGGCCTCCTATATTACCTTCACTAATAGGTTAGGCAAAAATCAAGTAGCATTAAATACTGTAGCAGTATTAACAATATAAAGTATATTATAGTTATTAATATAAATAATATCGACAATAATCTTAAAGTTAAAGTCAATATTACTTTAGATAGTAAAATAAAATCGTGAGGAAGCTACACTATACATTTAGCAGTAGTGGCAGTACCTCTTAAGAGCCTCGAGAGTATACTATTCAACTAGGTATCCTACCTTAGTGAGGATATTATAGAGGTGCGCCACAGCTGGATGTCTAAAATAGCAGTAGAGTCTCTATATCTCTATCTCTATAAGGTATACAGAGGTAATTATTCTCTCCTTATTAAGAAGTATCTACAGATATCTCTATTTTCAAATAATAGGTATAATCTTTTTACTCTAGTGGAATTTATTATAAATATTATTAAATATAATACTAAGGTAATCTATATTTATAAAGTAGAGTAGGAAAGATATATTATATAAAACTATATAAAATATAATAATACCAAGTAGTATAAATACGTTAACTATTCTAAATATTATAATAGAAGTAGCTTCTCTAAAGTATATTATAACTAATTCATCTTACAGAGATGTAAAAGTAATAGAGAGGATAACTAACTACTTTAATATAGTAAACTGGGAGTATCTTACAGTTAAGAAGCTAGTAGTATCTAAATTAGGTAAAATACCTTAAAATATAATACTTAAGTAGTAACTTTTAAGTATAAAAATATATATAGAAGTATTAGGAGTAATAATACTATTTATAAGTTTGCTACTAATAGTGACACTTTTAGTGAGGGTATAGACTATTATCTAGTCTTAGAGGATTCTTATAATTTTACCTCTATCTAGAGCAATAGGCTTCTCACTGTAAAATAACGTAAAAAATATCTCTAGGGTAGATCTTACAGAGTAGCCCTCTTTAAGGTTAATATCTATCTGGTACTATGTAATAATATCTTTATTAGTATTAACCTCTAGTGCAGCCTCGAGGCTATTATTATTAAGACTATTAATACCTTCATAGCTTATAAGGAAAGCTTAGTATACTACTATAGAGTGCACCTTAAAGTTAGTAGTTAACTTATACTTATGAAATAAGGTATACCTCTCCTTAAAAGTATACTTTATAGACTAACAACCAGGTTTACTATATATATAGCATTTTTAATTAGTATAGTTACATATAGATATCGGGAGTAGGTAACAGCTACCTAGAGTGTAAGGCTACATACATACAGAAATATAGCTATAATCTTGAGAGTTATCTTAAGGTAAGTTATATATATAGTTAGTCTAAAATTAGTCTCTAGCTACCTTCTAGTAGTTATCTTTATTATCTTATATATATTATATTTTTTAGATTAATAAGATGTTACTTATAGTAGATCTTAACTAATTATAGAGACTCTAAGAAGTTACTATAGAACTAAAGAGAGCTAACTAGTATTCTAGTATACTATAGTATATACTTATAAGCTAGAGGTAGAGAATATTATCTGTCTGGATCTTAACAGGGAAAACTTTTTAGATATATATAAACTTTAAGATTAGAAGCTTAAGAGCCTCCTTTTTACTTTTATCAGGATTCTCAGTAATAACACTTTAAAAAGTAATATTCTACTAATTAGAGAGGTAGAATTATTAATTCTTATTATTCTCAAAATAATCCTTAACTTACTAGACTATTTAGTTAAATATAAAGTTAATATTTAAGTTACTTAAGTAGTTAAAATAAAACTTAAGAATATTATCCTTAAATATAATTAAAAATAACTTTACCTATATATATTATAAAATACTAAACTTAAAGTAGTAATTATAGAAAATATAGATTTTTAACTTAAAGATATTATAGAAACTTCCACTATATTTTATATTTTTATTGTATAATTTTATAAAGTCTATAATATATTTAGTAGATATATTATTAAATAAGATAGTAGTAGTAATATATAGGGGGTATTCTTAATATCCAGATTAGTTTTAGCTGGAATCTCAGTAATCCTCTTAATGTTAGAGAGGCTTCGAGATAGTTAAATAGGGAGTTAGTGAGACTATTAGTTATAATAGAAATCTCTCACTTAAAGTTATATATATATAAGTTAGCTAGTTTAGTAGTAGGTATCTCTCTTTAACTACTTATAGTAGGAGTGTTACTAGTATAGTATTTTTAACCTTTAGTTAGATATTACAGAAGAGTAGAGTAAAGTTTAACTCCTCTATAAGGAAATTATTAACCTACTTAGGATATTTCTTAAAGTTACTTATAAGAGTAGTATAATATTTCAGTATATTATTAATCTTATTAAGAGTCTATAAGGTAAATCCCTCTTACTAGGTTAGTTAGTATATTACTATAAAGATTTAATTATTATTCTTATTAACTTTAATATTATAAGCTATAAGGTAGTCCCTAAAGTATTAAGTTATAGAGATACTAATAAGCTGCTAAGTTACTATAGGCTAGTCCTTAAAGTTACTTTTAAATATCTAAAAAAGTTCTAAGCTATAGAGTTCTATATAGATATATAAAACTATCTAGTATACTAAATAAGTAGAAACTTTTATAGAGTTCTCCTCTATAATAATCTTATAGTTAATATTAAGAATTTAGCTAAAGAATGCTAGATTAAGATATTAATAAAGCCTTATAGGTATAGAGATACCTAATAGTATTATTATTACAGGCGTAAGGCTACTTAAGGCAAATATCTCACCTATAAGGATTAATTCAGATATTATTATAAAGGTGAGAGAGATATAAAGTAAGAGAGGGTTATTAATATTACTAGATCTATACAGAGAGGGATAGGAGAAAAGTTTTCAAGAGGCTATATAAGTTTCTTAAGAGGTTAAAACTAGAGATACTATAAATCTCCAGTACTAAAAATCTAGTAATAACTTAAAGAGAATTATTATATTAGTTAAATATATTCTTATAAGTAATAAAAGTAATTATAGTTGTTAGTTTCTCAGTAGTTATTATTAGGAAGTTACCTTATTTTAATATTAAAGTTAAGTATAGTTATTAGTATCTTAATAGTAGTAATCTGTAAGAGGTTAGTATATAGTTTAGAGGCTCCTAGTGAGATCCTAGGGTGGAGAGAGTCTGAGGCGTCTAAGTAATAGTCTCGTAATCTTTCACTTTATATAGACTTTAGGTGTAGATTTTCGTGATTACTTCTTCTAATATAGTAAGTTTTACTGATCTACAGTATAGTAGTATAATAGTTATATTAACCACTAATTAATATTAGTTTAATTATTAGGGTAATTATATACTATATATAATCTTATTATATAGATGCAAACTAGTGTTCTAGTATTCGTTATTATTATTATTATATTATATAGCGTGCGGCGTTACATAAAGCTCTAGATCTATAGTATAGTAATTACTTACTAATTGCCACGCCGCTAGGCTACAGCTGGCGCTGGGTGCCAGGCACCTATAGCTAGTGGGCTATGGAGGGTATGCCGCTACGTATATAGTAGTGCGTACGGTTACCATATACCCTACAGTATAGCGTAACCGACAGTAGTTTTTATAGTGGGAGAGCTTTTAGAAATGTTAATTTTCTCTAGTTTTTTAACTATAAATATAGAGAATTTAGAAGTAAATATAAAATACTTTACTAGATATTTAAAATAGTAGAAAGTATTCTTCTTAACCTCCTTATAATTAGAATATTCTTTATTATAAGTAGTAATCTTATTACTAATAATCTTACTAATAGTAATCTTAATTATATTATTAATTACTTTCTTAATATATTTAATATTGGTAGGAAACATATAGAGAGAGGTAGGAGTCTCTTTAGGAGAGTTATTATAAATAGGAGAAGACATTTTAAAATTTCTATATAAAGTTAGTAATATAATAGTAAAGAGATTCTATTTAGAAAATTATATATTATTTAATAAAAAATTAGAGCTGAAAAAGAGAAAAAAAAATAAACTATATAGCTATATAATAAGTTTAATAATTTATATTAAAGTTTAAAATATCTTAATTAATAAGAAGTTAAATTTAGAGAATAAAATTAACTTTCTTCTAACTAATTAATATCTTACTTATATAACTTATAGTTATTATTTAAAAAATTGCGAAAGAATATAGAGAGTATTTATAGTGATTTTAAAGGAATTCTAAATAAAAGGATTTATTTTTAAGTTTATTTATAAGGTATATATTAGTGGGGAGAAATTTTAGAGATTTCTCCCTAGGGGGGTATATTAGTGTTAGTTACGCTATACTATAGAGTATATGGTAACTGTACGTGCTGCTACGTATGTAGTGGTATGCTTTCTATAGCCTACTAGCTATGGGTGCTTAGCACCCGGCGTTAGCTGTAGCTTAGTGGCGTGGTAATTAGTAAGTAATTATTATATTATAGATCTAGAGCTTTATATAGTGCTATATGCTATATAATGTAATAATAATAATAATAAATACTAGAATACTAGTTTACACTTATACGATGAGATTATATATAGTATATAATTACTTTAATGATTAAATTAATATTAATTAGTAGTTAATATAACTATTATATTACTATACTGTAGATTAGTAAAACTTACTATATTGGAAGAAGTAATTATGAAACTTTATGTTTGAGGTTTATATAAGGTAAAAAATCGTGAGACTATTACTTGGATGCCTCAGACCCTCCCCACTCTAGGATCTTACTAGGAGCCTCTAAACTGCATGCTAACCTTTTATGGATTACTACTATTAAGATACTAATAATTATACTTAACTTTAATATTGAAATAAGGTAACTTCCTAATAATAACTACTGAGAAGCTAATAACTATAATTACTTTTGTTACTTATGGGAGCGTATTTAACTAATGTAATAACCCTCTTTAAATTATTGCCAGACTTTTAGTATTAGAGATTTATAGTATCTTTAGTTTTAATTCCTTAAGAGATTTATATAACTTCTTAAAAACTTTTTCTCTATTTCTCTCTATATAGATCTAGTAATATTAATAATCCTCCCTTACTTTATATCTCTCTTATTTTTATAATAATATCTAAATTAACCTCTATAGGTGAGATGCCTACTTTAGGTAGCTTTACGCCTACAATAACAGCACTATTAAGTATTTTTATACTTATAAAGCTCTACTAATACCTTAACCTAACACTTTTCAGCTGAATCCTTAATATTAACTATAAGACTATTATAGAGGAGGACTCTATAAAAGTCTCTACTTATTTAGTATACTAGATAGTTTTATATATCTATATAGGATTCTATAGTTTAGAATTTTTTTAGATATTTAAAAGTAATTTTAAGAATTAGCTTATAGTAACTTAGTAGCTTACTAGTATCTCTATAACTTAATACTTTAGGAACTACCTTATAGCTTATAGTATTAAAGTTAATAAAGATAGTAATTAAATTTTTATAGTAATATATTAGCTGACTTAGTAAGAGAGGTTTATCTTATAGACTCTTGATGAGATTAATAATATACTGAAATATTATATTATCTTTATAAATAATTTTAAGAAGTATCCTAAATAGGTTAATAACCTCCTTATAGAGAAGTTAAACTTTATTTTACCTTTCTGTAATACTTAACTAAAGGTTGAAAATACTATATTAGTAACGCTCCTACTGTAAGTAGTTAAAGAGAAATACCTACTACTAGACTGGCTGGCCTATATATATATAGCTTCGGGCGAGAGACTTCCATTATAACTAATAGTCTCACTAGCTTCTTATTTAACTATCTTAAAACCTCTCTAATATTAAGAGAACTATTAAGATCCCAGCTGAGACTAATCTGGGTATTAAGAATATCCCCTACGTACCACTACTACTACTTTATTTAATAATATATCTGCTAAATATATTATAGACTTCATGAAGTTATATAATAAAAGTATAAAATATAATAGAGGCCTCTATAATATCCTTAAGTTAAAGATCTATATTTTTTATAATTGCTACTTTAAGTTTAGTATCCTATAATATATATAAGCAGGATTATTTTTAATTATATTTAAAGATAATACTCTTGAGTTTTATTTTAATTACTTAAGTAACTTAAATATTAACTTTATATTTAACTAAATAGTCTAGTAAGTTAAGAACTACTTTAAGAATAATAAGAATTAATAGTTTTATCTCTCTAACTAGTAGAATATTATCTTTTAAAATATTATTACTAAGAATCCTAATAAAAATTAAAAAGAAGCTTTTAAGCTTCTAATCTCAAAACTTATATATATCTAAAAAACCTTCCCTGCTAAGATCTGGACAGATAATACCTTCTACCTCCAGCTTATAAGTGTATGCTGTAGTATACTAGAATGCTAGTTAACTCTCTTTAGCTCTGTAGTAACCTCTTAAAATCTCTATAACTAGTTAAGATCCACTATAAGTAATATTTTATTAATCTAAAAGATGTAATATATATAAGATAATAAAGATAATTACTAGAAGGTAGCTAGAGATTAATTTTAGACTAACTGTATATATAACTTACTTTAAGATAACTCTTAAGACTATAGCTATACCTCTGTATATATATAGCTTCACGCTCTAGGTAGCTATTACCTACCTCTAATATTCACATATAGTTATATTAATTAAAAATATTATGTGTGTAGTAAACCTAGTTATTAGTCTATGAGGTATACTCTTGAGGAGAGGTATATCTTATTTAATAGGTATAAGTTAACTACTAACCCTAAGGTATATTCTACAGTAGTATACTAAACCTTCCTTATAAGCTATAAAGATATTAATAACTTTAATAATAATAGCTTTAAGGCTCCGCTAGAGGTTAATATTAATAGAGATATTATTATGTAGTATTAAATAGATATTAACTTTAAGGAAAGTTATTCTATAGGATCTATCCTAGAGATATTTTTTATATTATTTTACAGCAAGAAGCTTATTACTTTAGATAGAGGCAAAATCATAAAAATCCTCTAAGATCAGGTAATAATCTATACCCTCACTAAAAGTATCACTACTAATAGTAAACTCACAGATAGTACTATCACTCCTAATACCTCTATATATACCTTCACGCTTGAGGGCTACTACTTAAATACTATATTTTAAGGTATTTTACCTAATTTAGATACTACTAGTTTCTTAACTGTAGGATACTCTTAGTTTCTTATATTAAAGTAGTTAGTTATCCTCTCTATTATTTTTATACCTCTATAAAGTAAACTAATTATAATATACTTCAGAGGAGTTACCTCTATAATAACACTTAGAACAATTAATATATCTATACTACTTAATATTATTATATTTTATATAGTCTTATATAATATATCCTTTTTATTTTATTTTATAGATATAGATTACTTTAGTATTATATTTAATAATATCTATAATAAACTCTATTAGAATAAAAAGATTATATTTATTATTTAAAAATAGGAGTATCTATAAATACTTCTTAATAAAGAGAAAATAATTATCTCTATATACCTTATAGAGATAGAGATATAGAGACTTTACTACTACTTTAGATACTTAGTTATAGTATACCTCTATAATATCCTCACTAAAGTAGGATACTTAGTTAAATAGCATACTCTCAAAACTCTCAAGAGGTATTACTACTACTACTAAATATATAATGTAGCTCCCTCATAATTTCATTTTACTATCTAAGGTAATATTAACTTTAACTTTAAGATTATTATTAATATTATCCACATTAATAACTGTAACATACTTCACATTATTAATACTACTATAATATTTAATACTACTTAATTTTTACCTAACCTATCAGTAAAAATAATATAAGAAACCCTTAAAATATATTAAATTAATATATACTAAAACCCTCCCAATTTTATCACTACTAACGCAGACATAACCTTTTAATCTGAAGACTTTAGATTAGAAGTAAAAACTATAAGATTAATAGTTTATATTATACCTATTAAGGTGCATAACAGTATCAGCAAAATAGAGTATTACTATATACTCTTCTACTATATATACGAAATTTACTATATAGAGCTCCCTACTATTACTCAAGAGGTATCCTTTTAAGTAGTTTATAAAATAATTAATAACACTATTAGCTTGAATAGTTTTATACTTACCCTACTTATATTTAGAGTATACTTACGTCTCACGGAAGATTCAGCTTCCTCTCTGGATATTATTACCTAAGTCTGAGCTATACGTAAAGCTACAGAAGAGGTCTACTATAAGTATACTAAATATACTATTAATACTACTTTAGTAATATATAATAGCCTCAATATCTCTCACGTAATAATCTTTCTACTTTAGACTCTTATATATATATAGTAAGAGAAAAAAAGCTAGTAAGAACTATACTCTCTCGTTACCACTCACAGTGAGATTTATATTCTCAAGCTACTTTATAGTTCTTAAGAGTTTTAATTAATAGCTATAAAATAGTATTTTAAAAGCGACAAATAAAAGATTAATAATAATACAGCTAGAGCTATAGCTTTATAAGAGTTAGTACTTATAGCTCTATATACTAACCTTTAGTTAGGCTAAAGATCTCTAAGTAACCTAATAGTAAACAGAAACTTACAATTCTGTGTAGCTACTCTAATTTCATCTACAACTATCCCTAAAGCTCTAAATATATAGTTAATACCTTATACTATTCCTATTACAGGAGATAATAATATCCTCCCTCTCTAAGTAATTAGTAACCTACTATCTTAACCTCAAATACTTCAGACTAAGCTAATACTTCTAAATTATATAACTTACAGGTATATAGTTAGTTTACTACCTCCAGAGTTCAACTAAGAGGCTTATTTTATAGTATACCTTATAGCTAAGAAGCAGTTAGATCTAGCACTCTTACTTACCCTCTACGTAAAAAGTATAATTACGATACTTAGCTTACTATTTAAAAAATTAATTAAAAAGAAGGTTAAGAGTATTATTAATAATAATATTATAAAGATTATTTAATATAATCCTATCCTCTATAAAAGCTATAAATACTTCAAGTCTCATATTATTAATAAGATTAAAAATAAAGATACTAATAAAATATATAAGAAATTAAAACTTATAATTTAAAGTTTTAGAGACTGTAGTAAATTCGAGATTTTAACGTAATTACTAACAATCTAACAGAGTAGCTAGTAATTAATTTTAGCTGTAGCTTCAACCCTCCTTAAATATAAAAATATAATAATATAGCTTTATAATATTACTTAAACCTACACTTAAGCTAAAATAAAACTCATAAAGTGTATTATAACTAATCTGCCTTCACACCTCAAAAGGTAGTACCCTCTAGATTCTATAATAATTATTATTAAACTACTCTATAGCCTCACTAAAACTGGAACCTACTAATAGGTAACTTACTCTACATACTATAAAAAGTAGTTATAAATAGAGACTTTAATATACAACCTATACCTCCTGATTTTATACACTCAAAATAACACCTTCAGCCTTATTAGTATATAAACTAATAATATTCTCAGCCTCTCTAATATAGTATTCTCTCGCCAAAAGGATAAGAAGCTTAAAAAAACTTTATTTAAAGTGAAGCCCAAAATTATACTTTCAGAAATTATACTCCTTATATTTAATATAGGTATCCTATTACTCTATAGTAATTACCTCCACTTATACTAAAAGTATTAAAAGTAAAAGCTAGCCTTTATCGACATATACACTATACCTAAGGCACTCAAGAAAGTATATATTAAATAATATATATATAATACGTATCTTACCTCTATATACTAACTGGAGGCTTTATTTAACCTCTCACGCGCGACGCAAAAGTAATAACCTTTAAATAATAATATTACTACACTTAATAAACAGCTTAAATAGTAAATAGAATATCTTAACTAAAGTCTTAATTTTATACTACTTAACCTCTCTAAAGCATATTTTTACACTTTTATTAATAGTTTTTTTACTAATAATATTAATTTCTTATCTTAACTAAAATTTATAATAATCTTAAGCTAAGAGACTATAACTAATAATAGCTAGTTTAACCTCCACAGTAACCTTATATACTATTTATCTACTAAAAGTAAGAAAGTTACCAGGAGTATACTTACTTTAGAGATCTATATTATAGTAATTAGTATAAACTTTACCTACACTATAGCTATATTACTTAAGAAGATCCTTAACTACTAAAAGCTCCCTCAGATTTTAACTATTATATATACTAACTTATACTTACTTTATAAGTATTTTATAAAGCTTAGTACTACTAAAAAGAAGTATCTAATAATTAATATTATAATATTAAGATAGTTATATAAGCGCCGTAAGCTCTATAAGGTGTAGTAGATTAATAGAGATAATAATATTGCTAATATCTTTATAAAAGGTACTCTAAACTGTATCCTCAAGAGATTTATTAATTTAAACTATATAACTATTTAAATAGAGAGATAGGTGACTTAAGTAGAGTAGATAAATAAGTATTTGGATATTATTCAGGCAAAGGGTGTAGATCGTAAAAGGTACTATTTTTCATGTAAATAGATAGGTATTAGAGTATGTAATAAAAAGAAAAGTTACTAGTGTCAGTTACATTATACTGTAGGGTATGCAGTAACTGTATACGCTGCTATGTATGTGGCAGTATACCCTCTATAGCTTACTGGCTACAGATGCTTGGCACCTGGCGCCAGCTGTAGCCTAGTAGCGTAGTAATTAGTAAGTAATTGCTATACTGTAGATCTAGAGCCTTATGTGGCGCCGCGTGCCATGTAACGTAATAATAATAATAACGAATACTAGAATACCAGTTTGTATCCGTACGACGAGATTACGTACGGCGTGCGATTACCCTGACGATTAAACTAATAATTAGATTGAGAGAGATATATTTCTGGTATATACCTTATAGAATCTCGTTTATACGCTCCTAAGAGGTATATAGTATATCTGTAGTTTCGTGTGCTATTTTTTGGTCCTGAGAAAACAATATAATTAATTCGACAGTTGCTTATGACTATGTGAGCTGCTTGGATAATGATATTTTATTGATAAATAATCCTCACTGTTGAACTCGGAGGGCTACTGAGTCTCTAGTTGTCAGAAATAACGTGTTAGAGCGGCAGAGTTTGCACCGTTCGAGCCTCAGGCACTTGTGGCGTCTCTATGGGCTTCGCCCTACTTAATCCAGTCAAAATAGAGCCTCGCGCGGTGCGTGTGGCTACGTTTAGTTACATATAATATACACCAGATTTTGCCTCCTAATTATATGTAATAATTAAGAGTCTCACGATACTGAAGAGCTACTAGGCTAAAAAGTATATATTACGATGAATTTATATATTTTAAATACTAAGATATCTACTGAAAATATCCCTATGTTAATATTTAAGGAAGCTAACTAGTAGATTACCTAGTATAACTCCTTTAAGGTGGAAGCTAAAGTTTACAACCTATAGGACTATCTTAACTTTAAATTGAACGCTTGAAAGAGCTTTTTTTTAGTGGCTTCTTGAGAGCTTCTTATATATAACTTTCCTAAGGTGAAGAAGGGTAAGATACCTACTATAACATCCGAAATAAACACTCTAGAGATCTTAACCTCCTCTGGTATTCTTAATAAGTTTACTCCTATAGAGTAAACCTACCCTGAGGAGCTCTAACTTCCGCTTGAGGCTTCTGAATAGATCCGCATTTAGGATACTATAGATTTTATAGAGAAGAGCCTGAAAGTTTATATAACTATCTATATCCTCTATAATATGAGGATTCGAGAGTATAAATATAAGCGGTCGAACTAAGCTTATATATTATTTTGGATCTGTAAGTATATTAGTGATATACTTAACTACTAGTGTTATAATATAGAGGAGGATCTTGCTATATAGTTAATAAATCTCTATAACTGCTTTAGTATTATAAATAACTTCTATCTCTAGTAAGTAGCTACTACGTATTATAATACGCTCTAGTCCCCTAAGATTAAGTATCTTACTATAAAAATATCCACTAAAGTGTAATTTCAAAAGTGGTAAGATATTATATATAAGGTTTAAATAGTTAGTTATACTCCCTCTATTATGGGGGCGTTTTAGGTTAATGATTTTATACTCTCGCTAGCCTACTTACCGATTGAATTATATACTTAAAGTTATATACTTATAGTCTATAGTTAACTAGATATAATACTACTGAATAAAGTTATCTCAGCTATTATAGAGGCTATTCAGTAGCTCCCTGAAGCTCTCTATTAAGGTAAAATCAGCTATAGAGTATTTAACGCTACTTTAGAGACTATAGATAGTAGCTTAAACTCTCGAGGTAGTAAGAGACACTTTAATAGCTTAGATAGACTTCTATACCCTCTTAAGTATAGTAAAAACTACCTGCTCTCATACTATTATTATATATACTTATCACTTACGTATAAGAGTTAGATACCTAATACTGCAACTAAGGAGAGAATCGAATAATAAATAGTTTTGGATCTAGACTTTTTAAAGAGGGTTTAAGGCTTCAGATAATAGTGACTATATAGTTAGAATTCCAACTGAAGTGGCTATAATACTGTATAGTAAGCTTACTATATAGAGGGGCCTCAGTAGTATCCTCTCTAAAACTTATTTATTCTTAATTTAGACGTCTCTATTTATATTTTTCGAGATATTAAGTATTTTATAACTTTCTGAGGAGTTTCCTCTAGAGATTATATTTAGTGTAGTATTAAGTTAGTATCTATTAAGGGCTATAGAGACACTGAAATTAATATTATAACCTTAGAAAGTAAGGAGGCTAAACTATACCTCTATAATATTACTTTCTATATCTCTCTAATTATAAACTTTATCTTTTTTTAGTAGTTATAAAAGTGAGGTTACTAGTGGGATACTAAGTTAAATTATCCCTCTTAACTGTAGAGGAGTAACTATTTAGAGATTACAGCTATTAATATTTAATATAGCTAATAAGTCTTTAAATACTATATATCTTACGAGAGGTTAAACGTTCTAGTAATATAGTTAGTATAATGTAAGCCCTCTCCTAGATATTGTTACTACTAGAGATATATTATAGAAACTATTTAAAAACCCCTAAAAGGTAATAAATAGCTTTAATACTGGCAGCTAGAGTATCCTGGGAGAGAGCCTCTTAATTATCTTATCTCAGTTACGTATAGTATTTATATTACTAATAGTTATTTAAAACGTAATAAGTATTAGCTTACTTAGGGGGCGTGTGAAGCTTGCAGCGTTAGTAAGGCAAAATAGATTATTTACTGCGTAGAGTGTGAGAGTGCCTTATATACTACCTCTGGAGAGTATATTACATTTAACTTTTACTCTTATTATTAAGATTATAATAGTTATACCTCTTCCTTAATATTTACAGATAAGGTTATTAATTACTTATAGGATTTTTATCTTATAGACTATACTGGAGCTGTTATAACTGTAATATTTAATAATTTTATCTCGCTCCTTAAATGTCAGTATAATATTAATATTAAGGTTTTTAAATGTAATAATAAGGTTCCTAAGTATAAGAGGCTGAAAGCTATTCTAACTACTTGAGGTATTTGCCTTAAGCTATCCACACTATATATATAAAGCTAAAATGGGGGTGTAGAGTAGGTTAAAACTATTATTAAAGTTTGCGTGAGGGCTATAAGGTAAGGAAGTAAACTGTCTCATAATTTCTAGTTTAAGATTTTACGAGTAGTAGTATTTCTTTATAACTATATACTAATAAGCTTTTTAGGCTAGTGAATACTATACTAGAGGTTTTATAAGGTTATTTAAAAAGATAATACTGTGAGGCTAGATTTAGCCTACTTTTATGTATATAGCTATAAGTGTTTTATTCTTACTATAGATACTAAACTTAAATATAACTATCTTACTTACCTTAAGGAGCGAGCTTTTATTGGCTTTTTAGTTAGTTATATTTTAACTAACTAGTTTTAAGTATAGAATTGTTTATAAAATAAGGTTATTATAACTTATAATATTTTTTTTAATAAGATAATGTTTTTAATAGAAATTTAGCTTCTTTATAGGATAATTTTAAGAGGTCTAACTTTAATAAGATTTCTTATTAATTATAAGAGTAATTAGCTACAGTAGAGTCACGTGAGGTTAGCTTAAATGCTTATTTGAGCTTAAGTGAAGAGCTTAATAAGGTAATCTATACTAAAGATATAGAGGGTAGTTATGAGAGCTTGAGGTTTTATGTTTATATCGTAGCTAGTTTTGAGCCTTCTGTAGCTTTATATAAAACTGTGAAGTTTATATTATTAACCCCTCTAGAGTTACCTACTATATTCTTCTATAATTTCATTTATATAGATAAGACTGTAGGGGGGTGAGGAGATTAGGCGTCTCTAGAGAGGGTTAAGTATAAGGAATAGATAAAATATTATGCCTAAGTAGCTAGGAGATCTTTATTTAAAGCTGCTTTTTTAGCTAGTATCTTTTAGTTATTTTAAAATACTTCTAGATGCTCCTACTTATAGCTATAGGATTATGTAAGTTATCAGTTAGAGGGGGTCTCTAAGGTTTAAACTTTAAGAGGATTCTAAAAGGTTATTATAAGTCTGAAAGATAAATTTTAACTAGGGGGTGAATTAGATAATAGAGAGTATTTAAAATGTAGGGAAGTAGAGACTCTCACTTTAGGAATTCTATAGTAGAAGCTATTACTATTACTTATATCTTACTTAGTAGTATTTACTTATCTGTATACTGAAGCTATAGTAGTAGCTAAAAAAGTTTATTTTGGGAGTTATATTAAATTATACTTCTAGAGTGAGGTTAGTAGGGTTCTCATAAGGAACTTAAAAGTTCTAAATTACTACTAAGTTTATATTTATAAGCTTAATAAGTATAAATACCTTATTAAAATTAAGGTTTAGCTTATTATTTATAGAGACTAATAACTATAAGATAACTGTAAGATCTATATAGCCACTCTAGTAGGTATATTTTTTTAAATCCTTATAGTAATTACTAACTATTTTGATCTTAAGTTACTTTAGTATAATGTAGTTAATATGTTTATTTAAGTAATACTTAATAAGGTGGTTTATATAGAGATACTACCTAGTTATTAAAAGCTTAGAAAGATTTACTATCTAAATAAAGTGTTTTATAGTTTTTAAAGGTTTCTTCTCTTCTAGTAGTATTATCTAGAGGTAAGCCTTAAATACTTTAGTTTTAAGTTTACTGTGGGAGAGCTATATTGCTAGCTTAAGGAGTATATTATTTTCTTCTTCTATATTAACAACTATATATTCTTCTTCCCCTCAGATAAAGTATCTGAAGTGCTTATACTATTAGTAAACTTCTAAAAGAAATATTATCTTAAGGAAGGTAAAAATCTATAGTAGTTTCTTAGTATTAAGGTTATTTAAGATTCAATAATATAATAGCTATAACTTTCTTAAGTAGTTTATATTAAAAAACTCCTTAAGTATCTTATAAAGTATATATAGTATATTAAATAGTTTAATACTCTCTTCAGACCTAAAAAACTCCTCCTATAATATAATTAAGCTTCCTATATAGAAATTAAATACTACTAATAAGATATTAACTTTATTAATTATACTGCAGTTATAATAAAACTAGATATTACTTATACAGCTAGCTAATTATCCTGTTTTAACTAGAACTCTAGAGATAACTACTAAGTTGAGACTAAGTGAATAATATAATACTTTAGTAAAACTAAGGATCTCTACCTTAAGTTTAGCTATAAGCCTAGTGATTTATAGAATAGCTTCGTCGTTACTATAGATACTAGTTTTGCAGATAATAGTGAGAATTAAAAAAGCTCTCAGGTTTATACTATATACCTCTTTAGTAACTTTATAGTATAGTAAGTTAATAAATAAGGTACTGTAACTATCTTAATAACTGAAGTAGAGTTTTTGGTGCTGTTATAAGTAATATAAGAAGCTATTTTTACTAGCTACCTTATTACTATATTTTAAGTAGACTTCATAATAAATATTTTTAGTGGAGGTAAGGTGTGTAAGTTTCATCTAGCAGTCTGAATCTAGTATAATAATTAGTAAATAATATATTTTATAACTACTAAAATAGTATAACTATATATAAAGCTATAATATATTAATATTTATAACTACTAGCTATAGTAAGAAACTTAGTAAGGATATTTTAAAGTTAAGTATATACCCTCGGGAGACCTTATAGCTAATAGCTTTATAAAGCCTCTCTGAAGCTGCTAGTTTAACGTTTTTATTACTTAGATTAATATAATAAACTAGTTAAACTACCTGAAAGTATAGTAAGAGGAGGAATTTTGAGAGAAGCTACTTATACTAGCGTTTAAAGATCTTAATAAGGCTCTTAACTACTAGTTAGAACTTATAGATCCTAACTCTAACTATAATATAGTTAAAAAAGGATTTAGGGGCGCCTGAGGCGCCTAAGACGCCAGGAGGCGCCTTTTACCTAGATAATAAGGAATATCTGAATAGCTTATAAATAACATTACTCTTTCTACTATAGGAGTGGAGGTTTAATAAGGATGATGGAGCTGTAAAAGGAGTCTCTTATAAGATGTAAATAGAGCGTTTAAATTAGCGTTATTTGAAAGGGCCAGCCTATAGGTGCAGCCCTTAAGGCTGGAGGGGCGTGTTAGAAATAACGTGTTAGAGCGGCAGAGTTTGCACCGTTTGAGCCTCAGGCACTCGTGGCGTCTCCACGGGCTTCGCCCCACTTAACCCAGTCAAAATGGAGCCTCGCGCGGTGCGCGTGGCCACGTTTAGTTACACACAATACACACCAGATTTTGCCCCCTAATTACGTGCAACACTAGTCACTTCGTACAGTGGGCAATTGGGTACGTATCTCAATTCGTAGTTGAGCCGAGCGAGGTGGGTGTTTTTTTTTTTTTTAGCAGTAATGAAAAGATGAATGCGCAAAAGGCCAACAGTAACGACGAGGCGCCGTCTATCAAGAGGGAAATATGATGACCTGATAATGGCTACACCCTGGTCCAGAACGATCCACTAGAGTAACTTGTTGGAGGGGAGCTTGCGCGTGTCGCATATCACCTACAGTATTGAGCCGGCGGCTAGGTATCCTTTTCCCCCCCACTAGCAAAGTCTGCCAGGGCCCAGAGCAATGAAAAGGAAGAATTTGCATTTGCATTCGACGGAAGCTTTCCAGTGCTGCCCCCCCCCCCCCCTGTGATGGGAGAGGCGGTCGCGGTTGGCCATTGGATAAGGTACTATCCGTACAAACCCACCTCTTGCACCTTCCTCATCATTACCCAAGGTAGTTAGTCAACAAGGAGGTGGTCGAGGCCGCCTCAGTAACCGAATGCAAAGTGACCCTGAAGTGAACAGAAAGTACCTGGGACCGAGGTCCAGTTTGCCTGCACTGAATTTACGGGACCCGAAGAAACCCCAAAACAAACGGCACCAGCCTCAGCAGGGTCTGCGCCTGTGGCATGATGTCCTGCTCTCGTTTTTCAGTACACGCTTTGTGGCTCCATTTTGTCTTGGAGCGCAAGAGTCCCGGGGCATTTGCTCCGGTAGTGGACATGGCGACTGGCAGCCACAGGGAATCATCGCTGCGCTTCAGCCCCAGTATTTTGGACGTTATCTGTACCTCGCGTCAAATGGGTACTTTCACGGCAGGCAAGGCCAGCTACCAGGTAAAGTGAGCAGCCCCAGGTATCGTCTCCCAACTCTGCGCAAGATGACGTTTCTCGGTCAAGGAAGACAGGCGTGGTAAGCTAGGGGGCCATCATACTGCATATGCGGCTCGAAACCCTCCTTTAGTGTGCGAAAAGTTGGGTGGCATGGTGAGACTTGATAACGAACAATGAGAGGTGGGATGACTGCACCGCGGCTTCTCAGCAAGATCGAGTACCTACCTAAGGTACCTAGCGTCTTGCTTCCCTGGTACCTGACCTGTCGACCAGCGGGGGCCTGTTCCACATCCAGAGTCCCCTCCCCCACCGATGGGGTCAGAATTCCATGTCCCCGGGTGCCAAAATTGCCATATGCTCCATTTCCGTTTTGTAAGTTTCCCATCTCTTTTTTTCCCGCTCAGGTCCCTGAGTCTGGTTCCTGTCCGCCCATTTTACCCTGTGCCTCCAGTGAAGTGTGCCTGGCCAATGCCCATACACTAGTTTTTCTGGTGACGACTTGACTTGTCTCCCTTCCTGCCTTTAGTTTGGCCGTACCTTATTATCTGCTCTTTCGCTCTCTCGGGTTTCTAACGAGTTCTCGCCTTTTGATGCTTTCCCCCTTTGCACCTCCCTCTCCATTCTTGGACCCCCTCTCTTATTTTCCTTTTTGTCGCCCTCGCTTCGACTGGAACCAAGTCCCTTCACATCCCCATGAGATGGACGGTCCGCAGTAACCTGGAGTGACGCTATCTTGCCCTATTTACCCACCCTTACGGCGAGTTTTTCGTTATCGACCTTGACCTCATAGCCTGTGGCACTCCAGTGGCACCGACAGCCAAGGGAAAGGCCCCCATCAGAGACGTTTCCAAGCACAAGACGCTTGCTACTGAGTTGGGCCACGCAAATCGACCCTACCTTACCTTACCCTAAGGCACTTTCACGGGCACCTTGTCTGAAGTTGAAGTGCCTGGGCTACTCGGCCGGAACAGGCCTATTTCACGCCATATGTTGCTAGTTGCTACTCCGTACTCGTCCTGCTTTATTGCCGTCGCCCTAACTGTCACTGTCACTGTGTACGCTGTCACTGCCGCTGTGGCAGCCACAACCTACCTTACTACCTCTAAGCTACACACCTACCTACACTACTACTCTTCAAGCTTCGCATCGCTCGCCCGCGCCCTCTCCCCACACGACACCGGGGCCTGACTACACTGGCCTTCTTGCCTCGCACTTGGACTGTTCGGTCGGGCATGGTTTTCTGGGTTGGTCTGTCTGTACTAGCAGCAATCCAACCTGCCCTTTATTAAAGACCACGAGCCCCCGTCCATTGCAAACCGTACTCGCGGGGAACTATTCTTCGACCACATTACATTGCTGGCGCTCTTCGCTTTCGTCGCTCTCGCGACAACCCTTGGCGTCGCTACCGAAATCTCAACATTTTGATTTCCTCCAAGCCAATAGACTCTGTTGCCAAAGAAGCAAGGTGAAAGAAGAGAAGGACGTCTGACGACCAGGTACGGAGTAGTGCATTCGTCAATGCACGCCGCATGATATCGCTCGCGTACCTTCCATCTACCTCGAATCTAGGCGCCTCCGGACTCCCAGTCCTGCTCCCCGACACCTTCACTTTTCCAAGCTGACCCCAGGACTCTACCCCGAAGGGAGAGACAGTCGCGAAGCAAAACGGATTCGAGTTCGAAGGTTCGAGCAGCCATCTCTGTCCGCCCTGAAGCAGTGATATACCGTCTAAACGCGGTGCAGAAGCTAGCATTTACGATCCACCGGCATACACTGAAGAATTGGCCAAAGCGAAGACAGACAGCTTGCTCAGTGCGGCACAGCGCATCGCATCACATCTGGCACAATATTTCATCGCATTTGTTGCCTTGGTTGGCTTTCTCCATACCTAACCATACCCTCCCTGCCTAAGTTTAACCACGCAGCGCGGCCCAGAGCTGGATTTCGCGCCGCCGTGACCACATCCGCTTCGCGGGGGGGCCCCCATTCGACTCCCAGCACAAGGGGAATCGCCAAATGCCTTTGTTAGAAGCCGCTTGTGCCAGCATTGGAACAATCCGGATCCCACGACCAACACCACCATCTGTCGGACCAGCAAACATGTCTCACGGACCACCTCAGCCTCCCCAAGCCAATATGTTTGGCTTCGGGCCCCAAGACGCATTTTCTGCCTTTGATGCTGTTCGTCCCGCCCTTTCCCTTTTCTCCTATCGACCCTTCCCAGTACCCCCCTCTTGGTTCAATCACAGAGCGTGCCTCGGCCTCACCTTGTCAAATTTCCCCGTCCCGTACTACATCTCACTTATCAACTCTGCCTCTTCTACACAACTGACCCGGTGGACCCCCCTGGCGCATCACTGTTGACCCGGCCCAGAACCCCTACTTGTACCGCTATTACTACACCGCGCTGACGCAATGCAGATGGCCGAGGCCGACCCCAACATAATGTCGTCTCTTTTGGACTCGACAATGTACGGGAGCTTTGACGCCATGTCCATGAACGTCGACAATTCGGGCGACGATAACGCAATGTCGACTTTCAACTTTGTCGGCAACACCCCCATGCCTGACGGCTTGGCCGAAGACACTCCTTCCATGAACAATAACTATTCGAATAATGGCGACGACGCGTCCAGCGTTGTCGGTGCCGGGCCTCCGCCCACTGGGGGCTTCAGTTCGCAAGCTTTGCAGCAGGCCGGAAGCACCCTCACCGAGTTCACAAAGAGACGAAACTGGCCCGCCAAAGTCGTTGAGGAGCTCAAGGATTTTCTGCAAATACTCGACGCCAACGGTCGCATACGATACGTTTCGCCGAGCATCCTAAACTTGACCGGCTACAGTTCCGAAGAGATTACCGATACTTTTCTGAAGGATCTCGTCCACCCAGACGACGTGGGAGTCTTCGTCGCCGAGTTGAACGAGTCCATTGCGTCGGGAAACCCTTTGCGACTGTTTTTCAGGTTCAAGAAGAAGGATGGAAAATACGCCATTTTCGAGTCGGTCGGCCACGCCCACATCGCCGCCGCCAAATTCGCACCAAATCCCCACAACCAGTCGCCATTCTGCCAGGCCGTCTTCATGATGTCGCGACCGTACCCTACCAAGAACGCCGGACTGTTGGATTCTTTCTTGGAGCACAAGATGGAGAACGAGCGGCTAAGAAGGCGCATTGCGGAGCTTCGTCGGGAGGAAGAGATGGAGAACGAAGAATCGCAAAGACAGTGGCGTCAGAGCCAGGAGGGCAGGTCAGATGTGACACCGTCAGAAACCACCATTACGACGTCGGCACCGAGTGCAATCTCGCGAGGTGGCGATGGCGCAAACGACAAGCCGTCGGCTCCGAGCATTGCCCTCACCCGGGAAGCCTTGGAAGGCGTAGCAGGCAGCCGCCCAGACTCACTAAGAGATAAGATGGCCAGATACGAGGGGGCTTCCCACACAGACACGATTGAGATGTTGACGGGGCTGAGATACATTGAGGGAGAGAGAAGCCGCGGTATCACGACAGGCAACGCAAGTCCGACGTTGATCAAGGGCGACGCCGGAATCGCAATTCCACTCGACCGGGATCCTCGGACAGGCGATAAGAAGAAGAAGCTCAAGACTTCGGAGGAATACGTCTGCACGGACTGCGGTGAGCTTCTGGTGCATGTGCGGCATCGCAACGGGAAAGGCTAACATTGCACACCAGGCACGTTGGACTCGCCCGAATGGCGAAAAGGCCCGAGTGGTCCGAAGACGCTTTGCAACGCTTGTGGCCTTCGATGGGCCAAGAAGGAGAAGAAGAACCGGCACGGGAACAGTGGCGGCATCAGTAACACGACAGGGTCATTGGCAGTTGAGCATTCCCACGGGAGTTGAAGAATCGGCGCGGCCTGTCTATTTACAAATACCCCCGGAACGGGGCGGCGGTGGTGACTTGGGATCACGGCGTCTTTCGCCGGCGTCGGCGTCGGCGTCTGGAAGAAGGCACGGCGCAGGCTTTGACAACAATGACGAACATACGGCCGCCGTCCGTCTGTTTTCACTCTTCTACAGCAACCGAGATACCTCAACACGGCACTGGGTCAGAGTCATGGGACAATAAGCGAGAGATGTTTGGACATCAGCTCAAGAGCTAACGAAATGCAAAGCACATTGCTGTCAACCCTTGGTTCAACCCGCCGAGTCAGGTGGAGATTGGCATCGCGCGGTGATTTACGCCTAGTCCGTCGGGTCTACTGTCTGCTTCAAAGCAACGCGACTGGCGGTCAGGTAGAACCCCGGCCAGCAGAGAGAATTGTTCTGCATGGGCGGCGGGAAAAGTGATATCCTTACGACGGCAACGCTCCTGGAAGAGGGGCTCTCTCATCAGTGGCTTGGCCACAAGTCGCGGTCGTGCCCACCACGTCGTGGCGCCGTCAGCGGCCGTCACAGTCGAACGACTGCACATAGTCCATGCAGCAAGTTTGATTAGCACTTGTGCTGCTCATAGACTCATTGCGCGCAATGTGCAGACTGGTTCCTGAAACACCTCATCTAGAGACGGAAGCTCTGAAGGCAGCTGGACACACCCCAAACTTGCATCCACGACAAAACAGGCCATCCCAGTACGGGAGTCGTGATTGGGCGGGCGGCCACGCAGCGGCGGGTGCGACATATGTGTTGATCAAGTATGGGGCTGTGGGACTTTATCCTTCGTTGCACAGGCACATCAGACGTCGTGGAGGGGTCAATCTTGACTGGGTTGACTTCGTATACGCAGTACCTTCCGCCCCTCCGGATACAGCCAGGATGGAGATATCCAGCAGAGCAGAGCAGGATGTCGGCAGAGTATCACCATGGGACTAAGAGGTGCTGAGTTATGGTCAGAAGTCAAGCCCAGTCTGTGTAAGCGGCGCAACTGCGTCACTCTGGCCCGCGAATCATCGAGAAGCGCTATGAATAACGATTGTAGAATGCACAGCGTACTGCGTAAGATGCTCAGCTACTGTGCCTTTGCGTTGACACGGCGTTCTTATTTGTGTCTCCCAAGCCCGAGGCCCCTGACAGCGGATGCCGAGCTGTAGCTGTGGGGAATAAGGTACGCAGAATGGCCATCGTCATTGGTTCATCTCTCACATGGTGCTTGTTTGGCTGCATGGCCAGCTCAGGATGCCCTGAGACAAGCTATCATTGATCGCCCGCCAGCGGAAGCGGAGACGCCTTCGCAGCTACAAAGAGCTCTCTGGACGCGGATCTTGTGAACCGCTCTTGACCGTCTTTTTCTCTCTCCTCCAATACTTTTTTTTTTCCTGCTTCACGTTTTACCACATTCCGCATACGAGACAGCTTTTTCCAACATGGACAAGCTCATCAACGTCGCGCAGCAGAAGGCGCAGGAGTACCTTGACAAGGATGACGAGGACAAGCCCCAGCAGCAGCAGCAGCAGCAGAGCTACGGTGCGTGATAGCTAATACCTACCCCGCCATCTTCCTACAGTACCTACCTAGGCCTTGCTTGGGCATGTGAGTACCTCAGGTACTTGAGGTACGCACGCTACGGAGTCCTTAGGTTGGGGCACTAGTATATGCGCTGCGCACCGTAGCGCCTACCTGCGCAGCAGTTACCACACAGTGCACTAGAGAAAAGAAGCCCCTAACCACCTTACCCCGCGGCCCCTCCCCGCTAGAAAAGCTTGGTTGCTGACGAGCATCGCATCGTCGTTCGTGATGCAGGCCAGCAGCATCTCCCCCCTGGCGATAGTAAGTTTTCTGCCCGTTTCTTGAGTTTCTCCGATTTCCATTTTCCATTTCACCATTGCTTTTTGGCTTTTCGCACTTGCTTCTGCACCATTATTTGCATGTTCCCGTTCATACCCTTATCTCCCACCATCCCGCAACTGGAGAGTTTCGGCGAGATGGCAGATCTCAGGGAACAAAAGGCTTGGTTGGAGTGGAGGTGGATGGTTCGGAAAGTTAATTCCATCCTTCACCTCCACCACCACCTTTCTTCTCGCAGCCCCTCGTCCCAACTCGATGACTAGGTAGTTAATTTGCGATATCAAAGTGAAATTGGGAGAGGAAACCCACAGCATGGGAACTGGTTGGAAAAGATGGATGAAAGAAAAATGTATATCCAGCTAACGAGGGGGTGTGTCCCGTTCCCCGTATGAACAGAAGCCCACGGTGGAAACTATCCCGCCGGAGGAGGCTTCTTCCGCGACGACGACGATGACGATTACAAGCACGCAGCCAACGAGGCCTCGCGCCGCGCGGGTAGCAGCGGGGATTCGGACCTCTTTTCGAGCGTGCTGGCTGCCCTGACGCAGAAGAAGGGGCAGTTGAAGGCGGAGGATATTGATGAAGACGGTACGCCCTTTTTTTTCTTTTCCCCCTTGATCGATCCCGTATACATCTTTTTGAAAGGGAAACGAGGGTGCACATGAACCTGGGCATCTATTCGCCACAGCGAAGAGAGGCCCTTTTTTGGAGGGCAGATGACATGGTGGTGATGGCGTCGCATGGAAATTATCTGGGCTCGTTGGACGAAACTGACTGACGACACGCAGACGCCGTCAAAAAACACAAGAAATTCTTTGGCGACGACGACGATGACGATGACGAAAAGGCAGACGGCAAGGGTCTCGGTACCGCGGCCGCCATGCAGGCGCTCAAGATGTTCTCGAGCGGCGACACGGGCGGCCAGAAGCAGAGCCAGGGCGGATTTGCCGGACTTGCTATGGCCGAGGCCAGTCGGGTGAGTCCCTCCCTTCACATCGTCTTCTCCCATTCTTTCTACCAAACAGTGCTTTTTCCTTCTCGGGTATGTGAAAAGGCCCGTGTATCGTGCTGACACTGCCCGCAGCTGTTCGACCAACGCCAGTCGCAGGGCAAGGTCGCCGATGGCGCGAGCAAGGAGTCGGCCATCCAGCAGGCGGGCGAGATGGCGCTCAAGATGTACTTCAAGAGCCAGGGCGAACAGCAGGGCGGTTTCATGGGCCTCGCGAGCAAGTTCCTCAAGTAGGATTTGCGCTGCGGTGCGAGTTGCTCAATGTTGCACGTGGTTTTTGGGCTATCCAACGATTGATACGACACCGAGAGGTTGCCACATGACTGTAAACTACTCCAGATTGAAATACATCATTGAACAAGCAAATTGTTAAATAAAAAAGACCCGGATGTTCTCAGATATTCTTCTTTGCCTCAAGACCGCCATTCTTGGTCATCTCAATAACATCAACCCACCCCTCGGGTCGTCTGCGGCCTTCCTTGTGGAGGTACGTCTCGGCCTCCTTCGCCCAGCCGAGCAGCTGCTCCTCGCAACCCCACTCGCCCATGGCCATGAGCCCGATGGGGATCTTGCCGCGGCCCTCAACGGGGTCGGCGTAGCCCACGGGCGCCGAAACGGCAGGACACCCGCTGACGTTGGCGATGTAAACGTACCCCATGTTGGCAATGGTCCGGTTCGCGTCCGAGACGCCGTAGGCCTCGTCGGCGGGGTCCCGCACCCAGCCTGGCAGCGGGGTCGTCGGGGTGACGAAAAGCAGACCCGGATACTGCTCAAAGAGGTGGGCGAGATGCTTCATGAGCACGTCGCGCAGCTGCGCGTACTTGAGGAGGTCGGCGGCCGGGGTCTGCGTGCCGACGGACATGGTGATTGCGTTGACGTGGTTGATGATGGACTGCCAGTTATTGGGGTCCGGAGTGCGCTGGTGGGCGTTGTCCTGCATCTCGGTGATGCACGAGGCCGAGTGCATGAGCTGGATTTCGCGGAGGAAAGGGAGCTTGACGTTGATTACCTCGTAGCCGAGCGTCTTGAAGTGGTCGACGGCGCGGCGGCAGACGGTGGCCACGGGAGTTTCGGCGCGCGACCACCAGGACTCGTCGATGGCAATGATCTTTTTGGCCGAAGAAGGGGGAGGTACGGAAGGGGTGTAGACGCCCTGGATGGGGTCGTCGGGGTTCGGGCGAGACATCAAACGGTAGGCGAGTGTAAGGTCTGTGACGGTGGCGGCGAGGGGTCCGACGACGCAGACCGACGAGTTCATGGTGCAGGTGCGGTGGTGGGATGGCTTGAGGCCGTAGACGCCGTTGAAGGAGCTTGGAATGCGGACGGAGCCGCCGGCGTCGGTGCCGATGGAGATGGGCACTATGCCGGCGCCGAGAGAGGAGCCGCCGCCAGAAGAGGAACCGCCGGGATAGTAGGACTTGTTATACCAGTTGGTGGGTGTTCCCCAGCGAGGCTATGGTTGTTAGCAACGGGCTTTTGTGAGACGAACATGTACCACCTACATTGCAGCCGTTGGTATCTACGTGAGGTCAGCAGCGCTCATTCTTGGAGAGGTGCAGAAGGGACTCACCACCGCCCAGTTCGTGCATGGCGTTCTTTCCGACGACAATGGCTCCAGCTGCTTCGAGCTGCTTTATGGGCCACAAGGTCTCCTCGGCAGGCTTGAACCACGGTAAATCCGGTCGGTATTGCATGCCATTGTGGCTCACGTAGCCCTTGACGTCGATGTCGTCTTTGACGCCGATGGGCACACCGTCCAAAGGTCCTAGGGGCTCACCGCGGCGCCATCTCTCGGTAGAAGCGCGAGCAGCGTCGAGAGCGAGGTCCTCGCGGCCGTGAGAGGCGACCCAGGCGTTGGCATATGGACCTGTCTGGGGCGGCGGGTGACCCTCGGCACGGCGGATCAGGGGCATAAGAGATTGGACGACATCGAGAGGCGTAACGGTCCCAGACTTGTAGAGAGCATGGTAGTCTGTGCTGGAGAGATAACGACCCGGTTGGTCTTGCGGTGCCGGGGTCGCGAGCTCCTCAGAAAGCGGGATTAGTTCCGGATGAGAGCCCGTCTCTGAGAGCACTAGCACGTCAGGCTGGTATCGTTAGTGAACAGGAGCTGTGGAAGAGGGCTTCGGATGTGACGGACCTGGAAGCGATATCTGTAGTCCGACAAGCCAGGAAGGTCTCGGATCGAGCCGAACTTGGCATTGCGCCAGAAGAATCTCTGCACGGTAGCAGAGCTTGCAACCCTGTGGTCATGATACTGTGAGCTAGTTGTTCGAGTGAGGTGGCGATCGATGAACTCACAAGGTCGAACCAGCTATCAAAGGCCAGCCACGAAGGACCGGGTTCTGGTCTTCCTTTTCGGTGTCGGCATGGACCTGCAAAGGTGCTTCACGAGCACCGGGGTAGTTGGCGTATCTTCGGTTCGGAGCCATGATGCTGTTCCCGATGCCGGACTGTCGTGGAGCGGCGGTCAAATTCAGGTGCGTACAAACAAGGCGTCTGTTGGCTGTTTGCCTCGTTTGAAGTACCTAGCCGATTCAATAGCGTATTTTGCGCGCTCGTCAAGACACGGTAAGGTCAATGGGAGCTAGTTGAGGAGTCTGTAGACAAAGAATGAGTACCAGCTAGGCGAACAGCATCGAATAGCTTTGGGGAGATGTCGGGTTGTCGTTCTCATCAGTAATAGTAGCTTTTAGAGTTCAGGAGAGCGTGGAGCTCGTCTCCCTTTGTCGCAGTATAAGTGTTCCTTCTTCTGATTCACTAGCGGGACGGACACGGACTGAACGGGTGTCGCAGCGTCGCAGCGTCGCAGTGTCGAGAATGGAGACTTTCTTATGCTCTGGGGTAAGAGGTTGGTCGGGATGAAACGAAACGGCCACGAGCGCCTGAGCAATGGAGGTGTGCTGAAATGGCTTAAGTCAGTTGAGGTAAAGGTGAAGTAGGTGCGGATAGCCAGTCTCGGGAAGCTTCCTCACCTCAGGGAAGCTGTCTTACTGTACCCTATCTTCTACCCTCACGTACTACTAAGTATGGGGCTATATCTGTGTCATCAACCACACACCTCACAAAATACCTGGGTAGGTATTGTCCACAAGCGTTTCAGCACACAGCAGTCAGCGAGTTCAGGACCTGAAAACACCGAGGCACTGGAGCTTGGAGCTTGGAGCTTGGAGCGTGGGCTGGTCCCTGGCAGCTAAAGGACCCATTTTTCAGCAGCTTGAACGACCCGAGGTCGCCGCGATTACCCAGATAGTCCTGGTGCCCAGCAATACAGGGATGTAGGAAAGGGACAAGAAGAGAGGAAAATGCCACTGCGACATCATGCCTCGGCACGACGTGATGCTGTATCTGCTTCGCTGCCGAGTTGCTGCTTGTCACGTGCCAGCAGACGCAGACACTTACTTTTGTGTGTTGCACAAGCTGGTAGCCAATTGAATTCACGTGGCTGGACTTTTGCAGTATCAGGACATCCAATGAATGACGCAGACAGTGGAGGGCAGTAATGCCTGCCAGCAGTGCCATCGTCGTTACTCTCCATCATCGCCCAATTGACAAGCTTGTGAGTTGAAGGCTTACCAAAAGGTAAGAGGCTGAGGGTAATTGACGCTAATCTTTCTTCTCAATTGACGCCTGGCTGATGAAGTTACGAAATGCGCAACATGCTCAACAACACGAGCTGCTTAGGTAGCCTTTATCGAAAATGAGGTAAGAGCGTCTGACCGCCCCGCCCCGAGCATGGGCATCACGCGACCTGGACAAGACTGGCGCTAGGCGGTCTGCCACTACCCGCCAGCCGCCAGCCGCCAGCCGCCAGCCGATCCAGTCCCTCGGGCTATACATACGTATTACCTGTCTACCTTACCTGGGTAGTTAGGTAGTTAGGCACGGAGTAGATAGCTAGACTGCATACCTTCAAGAGCACCACTGTGTATAGCTAGCCTAGCCGGGGGATGAAAGCTGGAGATGAAAGAATCTAAAATGCACCTCGGAGAAATAATGAGATGTTCGTTACGTCACTCGGTTGACTCCCAGGACCACTCTCATGCGTGGATCAGCAGCTCGCGCTGGATGCAATGCGATGCTGTTGCCACGCCAATCCAGGATGCCCCATGGTCCCTGAATCCCACGATGTCCCAGCTCGCGGGCGCGCTAACAGCGACACCGTTTGGGGGGGATGTTTCGACACATTTACCCCGCCATCCCGCCACGCGCCAGAACCAACCATAAGATGCGGCAAGACGTTCAGGCTAAGGTAGCTTAGCTAAGGTAGCAGGCGAAAGCTTGTCGGGAAGAGCATTATTGAAGAACTGTCGGGAAGAAATTCAGTTGAAGAAACATTTCTTTTTACGTGGCATCGCATGTCACCAGTTTCAGCACCGCATACAGACATTTTTCTTCGAGTGACGCAATTGAGTCAATCCCATTGGATGCTCTATCTCTACACACGGCCGAGCTGTCCCTTGGGATGCAGCTTATTCCAGGCCAGACATGGTGTCCATGTCCCTCTCCTTCGGTTGAACCAAACGCCATCCCAAACCAGAGGTCCCTCCAAAGCAACCCTCTCTGTCATGAGCTGGGGTTGAGGTTGAGGTCCCTTCCGAACTCTGTCCCAGCCCCAGCCGTTTCCATACCTAAGCGAGCGATGACCCCTTGCTTTTTCCTAAGGGGAATGTTGTGTCATGACAGAGAAAGGAAAGAAAGGAAATCCATGCCACAAACGCCATGCCAAAGTCCGAAAAGCCATAAAGGACCTCCTCATAGAAAGAAACCCTCTTCTTTTTTTGCTCATCTGCCCATGCTGACCGAGACTTCGTGTGAATGCTGTTTCCTCATAATCGTGGGGTAGAAGCGTGAAAGTAATTGATGTAAAAAGTGCCCAAGCCTCCGAAAGGACATTGGCAATGTCGTGAAAGGAGGCATTGCGCTTCAGTGTTGCGGTGTTTGTTTGGTGCGGTAATGCGTTGAACATAATGATTCGATTGTGATTTGTCGCTGATCCTTCTTGATTGGTTGAAAGTGCTTCGAACAGCTTCAAGCCATGCATCTTGGTTTCGGTGTTTGGCAGTTGCAACTAGCTGCTTAGAATTAAGCTAGACCTCATCGGAAAGAGACAAGGAACAGCTGTCTCTACAGAGCCACGAAATCAAGCAGCATGGCCGTGTTGTGACGTGTTCGCTTTCAGCCAGTTCAGCAAGGTATTAAGCGATGGCAGACAACTTGATTAGCGCTTGGTGGCCATGTTGTTGAGGCGCAGAACCCTAGTCCGAAACCACAACACGAAGCTGGTCCAGGCACTCTGAGTCTTGCGCTTGGCCGTCAGGGAGCGACGGGGACCCTCGAAAGTGCCCTCGTCAGCCACGGGAGCCTCGCCCTGGTCAGTGTTCTCGTAGTTACGGCTGGCGAAGCCCAGCTCTCCCATGGCGAGCTTCTCGGCATCGGGCGCAGTCTTCTTGCGATTAACCGAGGGGCGGATGAGATCGCTGGAGCTGTTGCGGGCGCTGTGGGCGCTGTTGCTGAAGCTCTTCTTGCGAGACGAAGACTTCTGGTTCTGGTGCTCCTGGTAAAGGCGCTGCTGCTCCTTCATGATGCGCTCGGCGTCCTTGGTGTTGGCGCGCTCTCTCTTGCGCATGTCCTCCCTGGCTTTCTTGGCCTCCTTGGCAGTCTCTTTCTCCTCCCAGCGACGTCGCTCCTCTCGGATGCGCTCCTGGTGGTAGTAAGAGTCGATCTCGGAGCGAGAACGCAGGCGGAAGCCCTCGAGGGAGGTGCGGAGCGGAGACATGGCGGTCACAGACGTGGAAGGTGACGCTGTTGATAATGGCGAGGTAATAGGCACGGTGCTGGGGGCGATAGCAGCAGACTCGGACTTTCTACCAGGAATGTTGATGTCGGAATGGCTCGAAACGTGCACAAGTCGCGACGAGGTAGCGTTCGAATTGGTCCTGGTGGTGTTGAGTCGCAGCGACGGAGGGCCGGTGGTATGGATATCGGATAACGAAGAGGTACGGCTAGCTAAGGATGGTCGCCTGGGATAAGATGTGGGATTGGTGACGATGGTGTTGGAAGACGGCGTTGGATGATAGTTGGGACGGTGAGCGTGGTACTGCTGTTCCAAGAGGTCGTCGTCGTCCTCGGTTATTGTGGGAGAGTAATCTCGGGGACCAGACGATGGGTTGACTGCGACTGATGCCGATGCAGAAGCAGAAGCGGAAGCCTGGTCGAAGCTGGTAAAAGAATTGGCGTACGACAATGGAGGCGTCAAAGTGCGTGGTGTCTGCTGAAAAGGATGAACGAAGCTGCCGTTTCGGTGGCCGTGTCCACTACCGCTCGTTGCTATACTGATGTGGGAGGTGCCACTGGTCGACCTTGCGTGGGAAAACTTGCTCCTTCCGCTTGAGTTGAGTTCGGTAGCCGAGATGCTGAAGCTGACGTCCCTTCCGCCAAAAGAGCCCTCTCTTTCTCTCCCCAGACTTCCACTGTAATTGCCAAATGACGGCTGCTCATCCCAGCTGCGATCCAGATCCAACGAGTTCTTTTCCGAGTGGGATAGTTTCTTGAGTATCGGCTTGACTTTTGTCTTGCTGCGCGACTTGGACAACTTGCCCGGGACTGACCCCGTCACGTCTGTATACGACGCCATCGCGATGTCGTTGGTTTTTTTCCCCTTCCCCTTCTGCCGCTCTTTCCTATTGTCTCTGCCTACTCGCTGTGGACGCCGCAACCTCTCTCCTCGTCTTTTCCAGGCGGCTGTTGTCGAATCTGACAGCGACCTCGTCCAAGTGATGGATTGGCGGTGGCGTGCTGCCAAACCTGAAAAGCTCTTCTACCATGCAAGCAGGGCGGCGAACCGCTGCCCCAGTCCTTGGAGACGCCTCTCTCTTACTGCGATACTCGATCCCGGGTGCGTCTCATCAATCGGCAAGCGTGGCTGGCGAAAGAAAATAGTGGTGAGAGAAGCGGCTGCAGCAACGAAGGGCGGCAGCAATGTGTCGGTGCCAGAGACTTGACGTGTCTGCGGTGGTGACGGTGAGCACGGGTTTAAATCCACAGGGACCAAGACGCGTCGGTCATATCATACAACATACGGTGAAGAGACCCCAGCCGGGAGGGGGGAGCGAGATGAGCGGCGCCGGGGGGTTATCTAATGGGCGAGATGAAGGGTGGGAGCGACAGGCTGACGCAGCGGAATGGGCGGAGTCCCAAGGCGGATGGGATGGATGCGATGATGGGATGGGATGGGACGGCCCAGGATTGGGGATGGAGGGAATCGATGGATCGATAGGGAGAGGGGAGAGACTGTGTGGCGGTCGTCTCGGCCTGCCTCACCTTTCGCTTTCAGCAAATCACTGAAGTTCCCGCAAGGCCGCAAGGGAAATGATTCAGTCTCTGCAAGCCAGGTCGGCTCAACCCTACGCAGCGAAAAATGCCAGCAGGGAACGCGTTCTGTTCCGGCGTCGATGTCGACGTCAGCGTCGCCGCTTCTCTCTTGTTGACGTTTTGCCTGCGTGTGGAGTGGCAATGTGCCCGGCGACGGCGACGACAACGAAACCACGACGACCCTCAGCGGAGTAATGAACAAGCTGAGGGAATGGGTGGGCGGGGGGAAGCAAAGGGAAAACGAGAACGGGGAAACGAGACACAAGACTGCTCGGTATGGATACAACCTGCCGCGTACAGCCATCCGACGACCGACCCCAGCCAAAGCAGGGCCAGAGCCAGAACCAAAGCCTGTCCGGAGGAGCAAGCAAGCAGGCAGGCGAGCAAGCGAGCACCGACACCAGCACAAGCACCAGACCAGCAGGAGCACCAGTGGGAACAGAACAGCTGCACTAGGGCCAGCCAGCCAGCGTTCCGCATCGGCAGCAGGCCAGAGTCACCGCAGCAAGCCCAGCCCACCGCCAGAGTGCGCCGACTGTCCGCAACCCGCTTGGCTACGCCTGGTTCAGCCTCATTCCTTTCTCAACTGGCCCGGAGCACGTGGGGGGACTCGCAAAACCAAGAAAGGCACCCGGAGAAGGATCAGAAGGCAACCGGCCGACCGAGCAATAACGAGACGAGACTTTTACGGAGAAAGGAGGGGTCACCCTTCTAGAGCAGAAGCAATGGTGTGGCGTCTCTGGGACCCTTTGGACGCCGGCTTTAAGGTTGCGCGCTCTCAGAATAAGCCCAGACGGATTCTTGTTCCAGGGTTGGTTCCGGCGTGTCTGGGCCAAGGACCGGCTATCGGCTGGCGTTTTCCCCCCCTCCCCTTCATTCTCCTGTTGATCTTCTTGCCTAGAGATTCCCCGGTCTCACCCTCTGTCGGCTGTCTGGGTTGGGGTTTTGTTTACACTGCAATTATGTTTTGTTGATGCTGCGGCTTTTTTCCAAGGGTCATCGTCCCGAGCGGGCGTCACCCATGATGCGAGAAAAGGCGGGATCCATGGGCCTCAGGCGACCGAATGAGAAGCCTCAAGATCCATGGATGGAGATTGGAGATTCTCGAAACTAATGAAAATAATTCTGGGTCCGGCCTGGGGTTCTACGGAGTGGGACAGACGGAGAGCTCGACCGCCTGCCGATGGCAAAAGAGCAGCCCGATTGCTGAGGACAAGAAGCACCATGATTTCGCTTTGGCCGTGGCAGTGACACGGGCTGCCTCTGCTGCGAACCTACTGCGGACGCATACGCTCATACGCATCCGCATCCGCATACTTGTACGGATACCGCCCAGTGCTATCGACGATAACGTGACTTACATACATAAAACGGGGTTGGTCGACCAGCTGTCACCCGTTCCCATATCCCCTACTTGCGCACATGCACGCCGCACAAACGCAAGAGGTTCCGTTTGCCGGTCCTACGTTGCGCCAGCCAAGAGGTCGAAGCGACGGAAGGGGGGGAAACGGTCAGACGTCGATGGCAGGAGATGGGATGGACGCTGCTGTGCTGAGCTGCCCTGCGGGAAGAAGAGCGTTCAAGAAGACGCCTTGTGTGTGGGCTTCCTGCACACACAGGCACAACCTTACACGGAAGCAAAGAAACAAGAGATGGTTGGTTGGCAGGTCACTGTCAGCTCGGTCTGCTATATGACGTATGCTGCTTCGGAAGAGTATCACCGTAACATGTCAACAAACTTGCCGGCTGATGACTTGAGTTCTCGTAGGCTTGGCAAGTGGCGAAGCCAGCTAAGCCAGCCAAGCCATACGGATTTCCACCGGCCATGGCTTCCAAGACGACTGTTTGCGGATGGAATACGAAGCACGCAATGGGAGCTGGAAGGAAGAGATTTTGGAGGACAGAGATGGATGCCGACGTTCTCGAGTCGAAACCGCGCGCGGTGACCCCAGCAGCCGGCGCCATCCCCGGCCCCGTCCCCCAGCCACCCTATCGTCTTGTCCACTCATCGTCCGTCTGCGGCGAGCCCCCCCAGTCATGTTCACAGTTCGAGGCACGTCAAGCCCATGCGAATGAAAATGACGGTCAAGACCTCAGGAATCTACTATGTAGACGACTCGAGCCGAGACGAGGAACAGGAACACGGTTTTTTTCCCTCGTTAGGAGCAAATCAAGCTGACCATGAACCAACATGATGCATCACTCGTAAACGCCCAAAGATCCAGACGTCAATCTCAAGTGAAGCAAACTTCCGGCCCGAATCCCAGGCTCACGCACCCCCCTACTTGTACACCATCCTGCATCCTTCCAACACCATACTTGTTTCCTCCCCCAATCACCATGTTCGAATGCTTCATTCAAACAGGAAGAAGCTTGTCTTTGACGCCATTAGATTATACGAGACCTCGGGCGCCTGTCTGTTTTGCTCGCCCTCAGGACGGATATTCATTGGATACGCCTCTTACGGCCTTCATCCAATTTCGCCGAGTCGATGCGAAGAATGCTTCGTGTACTGTTAGGCTTGAACCTTCTTGCTGAGGCGAGCCAGGTACGGAGTAATGTTCACATTGACAGAACGGCCCGCCGCTCGTCATCGTCATGGCATGGCTTTACCATGGCTATCCAGGTAAGGGTGGTCTTTGATTGAAGAGATTGTTCGACGACTCGCAGCCCTTTATTCGGGCCAACAAGTATGTACATAGCTAGCTACCTTATTGGCCGCCGCCGCCGCCGCCACCACTTCACCACCACCACCACCACCACCACCACCATCACAACCACCACCAAATCCTGCTTTGCTTCCCACCTCGTCATTCCCCTTCACAGGCCAAACTCCCCCGCACCTTGCCAGCTCCGCAGCCTCGCGAATTAACCTTCGCTGACAATAATGTATGAGGGGGAGGTGACTGGAGAGCCCAGCCCGGCGCAGCAATGCACAGGACCTACCAGAACCCTTCTCCGCCACTTGACTGGTCCGTTCAAGCCGCCATCAGTACGCCTTGCAGAATCACAGCGGATCCTCCAAGGAACTGCACATAAGAATTGCGCCGTGGCTCGCCCGACCTCTACGTCTTGTCTGTACTGGGACTCGGCTTCAAAATCTGGCCAGACCGTGGACGACGTCGTTGTCGTTTTTCCTTGGATTCGTATCGCCTTCACACATGCACACTTCAAAAATAAGACAGTGTCTGGGCACGAACACCTGCAAATCGTTCTAGTCACCACCGGACGAGGCACCGCACATGGCTTGCAGCTCGAACCTCTCCTCTAAGCAACTATCCGCTCAACATGCAGACCCACTTTCTTCCGATCCCAGTCCCCCTCCCCGAACTCATGCCTATTCAAACTCAATCTCAATTGCACAGATGTCGACATCAGCCTCACGAGACAAGCCACCCGGAACTGGTCACTTCCAGAGTCTCGGAGTCCAAGTTCCAACCTCCAGCATGCATGCAGACTGTAATAGTATACGAGGGCGCGTTGGGGAGTACGTCTAATCCAATATTGCTGTGCCTCGGAGCGAACAAGGTAGGTAACACTGACGACGTAGAACTTGTTGCGTACTCGTCCTGCGTCCTACGTCCTGCGGTGATAGGAACTACCAAGCAGCCAAGAACGCCCGGCAAGCAGCCATCATTATTCATGTCAGGCCAACTGTTGGGGGGCTGCTGTTGTGCTACCCTGTGCCTCCTCTCCACCTCGCTGCGATGCTGTCGACCCTCCACGTCGGTGAACTGGTTTAATCTATTCGCACATCGTACGGGGACTCTTCCTCATACACACACAAGGAGAAAGCCAGAAATAGATGACAACTCCGACCTAGACTCTCGCAGGCCAGCCTTGTTGATATTTAGCTTGTTCTCTATTCTCCCGTTTTGGGTGGTCAGAGCTCGAGCGGTTCGGCAAGAGATTTTGGGGGCAGGTCATGCTTTTTCAGCGTCTGTGGGCTTCTCTATTCCTGACATCCGTGAGATCAGATCAAACGATCTTTGACCGGTGGTTCGAGACTTGGGCGGCCGCGGACGGTCATCCGCAAAGACAACCAAAAAAAAAAAAAAAACCGCGCGTGCCCGCCAGCTTTACCCCAGACTCGCGCATCGTGGCTCCATTCTGGGCTCTTCTTTCTGCTATGCAGTCATGGCTCGGTCAGAGGAGAGAAATGGAACGAGCGTCGTGGGCTGAAGCCGGAAAGCCTGATCGCCCTCGTTGCTGTTCAACGGTTTCCTGTGCGCGTGTGTCTCCCCCCCCCTGGACCGAAGTCGTCGGGAGCACAACGCTTATTGTGTGCAACTGACTTGCTTCCAGAAAACATCACTCTCTGCTCTGAGAGCCAACCGCAACAATCTGCGGCTCGTCTCAAGTATAACCTTTCTGGTCAAGTGCCAGTTCATAGTTGAAGTACCATCATGGGAACGGCATATCGTCGCCGTCAATTGCCTAGGTCTCCAGGGGTATCCTTTTGTTTCTGTCGTCTCTTCGACTTGACATCAGTTGTTAGCCGCAGAGGCCATCGTCTGCCTCGTGTATGTTGAGTTTGCGACATACCACCTTTCATCATCCGGGCCCGGGTATGATTGCCCGGGAAGTCTCACCCAAAGTGGCAACTGTTCCTGTTCCATCATCTCGCCCAGAGCTTAGGCTTCCGCCTGCCAACTCCGCCTATTCTGGCACTCACTTGACGCAAATCCTCTTCATCGGTTGTCTGCTGCATAGACATGGACGCTCACAGGTCTGAGGAACAGAAAGTACGGGCTTCGACACATTCCTCGTGTCACGCTACAGCAGCTCATGTCGAACGGATCAATGAGCGTGCTGGGCTATAGTATGGAAACAACACGTTTCAGCCCTGGAGCAATCTGAAATGGCATAATGTGCTATGCAAACAACCGTGGGCAACAATGGGCCACGCATAGAGCGATCCCACCTCGGATTGCATGAACTCCACACAGTCGTCATGAAGCAAGAGTGTCACCGTCTAGAGACATATCGCTCCTCACTAACCGTTTGGTGGGCATGAGTGTACCCCGTGTGGTCAGCGTGCTTCGAAAGGGCTTACTACCTATTTAGCACGAGTACTTCAAGGTAGCAATGTGAAATCCATGACGGACATAATACTGCGCATATTGTAGATATAAAGAGTAGAGTGTGTTCTAAGCCGACAACTGAACACCGACCTGAATCATCTGGAGCCGAATAGCGTGAGGACCATTCAAAATAGACCATTTGTAGACAGTTGTCACGTTGAACGCGCAGTGGTGATCAAGATGGGAAACGTCGTTTGCTCCGGCTGAGCCGTTTGAAAGCGACATCTCATGATTGGGGTTGGGGTTTCACTTGACCAGGTACTAATGTATGATCTCTGCCTATACGGCCTGTCGCGGGTTTGTTCAGTATCCAAATAATTTACATGAAACCTTTCAGAGCATCCTCACATGCGAGCCCGGTATGACGATGAGCGGTGATTGGAAAGCAAACGAACTTGTTTTTTCTCGCACCAAGCCCTTGCCATAAGTGCCATATCATTCGAATAAAATCACATGACTTTACTAGACTTCCGTCTATCGGTAACAGTGACCAAATTGGCTGTCTCATGTCATCATCCAAAGTGCTGATCGATAGCAGCGTTCACTGATGAGGGTTTGTTCATGTTGTAGAACATGTTTGGTTCGATGAACTCGTTCATCAGGGATTGTATATTGCGAGGAACTTGCTCATTACGCATAACTCGCTCATCGTGGATGAGTAGGTGCTTCCTCACGCAGTATGCGTTCGTTGCCACTCACCAACGACCTATATCACAGTTCTAAGAAACACCAAACATTTCGGATAGGGAGCTGAAACGAGGAACCGTGGCCCTCAAGCTCGCAATTACACTGCGGTGAGGCCACATCAGCAACGTAGACTCTGCCAACAACGAAATGACTGCAGTGTACCTGGAAGCGAGCACGAGAGCCACTTTGAAGCCACGCCAACGCCGTGTGGCGGCCACGCCTCTAGAAGAAATGCGTGATATTTGTATGCAACCAGACTCCTTCCTCCCGTACCCGAAGACCCAGCGACATTCCACCCCTTGGCTCACGACGTGGGGGAGGTCTCGCACCGGTGCATTCCAAACCTCTGACTCCGATCTAGGGCCCTTGGGTGCTTTCCACCGTTCGATTCCGATCCCCGACCTCCGCTGAAGAATGGCGCCTCCAGTCGCCAGGTGCTTGACGGGTAGGGGGGACACTGATATCCCTTCGCTTATCTCGAGGGATGAAGCAGACAGTCATGTGCTTGCGGGGGAAAAAGCCATGAAGCAGGATGGGAAAACGCGGGGTGCGTGGTAATTATGCGCGCGCGAGTCTCGGCTGGCAGATACCAGCAGAATCAGGCCGCAGTCACCAGCCGGGCCCCCCCTCACCACCTTCTCATCGTCATCGCTCGACGACGGCATCGTTAAGTCCGAATACTACGCTTCCGCATGCCCGCGTGTATGTCTCGTGATCCACGCCGCCATGGTCGATAAGGTGATGGCCACCCCGTTTCTGGCAGCATATGTCCCATGCAGTCTGCTGCTGTGGAATGTACATGTCAGCTCGACATCATTCTCCCAGTGGGCTCATCATGTTCGACTTCAGCAGCAGTGCGCTTTTCGCTTTCGGCTCACTCTATGTAGGCTCAAGTTTGGCCGGGTACATCTTTGGGAGATGTGTTTCCGTCATGGTTCGTCGTTGACGAGTAGGAAAGGCTTCCCGCGAATTTCGATTTGAATGAACTCCAGGACATGAAACTAACCCGCTCGTAGGCACTGAGTAAACCTTGACGCGCTCGCATCACACAAGCTGTTGTCAGACCAGAGTCAGGTCGACACTGTATCACATGCCGCCATCCACGCCCCTGAAGATCTCATAAGCCAGCCAACTCACCGGGACGAGGCTGAGGTGACGTCCACTTCACCCGCGGGACGGATGGCCACGTGAGATCGTCAATGTTCGTCCCAGAACGCTGCCGGCACCCAAAACACGCAAAGAGCCGCATGTTACTTCCAACGGTGCTCGACTGCCTTTGAGAGACCCGCGTCCGAAAGCGCAGCAGCCCGCGTCATCTCTCCTGGCTTGCTCATCTGAACCATCTCGGGAAACCCCCAGTCGCAGATCGTCAGCCCCCTATTCGGCGTCTGCCCTTCTCGCCACCTACGTCTGTGTCAGCCGTCACACTTGTCGTGTGCCTATGCCGATCCTGATGAATGTCAATCGGAAATGCCAGGTCCCGCGTGTTTCCCTTTGTGCAACGTCGTTTACCCGGACTACAACGGTCGCGGAGAGCCGCGGCTCAGGTCTCGGCCTGATGGGACGTTGCAAGACCGCGCGGAGAGATGCATGGCATCTTTGTTTCTATTAGACTGCGAGGAACGACTCCGACCACTTCCTAACGTGCTTGTCCGATCCCCCGCCGTATGTTGTTTCGGCGGAACATTCTGGAGACAACGACGTCTTGCTGTGGTTTTGCAATGGAAATCACTTCAGTCGTCGACCCTTGCCGTCAACGCAGCCTATAGCATACAGCGGCGAATGGCGCTCCCGACAGAACTCGATGCCTCGCCTACCATTCCGGCTTCTTGATGCTCGTGGGGTAATCGTAAGTCGAGGTCTCCGCCTACACGAGACGGACCAGCTTCGTGGTGTGCGAAATCAGAAGAGCCTCCCTCGCGCCTAGCTTGACGGTGGTCACGTCCAACGGAGATGCCTTTCACTGCGAAATTCAGTTGCCTCCCTTACGTGGAGCACCTGACAAGATGGTAGTTATTCTCTTGTATTCCGAGGTATCCCCTTTCCGCTCTCGCTGCTGTCCCATACATCTGAGCTCCGGCCCGGAGTCTACGGAATGTCGCTCGTCCGATCAGGCCATATTTGGATAGGCCATCGCGGGTTCCGCGTCGATTCTCCGAAGTTTTCACCACTGAGCATCGTGAAACACAGCCTTCGTTGCGGGGAAGGTGGCCATTAGGGAAGGACTCGACGGCGATCCTGACTACGAAGCGAGACGTCCAGGGATTCATCGAGGCGTGGGCGGTCGAGTTAGGAAATGGACGGACGTCAAAGTCATTTGACGTCCATTCCGCGTCCTCGAACAGTTAAATGCCTCTTCGACCTGCTGTTGATCATGCATGACACTGATCAAACCGGTCCCATGACTGTCCATCCCTCTGGAGGTATCAGAAAAGGCAAAGAGGTTCAGGAGGCCAAGTCTCCGGCCGACATTGGCTTTTGGCATGGAAGCGAACCACCAAAGGCTGTTTCAGTCCTCAGACTTCATCGTCCCCGGAGCATATCTGGGCTGCCTTGTAACTCATTGCCACTTCGCCTCTTGTTGAGAACTATGACGACCCGCACAATTTGACGACCAGATCTGTACCTCCAAATAACAGGTTCAGTAGCATGCACCGCACCGAAGCAGCGATGAGCTCAGTGAAGACCCTTGGGCATGGCACTACGATCGACCTCAACAGTCATGCCGAATGATGGCATTTAGGTCATACTGCATAGCAACATAGACAACAGTGGCTTGAGGGCCACTCCCCGGAACCAAGCGAATTGGTGTAGTTTCGACATGCCAATTGGTTTCTGTAGGAGCCAACAGCATCCTTCCGTTTGCGTAAGGGTTTGGCCCTGGCCACCACACCGCCGAGAGCGCCGGCGGAGGGTCTCTTCCAAGCCAAAGATGGACTGTATTGTGCTGTCAGCTCCTGATTCCAGAATCATCCATGAGCGTTGCGATGTCAAAGTATTGCAAAGCCGAGAAAAGCGACCGAAATATGAAGGTGGGAAAGTCGACAAGTCATCTTTGAGATGCCAAATGGATGAAGACGCATCAATCCCGGGACCTTGCAACTGTGAGACCTGCATGAGATAGACTGGATAGCTCATGACAGCGCAATGTACGCTGCAAGTACACTGGTGCACGAAGTGTGAACTTTGAGGGGCAGTCGGAGGACTACTCACAACATACTTGGCCTCTGCAGGTCTGCGCCGTGTCAGAATTACACATCTACATAGTAGATGATTGGGCCTGCGACGCTGGTTGAGCCAGACAATGGTAATAGTGCTGCATGCGACTTGGAGGATTTGATGCGCATCATCCAAGATCGCCCACTCCGGAATGTGCTCGCCTGCTTCCCCGAGGCAGCCTTCCCGCATCATTTCGCCCTTTCCACCTTGGGCCGTCATCAGGGCCTGGATGCGTCCCAGCCCGCGTGGATGTATGGGCCGTCCTAATGTGGAAGAAGCCTGCCCAGATGCCCACGAGAAGGAACACAGGAGCTTCTGCCGCACCCAAGAAGCCGGGGCTTGATGTATGATGACGGAGAACCGTTGGAACAGCATCGTATAAGCCGCGGGGGTTGAGGTCGGCTGGGCGGGGATGACGGAACGAAATACTCGCTGCATGAGACGGTTTGCAATAAGCCGGAGTCAGCAAGACTGTTACGGGGGAAACGGAAAGCTTCGACTTTTGCCTTCTGCCCTTTGCCTTTCTAGAAACAGGCTGTCCGCTGTCCCAAGGCCATGGGAGTAGAGAGCCAAGCCCTGGCGGGTTCGAAGACGGCGTTCCACAGGACGATGGCAGGCAGCCTGCTTTGGACGGCAGCACTCTTCCAAGAAGTCCTTCCAAGAAGGATGCCATGGATTTCCAACAGTCCGGGAGCGGTTGCAGCGTCTCTTCACGAGAAAAAACGGCGCTCTAGGCTCCTCAACTCGCTCTTGGCTCCAACGTCGACGAATGCCGGCTTGCAGTACGTCGGGTCTGCCGGCGCAACTCGCCCGCAGTTCCGATGTTAGCAACCAAGACGGTTGACTGCACCGTCGGTATCAGCCATGACAGTTGAGTGTATTACACTGCATCGTGCAGGGACCTTGCACTGCGGAGTCCGACGAACAGCTGAGATGTGAGTAGTTCGTGCCAGGACTCATCTCTGCCTCGTTCGTGTTGGTCGCATCAGATCGCGATCTGATCAGGCCACAGGACAAGCTGTAAGCCCCCATATTCATGAGCGCGCACACTGGTCATTTGGTCTGAGCAAGTCGTTCTTCATGTTGCGGCTCTGGGCTGCGTCATTGAGGAGTTGCACGAGAAGAGCGTTAGACTTCGGGGGCTAACCGGAGTAGACAACGGAACACGAGCGGCACCGGAACTTCGACACTTGACAGCTCACAAAACAATAAAGACTGTCTTTGAAGTAAGGAATGAACTCGTCAGGCTCTTTGATAGCCTGCATGGCCGTGCCGCGATGCAATGCAGAATTTTCCAAGTGGGCTCAAGCCTGGATGATGTCTCTCTTGTTGTGCGTATGGGAGCAAGCAGCGTAGTGGACCCCTGGAAAACATCCGACGAAGCAACGTGAGCGAGCCTGGGCCACCTTGTGAATCACCACTGACTTGGTGATCGGTGTAATCTCTGCTGCAATCTCTCGCGATGCTTCTCCGAGGCCAACAGCAAGGCTGGCTATTCTTGTCGGTCGAAGGGAAGACACTCTCGTCGATTTGCGAGTGTCACTGCTTGGTTGGAGGTCTAAAAGAGCGAGCCTGTAATTTCTGACGTTTGGCCACCCCTTGCCATGCCCACCCTCCATTACGAGGTGTCGTCACAACCGGGCGGCAGCTGGTATTCTTCAAGCTTGTCTTTAAGACAAGGGTTGTGTCCGCAGGAGCTAAGACACCCTGTAAAACCTGAATGTCCCTGGCCGCTCGCCGCGGCGTATACTGCGTAGGTCGACTGCTGTTTCTGAGAGGCCGGCGAAAAGGTGACTTTCCAGCCATCAGCCACTTTCTACAATGAGTTGTGCGAAGAGCTTCGGATAGTTGTGAATTGCGGAATGTTTTTCAAAGCAGCAGCAGCAGCAGGTCCCGCAGGGAGTCAGAGTCGCAGTCGTAGCAAGCTCACCATCAGAGCATGACTCGTTCAGGCCCATTGGGGTCCAAGCCGTTGACTTGTCGAATGTTTCGTGTCGAACTGCAGCATGCTCAACTTGACAGAAAGCGGGCTATATAATGGGTCGACTTAAGACCATGCGAAAGAGCCATGGCAAGGTATAGGGCGTGAGCGGTAATTCCGTAGTACAGCGTACGGATACTGCCCGTGGCATTGTTGGCATGCGCATTCGGCTCAGCCGTAAGTCGATTGATACAACACAAACCCATGTAGCGATGTTTTGGAGTTTAACGTGTTATAATATGCAAATATGCGGTGTTCGTTTGAACATTGGTTGACAGCCTGGTTCGACAGGTCGCGCAAAGTTTTCCATTTGAACAGATGCGCGTTCTGTATGGAAATAGATTGACGACGGAGAGCGGGCGAAAGCAAGACCATTGAATGACGGAATGAAGTCGCGAGTGCTGTGGAACAGTCCAGCAGCCAAGGCGAGTTAGCCGGACGCTGAGGCCCGGGACGAGACCACTTTGCGGTGTCGAGCTAAGGTGGGCTGTTCCCTGCGGTGGTGATCTGCTATGGACTCTGGCAGTTCCTAATGGGGTCGGGTGCATACGGCGTCCCGACTCCACGCATGCCTTGCTCGCAAGTGGTAAAAGGAAAGGTGTGGTAATCGAAGCATGGTGCCGTTGGATAGGCAAAAGAGTATCCGTATCCGTACCCATCGAGCTTTTGTGGGATGCACCCGTGTCACCTCATCCTGCACCGCCCTTGGTTCGAGTAGTTGAGAAGAGACAAGGAACGGTGTAGTCGAGTATCATAAGATAGAGTCTGGGTGGGGTGGTCGAGCAATTCTACCGGCGGACAATGGGTGGGTTTCTTTTTTTTAACTGCAGAGCGTTGCAACTAGCCAGGTGCGGGCATTGCGCGCAGGGCCTGTTGCAACAGCCTCGCATGGGAACTATATAGGGGCAAGCTCATTTCGTGGCCGAACGGCGCCGTAGTCGTCACACACGGGAACAGGCGCCGAAGTAGGACAAGGTGTGGAAGCATGCAACAACGGACGGCCGAATGCTGTGTGGATTCAGGCAGGGTGAAAGTGAACCCGTGTAGAGACGGCACCGGAGGAAAAGCGGAGGAGCGGAGGAGGCGAGATGGAGTCGAGCCGAGGACTGTCTAGCCTGAGGTACAAAGTGAGGTTAGCAAATGGAACCTGTTCGTAGATAAGACCGTTCGTTCCATGTCGGTTGAAGGCTGGCCAGGCCACCTACCTTTGATGTAGTAGTAAGGTGACATTGAACGAGAGCTGACGAAAAGCTCCAAACCAATATCACAGGGCCATTTCTTTCCGTTTTTTGGAACAAGAAAACAGTAATAGAGGCCAAGCCGGATGTGGGAGAGATGTGACGCTCAAAATGGAGGAAAGAATGTCCATGGTGGTGGTGTGCTTGCTCCTGTCTGTGTCGGTGCCGACAAAAGCACTGTGATTTGCATAAACATTAATGAGGAGCAATTTGCGCGAACCTGTAACGGTACCTACCTGCCTTCATGACTGACAAACCTTTGTTGTATACATGTATGAAGTTCGGGACAAAAGTGTTGTCAGTGTTGATCCGGTACAGAACACAACCCGGCACAGAACACCCGCAGAACGTTAAGCTAGGTAAGCACTGGAACGGGATAGAGGCAATGGCATGCAGCTTGGGCAGGTACTTGGATTCCTGCCTCTTGACCCCTTCCACAATAAAATGCAAATACTGAGGAAGGAAAGAACGGGACTTTGGGTGAAGGCCGAGGCAGGAGCAGAGGCAGGAACGGGAGCAGCCTATCTGTCTGGGTGCCTCATCGGATTCGCAGCCGACTGCTTGGCCGACATCAAGACCGGACTCTGATCTACGTCCTTAGTGCCCATGAAGTTAGTTGCTAAATAAAAGCAGAATCAGATTGCGATCTAGAATGCCATGCATCAAGGGAAAGGTAATGACACTTACCCTGCACGGCCAGCGGGAGAGAGGCTGTCTGTCCTCGACCTACCTAGTACCTTAAAAGAGGTAAGCATACAAGGACAAGACGGACACCTGCCTGGACGGACAGCAGAAACAATATGCCTGCCTGACAAACAGGGAAAACATAGGCAGGTGCCTTGAAAATCGTTCCTTCTCTGGAACACCAAATCAAGGTAGTCAAGAACAACGCGCCTCTTCCATCAACATCATAACGTGCTACTTGTCTTCGACTCGTGATTAATCTGTGGCTAAACTTCAACAAGCCCGCCAGCATCGATTGTCCATTCTTCCATCTCGATTTGAGCTAGTCAGAAGCTGCAAGTTTCTTTTTTGTGTTCTTCCATGAGAGATGACCGTGGCAGCTTTTGGCACTCCCCATTTTCGAATACCACTGACATCGACTTGAGAAGTATATCGGTCGGCATCGTTTCAGAGCATCCGTCACATTGTCGCCTATGCCTCATGGAACAAATCACAATAATGGTGACAACCACGAGCTGGTGGTTGTAACCATCTCGAAAAAACGGCTTCGTGAAAACGGTCACCCGAAGATGGCAGCCGTTGCCGCATGGCCGATCCGGCTACCACCCGCACCGAGGGTACATCCCCACCCAAGGTCTCATTCTTCGCCCTCGCCTATTGCTCCGGATCCAACCCACCCTTAGGTACCCTAGATCATGTCAAGTTCCATCGAGCTTTCCGTTACGGATGTTCATCTCGTCTGGGGAAAGGCACATCGTCTTCCTGTCCTCTTATGGCAAAGCCTCGCCATGTCATCATCTCCTGCGCCGGTTTGATCGAGATCACGACAGCGTTTCCTTCGAACTCCGAATCCACACAACACCACACCCAATCTACTCATCACACCTCGGCCTTGCATTCTTGCAGTCACATAATTAGCATGTAGACCATGCACACGCGCCTTCTGTTGTCAGGTCTAGGAGCGTGGGTGGCATGGATTGATCAATGTCTCGAGCGATTCAGCCAACTAGTCCCTTCCTCCCACAGCTCTCTAGTATGCTGCTACCTCCTCGAGCAGGTTGACGGCTCCATGGCTTGCAGCTTGCAGGACACACCAACGACAGGCGGTGGTCATTTGGGTGAGGTGGGTGAGGGGGACCCCGAGATAGCGGCCGGCACGAACGCAATCCACCGGCGCGGCATATTCACCCTTTAGCACCGGTCTATTGTCTCGGGGCTGCGACTTTGAACGCAAGCACATGCTTTCTTGGCTGTACACATGGTCCCTTCGGCCGGCACGGGAGAAACAACTTGCTAACATGCATCCGTATCTCAGTACGGACATGCTAGTAGCTGTGCAAGACGACCGCATTTGTAACCGGCCCGGACTTGCGTAGCACAGGCGAGAATGGTCTCCAGGTCGTCCGCTGGACAGCAGACATTGGGACGGGAGCCGATCGGGCGTCGTGATTGATGGAGACTTTTGTCTCAAATCTCCACCATGCTCCTCCACAATACCTCTCCACAGGACGATACAACATGGGGTTCGCTTTCGTGGCCCTTCGCTTGCTTGCTCGGTCGAGCGTACATCAAGGTAAATGAACAAACCCCAATTATGACGATTTTCAGGCTACGGAAAATATTCGTACGCTCGCAATTGCTAGCTGAGCTAGCTGGGACCGGAGTCTGTTATCACCACCAAAAGAGCATCCGTCCCGGCCAAGGACGGCAAGGACTAGGAACATTATGGAATGTCAACCCTGTCGGTCTTGCCGTCGCAATGTGGCAGGTCAGACTGAAGAATGCGAGTGCCAAACGCAACAGCGGTGCGTCTGTCACTGCCATGTCTGCATCATCCATCAGATATCAGAATCACAAGCCGCCCAGCAGGAACAGCACCAGCAAAGAGCGTACAACATCAACGACAACTCGCGTTATTCAATGGCATTTCGCTCCGTTGCTACGAGCATTAGTATCCGAGCACACGCTCAGGTTACTCGCTCGTTGTCAGGCGCACGCATACATACGCTCACTTCCTTGCACCACTGTCCGTCTGTTTTGTGCGGCTAAACTAAACAATCCTCGCCGTAGTGGTCCGTCGCGTCGAGGCACACTATCCTTGAGGCATGGATCAGTCGAGACACCTGCAGGTCCGAGAGATGGCTTGATCGTACGGGTACAGGGACCATATTTACAGACAGACAGACAGACAGACAGACAGACAGACAGACAGACAGACAGACAGACAGACAGACGGCCGGCCAGAGGCGCGCAGTGCGACGTACCCCGTCAAAGAGAGAAGCGGGCGGCTGAGGCATCGACAGACGTACCTTGGGCAGTGATGACAGAGACCAAAAGCCTCGTGCTCGTGCTGCGGTGGGTTTGTCCGGGTCTGGTCTGGTCTCATCCTGCTGCTCGACGATAACGGGCCAGAAACCAGAGACAAGTATCCATAGTAAGCAGCGCAAATGCTTGTTCATCCGCTCGATTCGACTCCACGCCGTCCGTTCTTTTTGTCAGATGCGAAAACTGGAGACGTCTGCAACGGCCCAGGCCACTTCCCTGCCAGGGTTTATGTTCGAATAGGCACGCTACTTGTAGATAGTACGCTACCCTGCCTTACATGCCCAGCGACTAACACTGCGTCAAAGTTCCTGCTTCTCCAATTTTTTCAGGATTTTACCCCTCCCAGTGTTGCGAGCCTGCGGCTAAGGTGCCACTCAATGCGCAATGCTTGGCCCGTCTGTTGGTCGGCCTGTTGCCGTTGCACACAGAATTGGCGCTCTGTTGGCTGGTTTTGACAGAGTTGTCCCTCTTCCAGGCTGCGTCGACCACCGCGGAACCTCAGTCCGGAACTGAAATGTTTGGACTGGTTTGACTTTACCATGGCATGTCCGACCAGCTCCATGTCTTCGGCGTTTCGTTGTCGTCAGCAGCATGGACGAACATCTTCCGTGTTGGATCCCTTCGACTGGTCCCTTCTTTTTGGACAACAACCTATCCGTACCGGGCCGTTGATTCGACGTTGTCTGGCCTGTCTCGGCCTGGCCCTTGTCTTCGCCCTTCGCCTGCTGCAACTCGTCAGGTCAAACCAAAAACCGATCAACAAGTACCTGAGTTGACCATTGACGGAAAGCCTCTCTTCCTGGTCCTTGTCGCCAGGAGCTCCTCCAGGCTGCGGCGTCTGCTCTCCACCTATGGTCTCTGGCTGTGCAGATGGCCAGTCGTACTCAAACGAATGATGGAATCTGCCCACCAAAACAGTGGATCTGCAAATCTCGCCGTGCTGTCATTTTCCACATCAACGAGCAGTAGCCGCTCCAGCATGGAGACACGAGATCCGACACCAACCAAGAGTCCAAGACATACCACAGTACACATTGAGATGGGACCTCCTCGAACGCGCAGGGTATGGCGTTATTCGCGCGCTACCTACGTACACTAGGTACCGCGTACTACGTAAGCATTTTGAAAGCATGATCCATACTGCAAAACTAGTGCTAACCTGTACTATGTACTCGTCGCCTATCCAAGCCGTCATCCTCGCTTCCTCTCGCGCGAATACCGTATACTATTACTTGTATGTAGACCAAGGCGCTCCCCTCTGTGGCCTTCACAGCCTATGCATAACAGGCCGCGGTCGTTTCGCTCCTCCCCACCAGATCGCCTCCGCCCTGTGATTCGCGTTTCCCCAGTCGCTATCCATAGCGCAATGGAGCCAACAGCAGAAGGTAAGAGGGCAGGGGCCAGCAGCTCCAGCCGCCCCAGGTTACTTGTCCTTCTGGCCTGTACGCCGTAGTGCAGAAGCGATGTCAACCGCTTGTGGTGTCGTTATTTTCTTGTTCCCATTCCAGGGTCAAGGTGTACCAACATCACTCGGAAGGATGGAGGGTCCGGTCCAGGACTCAACTGATGGCCCGTGTCCCGTTCGCGACCCTCTGTCGCCGAGCCGGCAACATCGCAATGTCGAGGACGGGACGTTGGATGGCCCCCAACCCTGCTCTTACAAGTATTACCGCTGCCATTTTCGTCCCGGATATCTGACGACGCGCTATCGAAGCTGGGGTGCGTTTTCAGTAAACTTTGGGCCAAGAAACATCATAGTATGCTCACATCGACGGTCTCATGCAACGTGATAACATATCGCAACGCTACCACTTGCAAGTGCTGATGCCAGGCCGGTGTCCACGACGCGTCTGGGACAGACAGTCATAGTCTGTATGCTAATGCCAGCCTACCGTGGCATTTCGTTGCTAAAGAAGCGTCTTCGCAGCAAGGAGCCACAAAAGCCAGCCTCTGCTACCCATCCACACCCCCAAATGCCCCAGTCCAACGCCAAACGGTCCCTGACCCAGGCCATGTTAGAGACAAGATGGAGAGAGGCAGCAGGCAAGACACACCAGTATCCGTAGTAATCAGTAGCCGACGCAGGCTGGAGGGGAGAACAGGGTGGTGGGCACCGCAGCGCAGAATTGATGGTTCACGCGAGAGATGGAAAGATACTTGCCTGTTGCAAGTGGACTCTACCACTCCATGTATGCGCAAGTACCACCACTGTACTCCCACGGCCCTTGTCAGGAAGATGATTTTACGCCTCTCTGCCTCTCTGTGTCGTCTGTTCCTCTCAATCTTCAACCTTCCCTGCAACTGACAGACGCACACCCGCACGCCCCCTCCATTCTCACCCCCGGTACAACCGCCGGCCACACCTCCCCTACCCTTCCCCTCCCCCTCTTCAGTATCCTTACTTGTACAGATATACAGCGTGATGCATGTGTTTCTGTGAGCGAGAGTGTGGTGTAGCTAGTGAAAGAGCGGGAAAAAAAAATCGAGAGTCGAGGATGTGACGGTCCAGGCGAGGTGCCGTCAAGACCCGTCGGCTTGCTGTCGAGCACCACCATTTTAGACCAGAAGCACTTGGTAACATGCATTAAATGACAGTGTATACATATGCCAGTCGAAAATGAGGTGAGCAAGGTAGGCAGGCAGCTTGCCATTCAGTACACTACGTATTGCCTTCTTTGGATAGAGAACCACTACCAGATGCATTGGCGCATCTCTTTAGAACAATCCATGTCACGGCTGGCAACCCGCCCACAAGACAACGTCTGGCTATATATCCTAGTCCCTCGCCCCGGCCTTCCGCATCTCGGAAGACCTCATCACTCCTTCTCTTGGGTCATTGTTGTTTTTCATAAGGCCAATTGGTGCGCGCAATGGTTTAAGTCCATTGTCATCTTTCATCTCTGTATAATACCTTTGTTTGGGACATCCTCCTCGGGCCCCTTCCTCCAACATCCCACAACGCGCGGCTTGGGTGTTGATCCTCCTCCGTCTCGCCCGCGTCAATCACTCATTCACGCCGTGAACCTGAACGGATGCAGACGAGACACTCTGCCTGTCTGATCACTCACCTCGATCGCTTACTTCCTTCTAGACAAGGATAAGAGAGGCTTCAGGACCTGGAGAGGAACGGATTAGCTGTCAAAGCTACCAGCACGAGACGACCCAACCCGGCATCTCGACCACTATTTACCCCATACCCGACGACAATCTTTGGCCTGCGAGCGTGATAAACTTGCTGTCAAAACGAGAAATTTGAGCATCTAGCGCGGATTCTGGCTCAGTTTACCCAGCCGTGACGCCGATTCACCAGTAGTCACCCCAGTGAGGAGTGGCAACCTACGGCAGGAACAATTGCCACGGATTTACCAGGACGAACTTGGAAGGCACGCCAGGAATTCATGCGAAACCGCGATTCCCCTTCACCTCCATAGTCACTTGCACCTTCCCTTCGAGACTCCTGAGAGCCGAAAAAGGGTTTTCAACTGAGAGGGCACCGAAACACCCAAATCCTCCACCTTCCACATCTCCCACATCACCCACACCTCTTCTCTCACTCGCCTCAATCAACCTCGCCAGCAACTTCTCCCGGCGGCCTCGTCGATTTCTCCTTCCCCACACCCTTCCTTCCGTCTCTTGGGACTTGACCCCGCGAGCAAAACTGAAGAGAAAGAGGCACAAGCTTTTGTCGCTGCCATGGCTTCTGTCGTGGATCTCTTCTTGCCGAACCTCGGCTTCGGCTGGTCTCCCACTGCTTGGATGTACCTATTCATCGCCCTCTGGTAAGTGGCCTCGACATTACCATCACAACTACCCTTTGGCAACTGTCTCTCTCTTTCCCCTTTTCCGGTGATCCTGCTTGTACCCTCCAGTATTGACACGCGCTTTGCCAGGCTCCATCGCTACACTCGGCTCCTGGTTCACTGCGTCAGCCACTGGGCTTACAAGTCCAAGCCCATCGCCAGCAAGCCAACTTTCACTGCTGACGACGTGACCGTCATCATTCCGACCATTCATAATGTCTTTGAGGAACTTCGCCCCTCTCTCCTCAGCATCCTCGCCTGCAAGCCCCACGTGCTTATGCTCGTTACCACGGTCGAGAAGCACGCTGCTCTCGAGAAACTGGCGCTGAGCCTGCCTCACCCAAACGTCCAGGTTTACTCTACCCCGATTGCCAACAAGCGCCTTCAGGTTTGCGAGGCTCTGCCCAAGGTCACCACCAAGATCACCATCATGGCTGACGACGATGTTACCTGGCCTTCGACACTCATGTCCTGGCTGCTGGCTCCCTTCGAGGACCCCAAGATCGGTGGTGTCGGCACATGCCAGAGGGTTAAGCGCGTCTGGGATGGTCCGTGGTCCACTCGCATCTTCAACTGGCTGGGCGCTGCTTACATCGAGAGACGCAACTTTGAGATCTCAGCCACCCACAACATCGACGGCGGCACCTCCTGCATGTCCGGCAGGACTGGCGCCTACCGCTCCGAGATTCTTTCCAGCCATGACTTTCTTGAGGGCTTCAAGACCGAGAAGTGGGGCAAGTACATTCTCAATGCCGACGACGACAACTTTGTTACCCGCTGGCTTGTGAGCCACCAGTGGAAGACGTGGATCCAGTACGAGCCCGAGTGCGAGATCGAGACCACTCTGGAGAATAGCACCAAGTTCCTCTACCAGTGCTCCCGATGGGCCCGCAGCAACTGGCGCAGCAACTGGACTAGTCTCGTGAGAGAGAGATATGTTCTGACGTGAGTCTCTCCCATCTGTGCCTGCTTTTCTCGACAAGCATCTTCACCCTTGCCTCTTTCGTCAAACCTATGCTACACTTTTATCTCCCATACATTATGCTAATCATACAAACGCAGTCAGCAACCCTGGTGCACCTACGCTCTGCACATTGCAACCTTCACCTCCCTGGCTTTCCTCCTTGACCCACTCATCATCTTCGCCTTGTGGAAGGGCACTGCTGAATGGAACATTGAGAGCCGGAAGCAGGCGCTGTGGGCTCAGATCATCTTCGTCTTTGCATTCTCAAAGGTTGTCAAGCTCATGGGTCTTTTCCGTCGTAACCCAAGCGACTTCATCTTCTTGCCCGTGTCCATCATCTTTGGCTACGCTCACGGAATCATTAAACTCTACGCCTTGTCTACTCTTAAGATGGTAAGCGCCTCGCCCTAGAAAATAACTCCCGGTTTCGCTGGCTCGCCCTTCTGACACGACTTTTCCTAGACCTCTTGGGGTAGCAGAGCCGACGGTGACACGAACGATGACATCCGTCTTACTCCTCGGCCCAAGCGAGCCATGAGCTTGACCACTCCCCCCGGCGGTCAGGATCTTGTCCGCTACCGCCACGAGCGTCAAATGACCGAGAAGGTCTCCGACTGGCACAAGCCCTCGAGCGAGCCACGCAGACCACAAGCCGTGCGGATGAACACCCACCCTGCCAAGGGCATGAAGCCTCACGTCACTTTCTCGCTGCTGGAGCATCCTTCAGGTTAACGAGCCATGGCGAGAACTTATGAATTATGAAATTGCGACGAATGGATATGCTAGAGGTTCACGGGACTCTGGCTGGGCAGCTCACTGCGCTTATGAGATGAGGAGGCTAGGAGGCTATGTTTGGTCTCGGTCAATTTGTGACTGCGACGTCATCAACCGTTTTCTCGCGACTTTTTTTTTTGTTTCTGGAAAAACAAAATCACCCACCAAAAAGGATATCCAAGGGGGGAAAAGGTTCTGCTGTGGTCACCCTTATGACGCGACCCACAAACTCGACTGACGGCCTAGGAATGGAAGCACAGCACGGCGACGTTGCGTCGGGATATAATCATCCATGGCATCACTGGAGCGGGCATCATGGGGTAAGAAGAGGGAGGCCTAATCATGTGTTGCTTGAGACGCTTTGTCTCTGGGTAATCTCGATTCTTTTGTGTTTTTCTCACCCCAAAAAACAAAAAGGGAGGGCGGATCCGGTGGCTTATTGTGATTTCTCTTGTTTACAGTCAGGGTTCCCCGTCATCTCCCAAAAAGATTGGTCGGGAAGGGCATTGCGTGGCGGGCGGGCAGACAGGCAGACATTTTTTCTTTTCCGTTTCCTACTCTACAAAGACCATCGAAGACACCCAAAAGGGGGACAGGTAGCCAGACACAGAAGAAGCATGAGACCCGTTTGTTTGGTCTTTTGTCACGACTCCCGTGATTGCATGGTGTTTACGTTTTAGATGAGCTTCGCGCATAGACTGAGGAGAGCAAGCATCCTAGAGCTTGATACCAACGACCCGTGTTACGGTGAAGATTCGAGGTCATGGAGTCAACCAAACTTGGCTACGAAACATGAAAACCTGTGCGGCTAGCCACCTACGGCGAAGTCGGACGTGTTGTAGACGGCAAGCTGCAGTCGTCAAGAAGTTTGTCGGGCCAATGAGGCAACACGGTGTCATTGAAGAACTGGAGGATCGACGACCATGCCATGCCATGCCATCCTTAGCCCGATCGCAGGGCAGGGGAGGGTTGGATCGGCCTCGTCCCAGGAGAACACGAAAAAGAAACAAGCAGCCGTTCGTTACACAGCAGGTGACTGAGCGGCGATGTGCCTCGTATCGTGTGCCCGTGGACACCCACCCTTGCTGCATTTCTCATATTCCGACAGGCAGCGGCCCCCAAATAACGGTTCCGGGGAACCCGCGATATCTGACTGCGTGGGTCCCACCCAATCCTTTGTTCTGTCTTTTGTTAAAGAACCCGTTACACAGCAGGGCCAAGTTATGCGAGGGCCCCAAAGAATTCTCCGGCTGGTTTCACAGCTGAGCTGAACAGTCGAGGAATACAACCTACTTGGAAGATCCGTGGATGGCTGTGCCATGCTCACGCGCTTCGTTGGAGAGTCATCACGGTTGTTTAGAGGCGTATTCGCTCGTGGTTGGTGTGGAAAGAGAGCTAGCTCAAGGGCATTATTGTCTTGAGTGACGTTCTTTCCGAGCTCTGGGGGGGGGGGTTGCGCAGGCTGTGGTGTGGGTGACCAGGCACGAGGCTCGAGGAGGGTGTTTTCCGTAGGGCTTTCGTGTGCTCCTGTCCGCATGTCATCCCAACTGAAAGCAGGTTGTTGCTTTTTTTGCGGGTTCTGCGGCGGAGACTTTTGATGGCCGTCGTGGCGTTGTCGAATCTTGGTAGCTTCTTGTGCATGCTCACCATTCTTGGTAGCCTTTCGTCGGCTGTGGCACATTGTCTTACTCCGAGAATGACTGGTCGACAAGCCTGAGGAGGACGATGCGTGCATGCGTGCGTACTTTGTTGTTCGTGGCTGGTGACTGCGAGATATCTCACACCCATCCCCTTAACCCCTCCATCCCTACTAGTCTAATGAACTGTCCGAGGCCTTGCTTGATCTGGGCAACAGCTCTCCAAACTAAGGGAGCGGACTCGAATGGCCCAAGGCAACCTCCCACCTTGGACGGATAGACGAGGCAGGTGATGGCCAGAAGGTACGTAGAGCCCCGCAAAGCGAGTCTCGAGACCAGGAAATATTAAGATGTCTTGGAAATGGATGGGCGACAGACTCACGAGGCTTGTCCACATCCACCACCTTGGTTCTTAGACGAAAAGGCTGAGTCGTGATGGGTGGATTGGTAAGATCAAACAGCCAGGTGTCAGGCACCAATCAGGACGTCAGTAGCCCAGTAACAAGGTCGATGGGTGATGGCCGACGGACGGCCTTCTCGATGGGTTGGGGATGTTGCGCGGTAGGCGTGGTTACGTTATCGAGCAGCCCAGATCGTGCTCACACCATGCACGAGAGCAGGCGTCAGCCCCTCCCCCTCCCTCCGAGTCGAATCCCTGGCCCTGCTGGCGCTGCAAGTGGACAGAAGGAGAGTTGCTGATGACATAGTTGAGCCTATTCAAACGCTCTCATGTTTCGCACTGGACACGATTTAATATGGATATCTTGCTCTGGGCCCTCTTGTATGGAGTCCAGGGTACACAGTAAGGTAGTGCATGCCAGACATCTGTACATCGGAGAGGGGGCTGCGAGATGGGGAGCTGCACGACATGATACGGTCGAGTCCGTCTATCTCGACCCTTTGTTTTCGCCGAAGGAACTGCGAGGGATCAGGATTGGAAATAAAACGTCGCGACATCTCTGGTGAGAAGGAGGCAAGGTCGCGGCGAGATGACACATTTTTGGTGACAGGCTGTTCGCTCGCTCTGAGAAAACGTCATCTGCAATGAGAAGTGAGTTGTAACGGCCAAGGTAAAGTCGATGGGGGCGTGGACAAGGCCATCTCGACAGTTTGACGAACGAATGACCAAGGCCGATGTTGGGAGAAAGTATGATGTATGAAGCAGAGATTTCTCGGGCCAAAACTCTTGTTGGCACGTTGATGTATGTTCTCCAACTTGATGGTGCCACACTCTTGGCCTAAAGTGAAAGAAATCGAACCAATGCGACGGCATGAGTCAAGATGCATTGGACATGACGGCAATGGAAAGCCCGCGATTGACTGAATGGAAATGCAGCAAAGCGGCAGGCATGATGACCGACTTGTCTGCTTGTAAGGTATAGTATAGTCAGTTATCGGTATACACCGACTAGGTGCAGTTGAGCTGTTGAGAAATGGGCAGGGTCATGATCTCACCCGGGCGGAGGAAGGACAGAATCGGGCGAGCGGGAACAACACGGTGGTGATTTGGCGATAAAGACACATCTCTTGGCGGCTGGTAAGGGTACTTCCCTTGGCTGCGTGAGGGTTAGTACTCTCAGTTCAAGGCCCTCCATCAACTTACGTATATAGTAGATAGAGGCATGCGACTAGGTCTGGCTCGTATTGTTGTCGGCTACAACTGACGGATAGTGTAGGAAAACAGAGGGGAAGATGCCTGTGACGATCTGGGCCTTCAGATTGTGGTGGGCAAGGTATCGCGTACGAGGAATCTGTGGCAGCGGAGAAGAAGCTACGACCACTCCACGGTGATACGTACCTGACAGCCAGAGCAAAGGAGAGCAAAGGAACAGTGGGATGCGGTTGCTTAACAGAGGCAGGAGCAGCCGCCAACACCTATCTGGGTAACGCAGGTGAGCTAAGCTGTCTTCTGTGTAGGTAGGTAGGAGACGTAAGAGATACATTGGGGAAGAAGGAAATGTACTTGTGGTCCCTTCCTTGCACGGGCGGCCGCTGTATACCGACAGCCCGCCCAAGTGCCCAAGTACCCAACCACCTTCCTTGCCTCAATTTGAGTACTCGTCGTCGCTTCCTGTACCAACGGAAGCGTAGCTCCGTGCCTCCCATCCCCAACCCCATCCCATCCCATCCCATCAGATCAACTGCACATCTCACGACCCCTTGGGCAGGTCATCCCAACAATCTACCAACCGAACGATAAAGGTACTGCACCATATATCGTCAAAAGGGTTAACATCATCGTATTCACCTTCCGTCGCTCTCTCGTTCCGAAGGGGCTCCTTGGTTTGGACCCAACATGACCAATTCAAGCTAGATGGGCCAGAAGAGTCTGTCGAGCCTGCCGAGCCGTTGCCTCCGCCGAGACACGACACTCAACAGCAAGACGCGGGAACACGCAATCACGAATCCACCGTCACATATCAGCTTTTGTTGCTCTCGACCGGGCATCATGTCATCTTCTGCCTTTTTGCCCTCGTATTATGTACGTGTAAGGAAGGTATGTACCCATTCGCCCTATGGAGGAACGAATCCAGCCACTCTGCTCCGTGCAGTAGGCCTTCCAGCTAATAGCATTGCGCAGTAACATGTACTCGACGGAGCGAACGATTTGCGCGCGCCCAGTTTCCTCAATGCAACGTACCCCTGCGGCCTGCCTGGTGCTGCGCTTATCCTCTTTCTCCAGGACCTGCGTCTGCATAACCATGCGAACAAGGATCATCCAATAGACACGGGGGTAGGGTGCGCCGTTGCCTACATAGTAAGTACGCACTCTGAGTCTCTGACGCTCTGACGATGCCATTCCCATCAACCGCCCATGTATCCGTGGGTACTTGTATGCTAGCATCATACCAAAATAGCCGCACTTCGACCACGATGCTCAACGTAGCCGTCTGTCATTACCGTTTTAGGAAATCTGTTCATCTCCGCGTCTGCTACTGTCCAAGATCGACACAACTTTCGCATTTGCCTTTCTACGACTCTCGTCCATGCCAAATCGACTTTCGCCGTCGGTCGAATATCTGCACTTTGCTTTCCATACGAGGTTGCAATGCCAGGATGCACGCCCGAGACTTGCACGCAATAGCGCCTAAATCAGATCAATCCATCTTTATACCTTGCCGCGCCTCATATCACCTTGGCCACACCTCAGTACATGCTTCAAGGTCGTGAACCCTAGCCCTGACCCTCATCACGATACTCCGCACGCCCAGATTGTGGTGATCAGGGCCGAAGCATGGTGGAGGCGGCTGAGTGGAACTAGCGTCGTCTTCACGACTCCCGCGTGTCCCGTCTTGCCGACGTGGCTACGGAACACCGTAGCCCCGACCTGTCTTCAAGCCCTCATTCCTGATAAGCTTCTTGTGTACGGAGTAGTACCGGCTGCTAGTAGACTTTGGCGCTACATGGTGCAGGTTTGGCTTTGCCTGCTGCGAGGTCCACGGTGAAAGGCCTCGCAGCACAGCACCGAGATGAAGCAGTCTCAAGGTCCGTCGTACAGCTCCATCATCCGAGTATGCGCCATGAAGCAAGCGTTGACATCAACTTGCATCAAAATGGTTCATGCCCCCAACCCGAGATCCGCCGGGGAAGCACGTCGCGCGATCCAGGCCGCGCTGCGTGCCTGTAGTCTTATGCGCTATGCCACGTCTGCCTGTCACCACCTGCTCTCCGCAAACTCTGTCCGTCGCAAGCGCGGATGGACTTGCTCGCGATCTTCCCGTCCTCGCGTCGATTCGAGGAGTTGACTGGGAAGATGGTGTGGATGGGGGCTTTTCCTTCGTCTCCTCTCTATCTCTGCCACGATACCCAGTCAACCCCGCAGCATAGCATCAGTCCATCACAACATCGACCGGGCCAGCTGTTCTTCAGCGACCAGGGAGCCCAAGGACCCCTGGTGCCTGTCGTCGACACAGCTACTTGATGGAGATGAAGAGTACCGCATCCAAGAAAGGGAAGAGACTTACAGTCGTATCTCGAAAATATCCCGGTTTACAAGTAGAGGGCGGGGGCGGGCTCCATTCTCTTACGCAGTAGTTCCGCTTCTTGGTACGCTGCAACCTCAGGCCAAGGGAGAGACCTGGCAGGTTCGCGAGGCTCGGAACCAACAATTGCGATGACAAGCCGATGGTCTTCAACCTTTCAGGCGGCCGTCTGCAATCGCTCGATCCACACAAGCATCTTCGGCGCTGGCAAGCCGTTGAAGAATTTCAATGTCGCAACCTGGGGCTCGGCTTGCGCGCCATAGATCACGCCCAGGTCATCCGGTCTCGACCAATCAACAGCTGTCAGCTAGGGTAATAGTACGTGCTCTGTTGCGCATGGCACGCATGGCACGCATGGCACGCACAAAGAATGCAATAGGACCACGGGCAATTGTTCCTCACACGGAAATGCCATCTCGGCGGGAAACGCAACGGGCTGCGAAGAAGGACGGTGTCTTGACGATGGGCACGCAGGCATTTGGTGGTCTCGAGGCCCCATTGTTCCTTAGCCTGCATGGTCTCTTTCATCGCTAGCTGCAGAGAGATGGCGCAAGGGCAGATGGGGTCGTCGCAGTATCGCGGTCCCACTCAAGCCACTGTACTACGATACGCGCAGTCATCACTGACAGTCCGAATCCTGCGGATCAAGTAGACAGACACATTGGACAGGGACGACGGCCGATGGAGATCGTGCCCGATACCCTTGCCACCAATACTGGGACCACTTTACTCCAAGATACAATCACTGTACTCGCCATGTACACTCGAAGTCTCGCCAGAGAATGGCTCGGGGACAATGCGGTACACGCCTTCGGCGCTGATCTACCGTCGTCGTCTTACCCCGTTCCCACGTCTCGCCATGTTCGACAGCGGCAACGGACAAGTGGAAAGAAGCTACTACATACTGTGTAGTTGGCACGAAGAATGGTGGAACAAGCAGAGTATGGGTAGGTACTAGGACCTGAGCTTTCTCGCATACCAATTGATTGTTGGCTACAGAGAATACTCAATCACGAACTCTTGCTAGGTCTGAACGGCCAAGGGCATTAATAAACCATCGGCCCCCACGCATACCACGTCAATTGAGTTGATCACCGGTATCCATTTCACGCGGCACGACGTGAGAGCCTCTTTACTCAGAAGGTCGCTAGTCGGAAACGTCTGCCGAGTCATCACACCATTCCGCGTTGATATCCACAATGGACTGGAACTGCTGGCCTCATGTGGCCTCATGTGGCCTCATGTTGAAAGCGGCGAGGTTTCAATGCAGCAGACATCAACGAGCCTCAGCCATGCAATTCGACGGATCATTTCTGCCTTGAGAGCGTTCGAGGCGTTACGATGGGTCCGTGCTGGCCCGAGCGAGCCATTAAACGATTTACGCGGCGGCTGCGGCGTCGCATGTCTGTTTTTGAGGGGTTAACTGAATCAAACCAAACGGGTCATGGAAAGGGCTCTTTGGACTTTACACTAAGGAACGAGGATTGCCAGAACGACCACCCCCGAAAAGAGGCGCCCCACTGGAGTTGGGTGAGGACCGACCGAGACCTGGCCGAGTACAGCACCGCAGAGCGGAACTGAAAAAAAAAAAGAGAAGAGAAAAGAGAAAGAAAAAAACGCTGAAGAATTGACGAATGCAAGATTGGTTGACTGGACCCTGTAATGGACGTAAAATAAGAATAACGGATGAGCTCACACCCCGGACGCACCAGACGCATTCCGGTCCGGGCATAGGGTGTGAGTCTATCTAATGAAGAGCGCAAAAAGCGACACGCCCTTTACGACCCCTCCGACCCCTCCAACCCCCGTTTCCCCCCCACCACCACAACCTCGACCTCGCGCCGTACAAGTAGCACTGAGCAGGCAAGCTGGTGGAGTAGTGAGGTTGCGACAGGACGTCAACCACGAGCTAATGACGATGGCTCTCCCCCCAGTCCGCGAACGAGAGAGGGAGGGTGCGTGACTGCACTGTTACGCGGCCAACTTTGCACGGAAGCAAGGCCAGGTCTGAGCGTACATGATGCAGGATTGCTTGCAGCCGTGCCTCTTGGAAGGCCTTGTCGTTTCCACAATCAGCTTGTTGGCGCCGCTGGGAGAAGCAGGGCCAGCCGAAGCAGAACATGCCATCAAAGGAGGCAGACAGTAATTAGTCACCCGTGCTGCCATGTCGCACTGCAAGGGGGCGTTTATGAGTTGAATCGAAACGATCATGGGGATCATGCTGTGACCCGCCGGGGCTCGTCCTCTTTCTTGTCGAGGAAGAGCGGCAGTTGAGCGAATGGGGGCGACAGAACTTTGGGGTTCGTGGTTTGCAGGCGCGCGTGTTGCTGTCACATACTGGCTTGTCACTACTCTGGGCAAGCCCATCGCGGGATGGTCTCGCAAACACTGGAGGCCGGACTGCCTGTTGCAAGAATTGTAGGGCAGTTTACAGCTTATACTCGGAAACTTTTGTTACTTGGCGTCTATATAGTGACGGATGACTGACGAGACGTGAAGCTACCCGTCCGTCTCAAGGTGGCTTGTCTCCCGAAGACGGCATCTCAATTTTGGTGTTTCTATTTGGCGAGATGCAGCACACGAACGACGGTGTGTGTGTGTGTGTGCGCGCGCGTTGCTCTCTGTCAGCCACGGTTCGCTCACCGGCGCAACAGGCCAAGGCAAGGTGTTGCATGCATGTCTCCTATGTGACGGCCGCGCTTATTTAGATGGAAAGACGACGAGACGGTTGGGATGGATGCGGAAAGACACACGGACGAATACGCCAATGCGGCTTGCGTTCGACGTCTGCCCAGCTCTTGATGTTTTTCTTCGCGTGTGCAGCCAGCCATCTTCCTTTCTTGTTTTCCCCCCCTTTGGATGAAGGGTGTGAAGGAGGGGGGACACATTCCCAGGATCTGTGAGGAAGGGAGTGCCGGCTGCAAACGTTGACGTGATGGGAGGCGGGCATGATGTACTAATCAGTAGTCATCCATGCTCCAACGTGATGGTTGCCCTCGCCTGTTGGTGGCTTGCATTTGCCCCACGGGGGAAATGGTTGACGAATTGGCCCGTGGTGGCTGGGCTGAGAACGTGAGCTTACGCAGAGTTGAGGAAGTTGAGCCGCTGTCGATCACCATACCCGCGTCCTGACACTCTCTCTTTTTCTTTCCTTTCCTTTCATTTCTTTTCTTTCTCCCATCTCGTCTCGTCAGGTTCGTTTTTTTTTTGGGGGGGGGATCCCATCGACTGGGTGTCTCTGTGCCATGGCTTACATGGTACGAGGCGGCCGAGGCCTAAAAGAAGCGGGCTAGGTGAGATTTTCGGACGCTCCAAGTGACGCTGTATTTTGTTTTATGCATTTGTACCGAGCTGCGTGAGATGCTGCACGGAGCTAGGCATGTGAGACCCGAAGTGGTTGTCGTATCTTCACGAATATTCTTGGTTGGAGACGACAGTGGTGGCATTAGTGTCATGCCTGGTGTTGGTTTCTGTCTTTGCGTACTTGTAGGTGGGATGGATATGGTGGATGCAGGCTTCATCGGCGCATGTGATGTTTTCAGACGATTTTCACCCAGAGACACGGATTCTCTCGTGGAAGCACGTGGGACGGACCATTGCAGTGGTTAGAGCTGGCATCCACATCTTGAACTCGACGACAAGATACATGTCTAGGGAACAAAAACCCGATAGATCGAATGAGCAGCTCGGTCAAAACAAAGGCTCGTGTCTGAGGAGAGAATTGATCGTCAGAAGGGCGTTTCTTGCTAAGCCTTCAACATATGGCGTTCTAGACTGACCAGCACAAGTTGACGATGTACAGGCTTGGCTGAGGGAGAGAGGTCAAACCCCGCCATGCCAGAGCCCGTGTATTGCTCCGAAGAACAGTTGCTCCTGAACTTGGGAGGCCTAGAATGGTCGTGCATACTTTGAGAGACTTGGGGTTGTACTTACTTTGCTTACGGTGATGGTTTCCTTTGCCTTGGACGACGCTGTTGATACTCTTGTTCTTCTCGACAGTGACGGACGCAGCCGCGTGGACTTGGTCATCGCAAGATGACTACTGGGAGCCAACTCCCTTCCCAGGGTGAACTGACCCATTTGAATACCGACAAGACACTCGCGAGTTCGCATGCCTCAAACATATCCATACAGCCTTCGCCCCTGAATATCAACTTCGACTGCCTTTGGCCACCGCTCGAAGTCTGTCATCAGGCCTTTGCGTAATATCTGTCAGTGCCCTATATTTTGAGGTTCATGTTGAAGTGAAGTCGGCTCATCGGTACGTCAAATTCATGATCGAACGCAGTTCACGACTCACGTTTACGGGCAGAAGAAGGGAAACTGTCGAGTGGGGTTTAGTAACCCCAAGAGCGTCCGTCTTGCTCACATACTGGAGCTCGGTTCCGCGCATCATGTATGCATGCACTCGGCCCGTAGAATAACAGGTGTATAGCATCGAACGAATAAGAAGGTCGTTGGAGATGCGACTTCGCGATATCCAAGGGACATGTATTGTCTCCAGTTGACTGATTCGGGTCATGACTGTCAATTCCCCCCAAGTCAGTCCAACATTCAGACGCCTCTGGCTGTTCCATGTAATCCGATGAGTTGCTATAAAAGCGGCGAGACAACGATCTGAAGCATCGCCTTCACGCACATATCAATAAGTTCCAGGCTCCGTTCTTGTTCAGATGCGTCTGGATTTCTTTCACAGTTTGTTTGTCTATTGGTAAGCCTCGAGAGATTGACAGCCTACGAGGATGTGTTTTGAATACTAACAAGACGATCAAGGGAGACGATGACGGACGAGGGAGATTTTTACAACCAAGTAAAAGCCTCAGTCATTCTATTAAACAGCAAGAAGATTCTTCGCCTCGAGGGCACCGAATTCAAGCCAGGTCCCTGGTGGGTTCTGTAGCCCATCCAATGCCATTCGGCTGGTCCATCTGGACGTTGGCTCCAGCCTATTACAGTACGCAGGCGTGAGCCGATACTTCTATTTATACCTTCCCAAGGAGGCATTATGCTCTTTTCGTCATCCGAAGCTATTACCAGTGCGTCGGCTTTGGTTGTGGCCTTGACCTAGCTCTTGGATTGGGTCGATCATTGGCTGCGGCCCTCAAAATCCAATAAGTTATCCCGTCATCAGACTTGGACTCTAAGCCCAAGAAGCTCTTCATCAAATTCAACGAGGCTTGAGGTTGCCTCTATACCAGTGCTTGCAAGTAATTCCGCCTTGGCTATTTGGCGATGCAAATTTCCCCTCGCTTCTGCATCAGCTATTTGCTTTTCTGTGATATACTTTCGCAGCTTCGTAACACCAGTAAATATGCATTCACCAGAAACGTCGGAGCACCCTGGGGGAAAGTCTTGAGAGGTCTGATTTCGAATTGATTAACCTCATCTCTTTCTTAGTAAAGATTGAACCGGGGGGTTGAGCTATCGGTGGTGGTTTCCTTATTTGATGGTTTCCATGATGCGAAAGGAGAAGTGCTTCGACTAAATTGGCTAGAACTTGAAGCGTAAGCATCTTCATCCTTGGAAAGAATAAACAGTTCCCCAAGACAATTGGTGAATATGAATATGAGTCTGGTTTCGCAAAAAGAACAACTGGTCAGCTGACTGCCCAGGGGCTCTGGTGTTGGCTATCTGGACAGCGCTGCGCACTGGGATATACTCCTTTTTGCGCATCTGAGATGTAATTTCTCGGCAACAGACAGACAGTGACTTGGGGATTTACGAGGATGCCCAATGCTTCTAGGTCATTCCGGCTTGAACTGTGACTTTATCGTCCTGAGCCACGGTAATTTTCCTGAACATTGCGCCGTGGCTCGCCCCTGAGGACTTGGTGTTAACCAAGGCTGTGGTATACTGGATGATGAAGAATCCGGAATAAGCGTTGATGATTTGAATCCAGATGTAGAGTTTTGGCTGGAATGTGCCTTTGATGTTCCCCAATGCGGTCTCCGTGCCCGTCCATAGTTGCCACCGATCTCGGTAAGTTTGTCGATGTAATTGACGCGCTCTGCGTGTTGTTTTGTCTGCGAATATTCCAAGTAATCTTATATCATTGAAGCTGCTATTGTTGCGTTGGCTAACTCCTTTGTAATCGGCTCATGATGTATCGAAAACAAAGGTGACCCGGATCACGGAGCCATACTCGTGCCTTCAAAAGCAGTACTTGAACTTCTCGAAATGACTTCTCCCATGCTGCGACTGTATCGTATAGCGGCCTTGTCTTCCAGGGATCGAGCTCGGATCAGCTGCAACTTTGGGGCGCCGGGCGACACGAATGCCCGGGTTCCGATTGACATCACAGACCCTCCCGGGTCCCGCTCACAACCGGCGCCGATAGATGGATCCATCTCCCGACCTGGCCCCGTGCTCTCTGAAACTATCTCTCCCTAATCGGACCCGACTCCGCCCCGCGACTTTGCGGACCACTGCACCGGCACCCCGCATGCGGTCCATTCATCCACAGATCGTCGGTACCAAAGCCCCCCCCCCCCCGCAAGTTCCGCCGAGAAACACGATCGAGGTGCGCGAGCCGAGAGAACAAACGGAACCCAAGACACTCACAGAGATAGAAGGGCGGGAAGAAGGAAACCACCATTCTTTATTTGCTGCCGGAGACCCTCGGCTCTCATTTCAGCCCGCCGTGCTATCTCGTGGGTTTGCGCTCCCCGCCCACCGCCGACAAAAGCGCCTTCGAGACATTTCTCGGTGTGAGCGTGGTAGCGACATGCCACCGCCCAAGTCTGCTTGAGCCACGATCTTAATCACGATCAGTGGCAGTGTACACTTGGAATGGGAGGAAGAAGGGGGGGGTGGATTGGGGGGCGTGGCCACGATTTGAGACGGCACCCGCCACGCTCTTCTTCTCCAAAGAAAAGAAAAAACGCGAACCAAGGAAGCAAAGACATGAAAACGTTTGTAGCCCGCGGTGGAGGCTTGTCGTAACGTAGATCTCTCAGTTCGTTTTTCCTCTTGCAGGTGGTTTACCGGTCTGCCCATAGTTATCAGTGGAACAAAAGGGCATTTTTTCCTTCTCGCGGGTATTGCCAAGAACGTCTGTTCACGCTTTGGAAAGACAAAGTCCTGTCCTCGTGTTTATCGTATGTTGTGGAGACTTCCACACGTTTGCGGACGTGTCAAGCACTTCGCTTCCAGCTCAGCCTTGGCCTGTCGGTTTTTTTATTTATATGTGTGGTGAGGCTAGGACGGAAAAGGCAGTGTCGCGCAAGAATGTGGCTGTGGGCTGGTCTGGTTTTTGGGTTCACGGCGATCGATCGATTATGATGCACGGTGGAAGCGACGGAGAGTTGCGTTTGCTTATTAGATCTGAATGGTTTATTTTGTTTGTTCTCAACCAGAGAACACTTGCAGTACCGGGATCCCCAGAATGACAGGTCGTAAAATCTACATGGCTCGTGATATAGGCGTGTACATGCCTACTGAATTTGTTTCAGAAAAAGGTGTGTATCTTTGAGAGACAAATGAGTGATGAGAAGAGGAAAACAAGGTTGATGGAAGATGAAAAGAAAACGGCCCTTGAAATCACTGCTCCCACTGCCCTTGCAATCGTGGATGAGCAAGCATACAGAAGTGAGAAGCCGAAGTCGTTGAGAAGAGAAAAGACAAAATCATCATTCGTAAGCAAAAGAACATCCACCATGTGTCTCAGGCTTTGCCTGCAAGATAGAGGATGTTTTCCCTGACTGCATCCGTCACATCACCTTGTCCGGTGTAAACATAAGCGACGGTGCTGGCCCAGGCCTCGGGATGAGGCATGGGCAGATCGATAACGTCGCCTGTGTTGATGTGCCCGGAGACAATAAACGCTGCCAGGACCGGCAGGGCAAATCGGACGTATGAAAGGTCTGTGAATGAGTTGAGGTTAGCCTTGTGGATCCGGAAGGTGACGGCTGACGCTAGAGGCTACGGCTCGGAAAAGATTCGAGACCGCAAACGTCATGGCACGTTGAGGTTGGGCGAGACATTGCATTACACTTACGAATTGGCATAGTGGTTGCGCCACGCGACGGGCCCCGCGACTGTGCGGATCCAAGTCCGCGGCTGTAAGGCAAGGGACTGTGTCCCGAGCTGCTTGACATCCTTCGTGGTGCACTCGGCCGAGGAGAGCCGACCTTGGGCAGAGACGAGCCTGCCAGAGACGGCCGCCTCCGCACATCCGCTGGAGGCGTGCTTGGCAACGGGGCTGGGACGGTGGATCTGAGTTGTTCAATGTCGAATGTGCGGTGGACGAGGAAAGCTTTGCGTCTGACATTGTGAGGGCGTACACGCGCTCGCATGGCTGTCTGGTGAGCAGGCAAAGAGGGCGTTGTAGGAATACGAGTTGGCGATGAGTCGCCTGCAGAGTTGTCCGAGGTCGAACTGGCGTCGGATGGCCTCCGCAGAGCCATGGCTTGCACGAACACGTCGCAGGACTTGGCATCGCCGAGGTAGACATGTCCCCAAGCACGGAGCTGCTCTAGCTGATGACGTTTCGTGTCTCTGGGGCTGGCTAGATATCCAGCGTTGGGCACCGACTGGCGACGCTTCGCCTCCTCGCCCAGACCGGCCAGAAGCATGCAGCGGTTCTCCGCCGCGAGAGTCTGCCTACGACCGGCTGCGACTGCTGGCGGAGAGAGCGGAGTTGCGGGCTGATGAGGAATAGGCCGCCGAGGGCTAATGGCAGCAGCCGAGAACCTCCTCCCGTCGGCAACTGAGAATGTCTCGGAGAGCGGAGACAGAGGCCGAGGTCGCGACTTTGGCGGGCTGAGTTCGTTACTCTGACGGAGCTTCTGTCCAAGGAGGTCCACCATGGCCCGTTCGTGCTGTCTCATTGATCCATCGTTTGAGGGAAAAACAGGAGTGGGAAGGCTTTTAGGTGAGCGTTCGGAAGAGCTGTAGTAAGAGGCCGGTGCAGAGCGATTTGACGATCTCGGAAAGCCACCCAAGTTGTATTGGGGAGCCCATAGGGGATGCAGACTCGGGCGAGTGGGAGTGTCGACAGGAGAAGCCATGGTGGTTTCGTGGGATGATGATATATGTTGGGAGTGGATGCCGCACAAGCTTCTGTTTGGACCCTGATAAATGAACAGGTCAAGTCAAGTGGTAACGATGAATGGACCCAGAGATCGGGGTGTGCAACCCAAATAGTCAGGTAGATGATGGAAGCGAAAGTCTGTGGCCCGGTAAGGATTATCAAGGGAGAGAGCACATGAAGTTTCTTATGCTGCAGACATGGGAGGGACACGGAGGGGATTAATATCTAGAAGGATGCAAGGCGAGCTCTGGGCCGTCCGTCTGTATGCCTCCTCATTTTCGGCGAGAGACAGTCATGGTTCCATAAAAGAAGTGCGCCAACTGCCGGGGACGGGAAATGAAAGGATTGGCAGGTAGCTCTCAAAGAAGAGAAAGGCTCAGGCTTGATACGAAGAGAGTGAGTGACATGCTGGCATAGAGGAACAAGAAGGGGGTGAGAAAGAAGACGGACCACGGTTCCCGGCCGCAAGAGAGGTCGACTTACACAGTCACTGCCACTGCCACACCTTGTGGGCTTTGGGCTTTGGGCTATTTCCTCCCTCTCTTGGCCCATCCCGTCTATTTTGCGCGGCTGGGTAGGGTCAGAGGAGTGTAATGGGGAAAGGTTGTCGTCAACTCTCAGGCGACAATGGGCGGTTGCGGCCAACAAGCACGGCCATGTTGCCGCACGCGAGAACAAAGGAGGGGAGCTAGCAAGGTGTATGGGTTGTTGCAGCAAACCCAAGGATTGCTGCTCCCATGGACTGGGGCTTGCGAGCTGGATTTCTGCAGATGGCGACAGGGAGAACAAAGAACTGGTGGCTTGGCTGGGCCTTGATTCGTCATGTTTCTCACCACATACATATGGCATCGTGTTTTCGTCTCTTCAACCTTGAGGGACATACAAGTATCTGGGCTTCGCTGGAGGCGCGCGCACAGTGGATGCTTCTTTTTGCTGCTCCTTTATGTCGCGTCCGGGGGCATCAGTAGAGCGGGAAATAGAATTTGAGGCCTTGATGGCGGCCACGAGCAGCATCGACAGACAACCTTGATGGAGCTGGCGGAGTGCCTTCATGCCACAAGCGCCCAGAATGTGCTGTGGCTGTGTCCGAATGCGTCCATGTCGAGGTGGAAACAAGACGGATAGCTCGGTGGTGGTGTAGCTCTTTTGCCTAGAACAGAACTGCCTTCAGACATTGCTGAACGACCGAGGTATGGTGAGGTGAGACGTGTGTGGAGGCGGGAAGAGGTCAACAACGGTCACTTTCAGTTGGAAGGTCCCTTGCCATGGGCCACCTTCCGAATCCCAGAGCAAGCTCCATTTTGTCCAATGATGGGCTCTGACGAAAATACCGTGTGGGTCCTTCTACGGGAGAAGGAGCTTCGGAGAAACGGGCAGTCAGGGCCGGAGACGGAAGGCCAGGCCCGATCTTTCCTTCCTGTTTGCTCTGTAGGTACTTAAACGACGAAACAAACCTCCAAGAAGATATCCAGCGCACTGCGGGGGCGAGGGGCTGCAGCTATGCACAGGTCAAGGAGGCAAGGTAAGTCAGTAAGAATAAGCAGGCCAACGCCGAGGCGTAGAAATTACAGGTGGGGAAAGGCCTTAATACTGTGTAGCTGATATGTCAATCTCCATTCTCGTACGCATGGTGTATTTTCAGTCTTTCAAAGAAAGTTTCCCAGTGTAAGATTCCCAGCCTCCGGGATGGACACGGCCTGGTGGGCAAGCAGCCTCTGAAGGCAAAGAAAGTACTCCGTACGTGGACGTCAATCAATTCATCATCCATTCACTGCCAGTCGATCCATCAAACGACGGGAGCATTTCCTACCTGGGAGTAGCATCCCGCCTCGCTTTCCCTTCTTGTTCTCTCTTCCTTGCTTACCGATACGCAGCCAGTGGCATGTGCTGCTCCATTCCACGACCAGCCAGCAGACTCTGTTTGTTATCCAGCAGCTTTCAGGTCAGAGTCAGAAGAAAATCCTATTCTGCCTGTCATGGTACCCATCGTTTTGTTGGCCGTTTTCCCTCTTTGCCATCGCCGACGAACCCGTCCGAGACATCGCACTGTCGGATGACTCTCGCTCTGACTCTGACGCCGTTTTGTTGACCCCTTCCCGCCTCCACACAGAGCCCACAATTGGACGAAATGGAGCCCTGCTCTGGGATTCGAAAGGAGCCCATGGCAAGGGACCTTCCACCTGGAAGTGACGCGCGAGAAACGGTACTTGGGTACATGTCCGAAGCTGGAGGGAGCTTGGACCACCCCCACCAGTCATCGGGCTTCTTTCAGTTGACGTTGCTTAGTTGGTCAAATCGTCAACTTCCAGGTTGTCCAACATCCACAGCCACCTGTCCTTTGCTCTCCAGTCTTGACAGATCACAGCCATGCCGACAAAGACCAGTCTACTTTGAAGACATACAACATTGGGAATGCCTTGAGACGGAAGCATAACAAGCCTTTTCCCGTCCCTACCAAAAGTTCCGACTTCCAACAAAAACCGGAATCCTCCTCCAACGCCCATCGCAAACATGTCCGCCACAACGGCCGAAAGCTACAAGAAGCTCAAGGAGGACTTTGTCTCCAACCTCTCTGGAGGCTCGGTCAGCGAGATCAACTACGTGACGGCAGTCGCACCCGTGCGTCCTTCCAGCTTTGTTTTTTACCAGTCCCTCCCCCTCCCCCCTCCAACACACATGCATCTAGGACAAAGCAAACAGGCTGACAATCCGCCTCTTCTCCACCGCTTCAGGTCGCAATTCTCCTCTGGTCTGTCCTCCAGTCTCGACAATCCTTCTTCAAACCGTACTCGTCTTTGGCAGCACTCGTCGACTACCTCCTGAACGTGGCTGTCATCCTCCTCTCTACGACCCTCTACGCCTCTTCGCCCCTGCTCCTGAACCTCCTGCTTCTCGCTCCCGCCGCCCTCATCTACTTTGCCTTTCCGCCGAGCGCCAAGCGCAAGAGGCCTGCCGTACCTCCCAATGCCAAATCCAAGGCTGCTGGCGGTGAAGCCGCTGCGAAGGCGTCGCTCCCCACACTGTCTGTGAAACCCTTCGTCACAACCTACAGAGGGAGTATGATGGTCATCACCTGCGTAGCCATCCTTGCCGTCGACTTCCGCTTGTTTCCACGCCGTTTCGCCAAAGTCGAGACGTGGGGCACATCTCTCATGGACTTGGGCGTGGGCTCCTTCGTCTACAGTGCCGGTGTTATTGCCGCTCGCCCGGTCCTCAAGGAGCGCGCCGAAGGCCGCTCTACGCCTCTGGCAACTCGCCTGCTTCACTCAATCCGCCATTCTCTGCCCCTCTTCGTCTTGGGATTTATTCGCCTCATCAGTGTCAAAGGCTTGGACTACGCCGAGCACGTCACCGAGTACGGCGTCCACTGGAACTTCTTCTTCACTTTGGCCCTTCTTCCTCCTTTCGTCGCCATATTCCAGTCTGCCCTTAAGATTGTGCCGAGCTACGCTGCTCTGGCCATCATTCTCGGCGTTGTGTATCAAGTTGCTCTTGAGAGCACTAATCTGAAGGCTTACATCCTGACGACCCCGAGGACGGATCTGATTTCCAAAAACCGCGAAGGCATTTTCAGCTTTGTCGGCTACCTGGCCATCTTCCTGGCAGGACAGGATACGGGCATGTACGTTTTGCCCAGGAGTGTCAATCCCCGAAGCGACTCCACTCCGGCGATGCAGCGTAGGACCCTCCTTGCGATGATGGCAATCTGGTCGGCCGTGTGGTCTGCCATGTACTTCCTGACTACAAACTACAGCTACGGCGACGGCCTGAGCGTCTCGCGCCGGCTGGCCAACCTGCCGTACATCATGTGGACGGCTGCCTTCAACTCGACGCAGATTCTAGCTTACTGCCTCATCGACACCATCTTCTTCCCTTCCTTCGTCAACGCTACCGATGCGAGGGCTGAGAAGGAGGCCTACCTGAACGCCACGAGCAGAGTATTCCGTGCGTACAATCGCAACGGCTTGTTCATCTTCTTGATCGCCAACCTTTTGACGGGCGTGGTCAACATGACAGTACCGACGCTGCACGTCGGGCCGCTCGTGACTATGGGTATCTTGATCGTCTATAGCGGGACTCTCACGGGAGTTGCCTTGGCACTTGACGCTTACGACATCTCTATCAAGTTGTAGATGATTTGTGTATATGTGTATATGTACAAGTGTAGATGTGAGCCGGCACGATACCCCATGATATCACTGGGAAGCCACTGAGACGGCAACTTTGGCACTCTGATAGTAACAAACCCGTACGCACGAGGTCGAAAGCACGACGGCCTGCCGCCACGGAGTTGTCGCATTTTTCATCGTCCAGTATGTGACGGCCTTGGGCGATGCCCGTACGCTCTCACAGACGCTTGCACCGTCATGAAGTTGGCGCAGGAACACCGGCCTGCCAGGCACTTCTTCGTGGCTAGCAGGGCTGTCGAAGACGGCCAGCTGAAACGGGATCCGTCGGGAACCCACAGCATCATCTTGCGATGTAACTTCTATGCAAGGACCCGTCTCCGTCGTTGTAGTTGCTATCGCTCCGTTTGCCTGTGATGTCGAGATGAGGTTTATTGGAGGGCTGTTCGGTTCATCCGAACTTCCGCCTGCGTACTTTCCAGCTTCCCCCCTTTCTTCCCTTCTCTCTTCCGACGGGGCCCTTGCATGAATCTCCTTCTCAGTAGCCCGCTCAGTCCTTTCCGTGATCCAGTCGTCCCAGCTTTTTGGAATTCATTTCACCAGATGAGAGAGATGACTGATAAAGAAAAAAAAAAGGAACCCCCCAACGGCAGGCAGGCACGATATCCTGAGGAGCAGAACCTGGCGTCGGACGCCCCGTTCGATCGGACAGCGCAGAAGCCTGGCCTGGGTTGCGTATGTGCTGTGCCTCACGATCGTTCGGAGGCTATGCCGAAACCCAAATCAAGGGGTGTTTGCGAGAAGACTGGGGCCGTCCCTGAATGGTTCGTCATGATGTTGTTGGGTCACAACTAAATACTATGTAGTGTTTAGTAAATAGGAGCTGAGTTGGGTAGGGACGCGACGCGGTTTTCGCGACGTTGTGGACATGTGTAAGTGGGATCATCCATGTGGTTTTGGCCCTGGGGAATGAAGCATAAACATGCCCATCTGATGCCTCGAAAAGTATTCGATCTCCGGCACCCCACTATTGCCACCCGACTTTCGTTTGCTTTTCATCTACCATGCGTCTTGTCGTCGCATTGCCGCTGCCAAAGTGCGTCGCATACGAAGGCAGGTACGTGGTACACGGCTCGACCGGACTTGACAGCAAGCGACATACCTCGTTCGGCGTATGAGAACGCAATTAGTGATGTCACGAGCCATCCAAGTGCCGACTGTGGTTGGGTTTACCCGGACAATTTCTCGACGGGGCAGCTCGCTTGTCTCCAGAATTAGCCCAGCTGGGGATACAAACGAAAGAAAGCGTTAGCTTCATGTTGGATGGTGACAGCCGGGAGGGACTGGCCGAGGATGAGGGCCCTTGGAAATGTCCCGGGCAATCTATCACCATGCGCGCCAACGTCAACCAATGGGTACCGTGGAGGGTGAGATGGGATATTGACGCCAGGCAGGTATGTCACGTATGCGTTTCTTGCTCAATTGGCAAGTTGAGCCGGCGTACTGTAAATTTCGCATAGGTTCCACGGGTGGTAGATCTTCTTGATCTGAGGCCTGTGGCAGAGCAGGCAGATCCTTGTCGGTTGCCATGCGCCTCATTTCCGACATCAATGCTTGACAACCGGCTCGTTAGCATTCGTAGCCCGACAGCCAGCGGAAGGTTTGAGCGATTCTCTTTCTAGGGACGGCGACGGCGGCCTGGGGTTTCTGGCCAACGCCCATACAAGCCGAGGCGCGCAGCTGAATTTTGTGTGGTCCTTCTCGTGTCTCCATTCCCCAAACCCAGCCATGGGTGCGTCGGATCAGTTTGGCCAGAGGTGGGTTGAAAGACCCGTGGAGCCCGGGAAACCTCCGGGATTTATGCCCGCCCGGCCGGCCCAGCGGTCGTACGTACACGATAACGGGCTGTCGTGAGTCGTCAGGTCTTACTCGCAGTACTTGACACAAGGTGATCAGGCGCAAAGCATACTGCACGCCTGTCAGCCACCGTTTCGTTGCGGCTGTGGTGGATCTGCGGATTCGAGACAAGCGAATATTAAGGTGCAACGGAGCCGGACGGGACCTGCAGAACGGGAGGTCGTCCGCGAGGGAGGGGAGGACAAGACAAGGGAGCAAGAAGGCTGAAGAGCATGCCGAGATCTTGCTATGCGAGACAGGTAGCGCGTGCGCGCTGCACCTAGAGTCGCTGGTACTTCTGATACGTGCGTACCTTGTCTCGCCTTACATATCCATACACAGTAGTGCCATGCCATGCCACTCATGGAACAAGTCGACTGACGGGAGACGGCTGAGTGGGCCGGCGGATCGATTTGACCAGAGGGACAGTTTCTTTATTGCGAAGAATGTCGCGTCAAGGAAGGGTGATTCCCGCGGGTTCGAAAGCCTACTTGTCAAGGTGTCCAAGATCGTCGTACGCATGAGGTGCTTCAGGACAGAACGGCCGAGACTGGGGGACGAGGACGAGGACGGGATGGATGCGTGGAGGCACTCGTTGAATGATATGCACCAAGCGCACAAAGACGTACGATCCGCTGTGGACTGGCGGCCAGAGGTGGGAGGTCACCCGTCCGGTCTCGCAAAATTAATCCTTTGCGAATTATGTCACAACAGACAGGACCATCCCGACTTTGCATAGATCAAAGTCGTGAAGTGGCAGGTGGAGAGACGCGCCAGCATCAACACGCTGTATTTGCCTTGTTCGCGCTCGAATGACCATGATCCATAACACGCCCTGACAACAGCAAGAGCGGCAGCCGACCCTCTTTAGGCCATCAAGGCTGCTGCTGGCAGGCTGCGGACTGCTGGCTGCGGTGCGAATTGTCGTGACAAGGAGATGACCAGAACCCCTGAACCATGCACACATGCACACACCTACATCCCGGTCCCTGTCGCTGGATGATGCTCAGCCAAGGTGCAAGGATGGCAAGAGTTTTGTTTGACAGAGACCCGCGGGACACACAGGCATCCGTCAGAAATCGCGATGCGACTCTGCATCTGCTGCAGCATGGCAAGTGGGATATCTCTGCATTGTACGGATAAGTTTGCAGCCAACGAAATTGGGAGTCGAAGCCTACAATGTATCGTTGGTAACAAGAACTTCTCTTGGACGCCACATCGTGGATAAATGTGTTGCGGCTACAGCCACTTGCCGTTGGCACCGTGACACCTTTTTCTAGCGACAAACGGCACCCCGCGCCCTTTTCCTCAGCTGTCCTGAAGGAACCTCACGCCAGGGCGGAGAGGAGATGACACAGCAGGACAGCAGGCAAGCATCTGGCTCGATGGACTGATTGCGTGGTTTGCAATCACGCCCTTGTAGCAAGTGCTATTGAAAGGGCTGTCCCTCGTCAAATACTCGACTGGGCATGGACGAGGCTGGGCATGAAGTTGAATTTGGCTGGCGCCTCGAAAACATTGCAGGTATCGGTGGATTTCTAGGTGCTGTGTAGAGGCAAGTGGCTCTCGGGCTTCTTCACTGGTGTGGAGAAGGGCGTTGAGGCTTGATGCTGGCTTGTATCGGACCAGTAAGCACTGGATGTCGTCCGGTAGTTTGGATGCTGGCGCATTGAAGGCGACGCCTAGGTAATTTGCCAGCTCAAGCTTCGAGCTCCCATTGGGATTGAGCTCACGATCAATAGCTCTGCCTAGAGGCTAGATTTCGAAGCGATGGAGCCGCTGTAAAAAAAATAGACACCAAGGCTGAAGTTTGGGATCGTTGAATTGAAGAAGTGGAGAGTGACAGAATTTCATGGAGGAAGAAGGTTGAAGATAGGTAGTCGGAGAGAAGGCAATACGCAATACGTATCTCGGGGAGATGGAACCTTGAGTTATTCGGGTAGGCGTGGTTGGGTAGGTGTGTCGTCAATTGTTATTTCCTTGTAGGTACACTACCTACCTCTCCACCTACCTTAACTAAACGAAGATAATGGGTGACTCCATCCTTGCCGGAAGACACAGGTCATATTGCTCTGATCCTCGGTCACGAAACCATTGGCATTTGATCAAGATTGAGTTCCAGCGAGGCAGCAATATCGGTGTCGAATATCAGCCCGCTGGCTAGCGCCAAAGAGTACGGATACACATGTCGAGGTAAATCAGCCACATCCACGTTTCGGCTGCAGTGCCGTACAACCCACCCTGCCATCCTGTCTTGAGTCTTGTACAACGGTTACTCACAAGGCCGGTCGACTAACACAGGCTCTGCTTGGGTTGAGACCTCTTTTCTGACACGGCCAGGCCAGGCTACTATAGGTAGAGTGGTAGCAAGACTCGACAATTCCTGCCGTGACTTGGCTCGATCAGCAGACATTCATTGTCCGAATTATTGACCAACGCCCGAGTCTTCCATACCTACGTTGCCTCATAATCGAGTGTTTACCTACGGAAACCGCGGTGTAATGGTGCATAGCAGCGTCGGGCAGAGGTACGAAGGGCAGGCGAACCCTTCCCATTCCATTCCATGCGCGCTCTCTCTATCGGCTGAGCTGCATTGACGGTCATAATCAAGACCCTCGGGCCATCAGACCAAAGCCAAGGAAATAACGGAGCCAAGGAAGTGGCCTAGCTATATTCGACTGGGACCGAAGGGAGAAAAGAAACCACAGCAGTGCCCCGCAATCCGCAGCTCTGCTCTCTCTCTTATGGTGTTGCTTGGATCATGTCGAGTCAGATAATTTAACGCAACGGCATCTCCCCATTTATGCATCTTCCTGGCCAACTTGAGGCGGAAGCTGCTACAGCTGGCATTGGCGATAGCTGTCGCTTATTTCTTTACAGACACTTCCGTCTTGCATTGTCCATTTCCCAGGGGCTTGTACATTCCATCATCGCCACGTCTCGTCCGCCGAGCTTCAGTAAGCCAATCCAGACTTCTTCTCCTTCACATTGCATCGAATCGTCACCTCCAGATACCAAGGCAGGCCAGGCCAGCACCTACGTACCTACCTACTGTAGCAGTCGCTGTCGGGTAGCAGCAGTGCAGGTCCGGTGGCAGCATTAGCGCATATTAGCGACTATCTGGTACCTGCATTCGCCTGCTAGGTGCATGTGCACTACCTGGGCAGGCACCCAAGGTATACAGCATCCGCTGCCTTTTTTCCGCTTTTCCCCCTTGAGGCCCACGCACATCTCCGCCATCACTTCCCCCGAGCGGTACTCGCGTGGGACCTCATCCCTGCTTGTACACGATACCCTGGCCTGTTTTCCTCGCGCTCTCTCTCTCTGCTGGCGTTTTTCAGCTGTTTCTTCTCACTCCTTTCCGAAGATCCTCCAAGAGAGACATAGCGCCCGCTAACAGTTCCGTCTGCCAGGCCGGGTCAACCAGGGCAGTGAGCCAATTGCCAATCTCTTCGCTGAGCCATCTGCTCTGCTACCTCGCCGCGCTGCACTCGCGCGTTGCTTCTGCGCTTCGTTGTTCCAAATAATATCGAGCGCCCTGCAACACGAACGACCGGCTCGTCCCAACGGGCTGCTCATCTCGTCAATCTTACTCCAACGAGCTTCCAAGAGTCTGACCGTTCGTTCGTTCGTTCGTTCTTCCTCCCTTTCGTGAGTCTCCATTTCTGTCTCCCAATTTCAATACCTCGCCCAAAGCCAAGACAAAGCCCATTCCCTATCCCGCCAGTCCTTTCCTCTTTCTGGTCTGGTCCGGTTCTGTGGTCTGGTCCGCGTCGTCTTCCATCCGCCCTCTTCTGCGGTGCGCTGCTCTGCCCACAACCTCGTCGCTTCAGGCCAGGCCCAAGCCTTACCTCACCACCACACCTCATCCCCCCCCCTGTACGCTGCGCTCGCTGCCTTCTGCCTTACGCTGAACTTCAGCACAGCGTCTCGTGTTGTCTTTTTGACTCGACCGACGATCCAACTCCAAGTCGCCTCGATAGTCTGCCGCTAGTTGCAAAACCCGCATAGGCGGAATAAGTGCGCCGTCGACGACCACACGATTGGATTTAAGGCCCGCGCGCTTGATCACCACTTGTTGTCCGCCCGACGCTTCTAGTTGTGAGAATACTCGACAGAGCGCTCGCCGACCTCACATTCGAACTCGACCCTCGATTCCAAACCCCAATTGGGCCAGCGACTTTTCCCCAAGGGCCTCCACTACTCACAGAGACATTGCGTCTGCTGTCTCTACGCGTTCAGTTGCTCGAGACGTCCGCTGTACGCATCCAGACAACAGCAGCAACCACATCAGCAATAACAGAGGAGAGGGCAACGAGAGAAACAACAACAAAACATACCTCTCGTGGTAGAAACAAGAGGTGCACTCCTAAAAGCCGCACAGCCATCCACAACAAGAGCTTGTGCGTGCCTGTCTGAACCACCCCCTGTGTCGCGTCTTTCCCCCCATCTGTGTTGCTGCATTGACTCGACGGGGCTTTGTCCAATACCATCATCACCTCCTTCCACCGCTCCTTCCTCCATTCTGGGCAATCAGAGTTCGGCTGCAGCCAAAATCCGACTCTTCTCCCACCGCAAGAGCATGTACTCGGTTGTTCTTCTGCAGCTCATCAAACACCATCAAACACTGTGAGGTAGTTGCCTCACGATAGCCACTGCTTGCATCTTCACACCGCCCCCTCGAGTACGACACCGAGGAGCTGGGTGCGTCTGTAAACCACTTTTTCGACTCATTCGCCCATGACGTCCCGTGCCGCGCCTTCCAGTCCTGCTATCGCCGTCGCGCCCTCGTCTCCGGGGTATTCGTCCTCCTCGTCCGATCGACGAAAAAACATGCCTCCCGTGGCTCCCCCTCGAACGTCGTCGACGAATTACTCGGGCGCTGCTACGACCACGACCACCTCGAAAAGACGCGAACACGCCTCCGAGAAGGCTGCCTCTTCACCAAGACGCGGTCAAGCAGAAGCGACCAATGGAAATGGTGCTCCCGCTGACCACTCATATTCAGACGACATCAGCTCGCGCAACAGGAGATCGCACCAGCAAATGGCTCCAGACTCTCCTCACAGGTCGACCAACCGCCCGGCGAGTCAGCAGTCGACAGTGATTCCCGTCCGCTCGCACGCGCCGCCCCAGACCACAACCACGTCCCCCAGACAAACCCCTTCGCGCGAGGCCAGCGAGGTCCTGAACAGGATGGTTGTATCCCAACCCGAGGTAGACTTTGCACGCGAGAAGGAAAGGCTCGCCGAGGCTCAGCCTCAGGGCCAACGCGCCGCTTCCTCCCACGACGACGCCGCACCGCCTCCCATCGGCATGACGGAGCCAGATGAAAGACGGGGTACCCGAAGCCGACATGACCATTCCGGAAAGCGCGATAAGGTCGTTAGGTTTGGCGATTACATTCTTGGAAACACCATTGGCGAGGGCGAATTCGGAAAGGTCAAGCTTGGCTGGAAGCAAGATGGCGGTGTACAGGTAATTCCATCATCCGGTCCGTCCGTTGGAAAGTGCTGACTGACGCTTGCAATAATAGGTCGCCATCAAGTTGATCAAGCGAGACAGCGTTGGCAACAACCCCTCCAGACTGGCTAAGATCTACCGCGAGATTGCGATTCTCCGTGGCATTTCGCATCCCAACATTGTACGATTGCACGAAATGGTGGAAACTGAGCGGCATATTGGCATCATTCTCGAGTACGCGTCCGGAGGAGAGCTATTCGACTATATCTTGAACCACCGCTACCTCAAGGATAACGCTGCACGTAGGCTTTTTGCGCAGCTCGTTTCCGGTGTAGGATATCTGCACAAGAAGGGCATCGTCCACCGCGACCTGAAGCTAGAAAACTTGCTCTTGGACCGCAATCGCAACATCATCATCACCGATTTCGGATTCGCCAACACCTTCGACGCCGCTGAAGAACTCAGTGAAGACGAGGAACTGAACCTCGGCGATCGAGACTTCGTCAAAAAGCTAGGATTGGACCGGGTCAAGACAAACGGCACAAGGAAAGGTGACTTGATGCAAACGAGCTGCGGCAGTCCATGCTATGCCGCCCCGGAACTTGTTGTTAGCGACTCCTTGTACACCGGCCGCAAGGTTGACGTCTGGTCCTGCGGTGTCATTCTGGTAAGTACCGTTGCACGGGGAAGAACGCACGGGAGACTGACCATACATAGTACGCCATGTTGGCTGGCTACCTTCCTTTCGACGACGACCCAGCGAATCCGGAGGGCGACAACATCAACCTCCTCTACAAATACATCGTCAACACCCCGTTGACTTTTCCCGAATATGTCACACCTCACGCCCGTGACCTACTCCGCCGCATCCTCGTTCCCAATCCCCGCAAGCGAGCGGATCTCTTCGAGGTGGCCCGCCACAGCTGGCTGAGCGAATATGCCCATGTCGTGGAGTTCATTACGAGTAGCACCACAACGCCCAACGAGATCCAGAACACAACGGTGCCCTCCGAGGACTTTGCTGAACCGCCTACCATCGCCCGCAGTGCTTCTGTTCGCGAGTCGTCCAAGACGAAGGCTACCGCCCCTACCGCAGTGGGAGGGTTGGCGAGCAAGCACGCCAAGATCGACGCCGATGCCGAGGCGGCAGCTCTGGCCAAGCAGCAGAAGGACAATAAGCGCCGTACCGTCCAGGTCGAGTATGTGGCGCCGATAACTCAGACGCAGAGAGGCGACGCTTCCACTGGTGCACCTAGGTCAAGGGTCCGTTCGAACAGCCAAGGCCCCGTCGAAGTTGCAGAGGAACAAGCTGTCCCTCAGGAGAAACCCCTACCAAGAGATCCGCCTGTCTCAAGGGACTCGCACAGGGCCAGTCGCCAGGGAACTCGTCCGCCAAGCTCCAGTCGCAACACCGCCGCGGCACCGACGAGACCGACTCGCGAGACTCGTGCCACGTCCGACAACGCCTTTGTATCCTCAGTGTCGCACCCTCCGCCAACCGGAAGACCCCAAACTGGAGGCTCTATGGCATCGGGCTCCATGGGACTTGGAGCTGGTGCTCGTGGATCGTACGGCCAACCAATTCCCCCGGCCGTCGCAGGTACTAATGCTCATGGAAGGATTCAACAACCCAACTCCCAGGATTCTCAAAGCCTAGGGCGACCCAACGTCAGCGTGCCGTCCAAGTTCGTCAAGGTCTCCGGGTTCCCCGAGCAGCAGGCTGCTGCTCAGACCCAGACACCACCTCAGTCGAGCGATGGCAGAGGCCATGGCCACAAGCGTTCCAACACGATTGGTGACCTCGGTTCCAAGCTGCTGGGCCGAAACGGCTCGATTTTTGGCGGTAAGAACCGCAGCAAACGACCCGAGTCGCAAATCGCAGACAAGAACAGGAAGTATCCTCCCGTCAGCATGCCCAACAATATGCCGGGTGAAGGACAGCCTCGCCCCTCCATGGACTCGAAGGCCTCCCGGCGGTCATTCTCTTTGGGACTCGGAAAGAAGCGGAGCGGTAGCATCGCTGGCTCGCAGACTTCCCACGAGAAGCAGAACAGACGCTTCTCTCTCATTCCACAGTCGTTCTCATTGAAGGCGATCGGCCTTGGACGAGATTACGATCGTCCACCTTCCGAACCTCAGTCTCAGCCTGATCTTCCGATCCAAAATCCTCCCGAGGTGGACGAGCACGGCAGGTATGTGGACTCACGGGGTCAGTCTCGCGGCTACGATGGCGGCTACGAGCAGGGATACCGCCAGCCTCCTGGTTCCAACTCAGCACCTCAGCTGCAACAACAAACATGGCAAGACCAACAGCAAGGTCAGCAAGGTCAGCGCCCGCAGCAGCAGCAGCAGCAGTACATGGGTCCGATCGGCCAGCCGAGCTCAGTGCCCGGCTACATGCAGCAGGGTGCGATGCTCAACACGGAATCCGAGTCGTCTTTTGAAAACACCCAGCAGAGAAGACGATCAGGCGTTCCTTACCACACCCCTGGTCAACCAGAGTCCGAAGGTTACGGCAGCGGGCAGTACGGTGGCTCGGGTGGAAACGGCCGATCTGGAGTGCTTCAAAAGAACAAGCGCTTCACAGACGCCTACAACCAAGAGCATCACCACGTTCACCAGGGAAGCAGTGGAGCGGCCAAGAGAGTGATGGACTTTTTCAGAAGACGTGGCAAGGCAAGAGGCGGCGAGGAGAGATAGGGAGCTATCGACGCCCTTGGTTGCACGCCGTCCGACGAGTCTGAACTTCGGCAACTGTGCGGCGTCCGGTCATTTCAGAGGGGTGTTTCTCCGCAACGCCAAGTTTCTCGCTGATGGAGGACATCCGCCCCCTTATTTACCAATACGGAGGTCATAATGTTTGTTTTAAACCGAGAAGACATGGTTGGTCACTTGGTATCGTTATCTAAATCGCCGCCTGCATTGTTGGCGAAACGGCAACGGCATAGAAGATTGTTGGAGTTTTCTTTCGTGGTTGTCCGCGACGTAGGGAAATAGGCCTGTCGTTTCCTTGCGTCCAAGGACGACGGACAGGTTTGGGACGGATTTTTCGGTACAGACGGGTCGGCGGCTTTCGGTCCCTCCCTCAACCAGGGGTTGGAGTCCGTCGTTGGTTCAAGACGTCATTTTCACTTTTAATTCCAAGGCATCACAGCGGTCTATTTCGACTCCTCGCTTGGGGCAACGGCGTATGGATACACGGACGACGCAGAGGTGAAGGAGGCGGAGAGTGGAGAGCAGAGAGCAGAGACAGAGAGATGTCGCGTGTATTATCGAAACAGAGGAAGACAGTTCGCGTCATTCGAAATCAGAGTGTCGGGGAGGTCGTCCGTGTAGTATGTTTAGCATATCCAGCTATATTCGAACGGCATGGCGAGCGCAACAATCCCTTGCGAGCAGTGATGTCACGTCGTCTATTTCTCGTGATGAAAAGGCCCGGGGTGTGAAATACTCATAAATGCAGTTGCGCAATATTTCTGGTAGACGCTGACGGGGGAGGAGGCTCATTGGATGTCAACAAAAATGACGGGACGAACCGCCGGACATCTTGGCGACGGCCGAGATGCCTTTGCATCGTATAGACAGGATGTTTACTCGGCGTCATGGCGGCAGGGCCTCTCGGACGCGCACTCTGCTACAGTTGTCCCTTTTCCTTTTCTTTTCAAAATAACAAGAAAACAAACCGAGTCGTGTTGCTTTCCCCCATGTCTTTTTCGGATTCCATTCGTCGGAACCATTTTTTGACTCGTTCCCTTGCGCTATTGGTGCGTCGTTTCTTCGTTTCTTCGTTTCTGGTGTTCTGTTGAAGTTCGATCTAAGTTATTCCTGTCGAAAGTTGGAAAACAGTCAAAACCGTCCCTCCCTGGAGACGATACCACTTATAATTCATCGGAAACCGTCAAAATATCACTAGGAGAGGAGCTTGATGATGGTCACGAGCTGTGTTCGCCTCTCGACTACCAGCATCCTCGGCTCGAAAACGCCTTTTTTTTTTTTTTCTTTTTTTTTTTTACACAATAGGTACCTAGTAGTCAATAGCGTCCAGTGGGGGCCAACTGCAGCGCCAGATGATGTGGCTAAGCCCGAATAATGTGGCGCAGCGTGACATCCCAGCACACCATCCACTGATTAAAGTGAAGTCCGACGTTTTTCCTCCAGGTATGGATACTACTGGACATGAGGTACGGAGCAACGCGAAAAAAGGCAATTGACGTCACCGCCCGGCACGGCGGCCCCGGCTTGGTATTATTTTCGAGATTCCCGTTGGCGACGACAAGAGGTGATACGGGACGCGGGTGGGTTCCACTGCTGGCGGAACGGGCAGGCAAGGGAGGGAGAAGAAACAGAGGAATCCAGTGAGAAATGAAGTTCGAAACTGAGAGAACCGGTGGAACCCGTCGCTCCTCTCACACACACACACTCTCTCTCCCCAAGTACGAAATAGCCAATACCGTGGCATGCTTACACCACTGGTATTAGCTAGCGTATTCCCTGAATCCTGGCCGTTACATGGGCGTGGTTTGTGCCATCTTAGATGACGCGTAGGCGGGCTTCGTGTGTGATGTGAATTGCGAGCACAGCATTCTGCCTGAAGTCGCTTCCAAGAGCGAATCCCACATACAGGCGTCAAAGAAATAGATTGCCGTGTTTTTTGAGGATACGCGTTACAGAATTGGCAATTAGGTTCTAAGGGGTACTTGGAGAAGAGCTTCCGGATGGAGGGGGGATGGGGGATGGGGGATGGGGGATGGGACTACCCTCACAGTAGAGGTTTGATTTTGAGTTAAGCTGGACGAGGGGTGCTTGCCCGTGGAGGTGACGGAAAGTCAAAGTAAGGCGAGAGGTTCGTCGGCAGGAAGCGAAGTTCTGAAGTTTGTGTGGTTTGGATAACACCAATGGTGCACTGGGGCAAAGGAAAGACCGAGCGTTGTTTTACCAAAATGGAATAGCCATGACTCTGTCTCTCTCTGTCTCTGTATCGCCGTCTTGCGTTTCCCGCCCGATCCACCTCCGGGTGCGGGTGCGGGTGCGGAAATTGTGTGAATCATACGGGCGGAGCATGCCGCGTTGTAGCTGCGGTGAGAGCACGTTGTTGTGGTTTATTTCTTGTTCTATGGGTGTCCATGGACATTATACATGGGAGCGGAGTGACAGCCGGGTAGATACGAGGGTGACACCCGACTGATAAGGTTGGTGAGTTGGTTTTGGTCGCGGTTCGTAAGGAGTAGAAGCGCACGCCATTCATGTGACTGCGATATGCGTCTGAACATGTTGTGGTTTGGATTCCTGCGGACGAGAGACACAACAATGCCAGAGTGTCTAAGCCGACAGGAGCAAAACTCAAGGGAGGGGAATGAGGCTCTCAAGCCAGTGAGAGCGACGGCTGGCCGTCCGTGTCTCTCGGAAGCTGTTTCGAGACGTGAGGACAGACTTGTCCCCCATCATCTGGTGTCGCTCTTCTTGGCGCACGTTGCGACTTGAGTCGGGCAGAAGGCCGTGAAGCTCACATTTACATTAAATAGGTTGGTCTCTTCGGGTGCTCGTTTCGTCGTCAGCTTAGATAGGCAGCGTTGTCTGATGGCTAGGAAGTACGCGGCGATTCAAGGCATGTTTCTATCTCCCCGTTTCTAGCGGACGTTGTTTTACACAATCAGTTTAAGCTCGGGCGGCCGCGGGCGGGTTGGCCTACGTCCGAACCGATGTAGTGTGCGTGCGTCTGCGTTTCGCTGTCGCAAGAAAGCCCGGCCAAGGTGCATTGCGCTTGGTTGTCTCTTGGATGGGATGGGGACGTTTGTAAAGGCGTCAATGTGGCGTAGGTTTTGGAGTCGACTCGGCGTCGCCTACGCCAGTCTAGTGAGCGTCTAGTCAGCTCATGGACTGGTGTTCGTTCATGATTGTTGAGACGGCGTGCGGCGACGATGGTGATTGCGAATTAGACTACGACTGTGAGGCTCAGCTGGCCTGAGACTGGACAGTCCGGGCGGAGCGGGCGGAGTACGACAGTGACGATTCGCTGCACACTCTGATCGCAAGACTTGCGCATGGAGTAGAGTAGCAGAGTGAAGAGGGTATGCGGTAGTGGTGGATGGAAGAGGAGAGATGGGAGGAAATGCCACACTTTCCGGTGTCCGTCTCCGCTGGTGGTGACACTGTGAAATCGGTACCTGACAGCGTACCCTACCGCTGATAAAAGTACGTCTCCACTGTGACTCTTTGTTGAATCGTCGAGGAGACGTGGAGCGAGGCTGAGTACTCCGTACGGAGTACGGACAAGTAGTGTACCTATCCTGCTTTAGGTATTTGGTAGATGGGTAGTGTGGTATTGGTAGATGGGCTAAAGAAGACGAAGACGAACAGGTTGTCAACGGCTGTGACGTCGAAGGCGAAATGTGATGCCAAGAGGCCTCCGTCGTCTCTTCTCTTCTCTCGATTGTGGTCCTTCCCTATGGAGATGGTTGGATGGGGCGTGATATCATTGTCGAAGACTTGGATTAGTTGTGATGATGATGGTGCTGCATGCAAGGTGCAGACTGGATATGGCGTCGCGCTCTCTGCCCAGTCGTTGGACGGCCTTGGGGGGACAATCTCCAGCGCGTGTACGTACCCATTTCATGGCAAAAGCTTGGTGCAACGCCCCGTGTCGAGAAACGAAGACGAGGGTCCACAACTTGCATCAGCCTCTCGCTTCTCCGCATTGAAGCCACTGTTGTCATCAGGACGTTTCCCGGTATATGTTTTGCCGATCAGGGTCAGGTTGAGCGGGTCGTTTGGATGCTGCAGTCTCGCTGTATAGGCACTTACCTACCTGGGGAGAAACAAGAGAGATATGGAAATAGAATAGCCAGCATATATATGTCATACGCCACACAGAGCCAGGTAGTGGGGCAAGATAGGTAGGCACGATGAACTGCACACCGACAAGCAAGGAGCGACTGTGGATGCGCTATAATACTGGGTAACTACGTACGCAGTAAGGTATGGTAGCAGGGCGCTGAGGCAGGTGACCAGCTCCCTCTTACTGTGTCTGGCACCAGGCGGTTCATCCACTAGGACGTTTCGACGTTAGCGATTGGCTTCGGCCGAGCCAGCGTGTCGCAGGGACTCCTGGCTGAGGTGGAAGGTGGAAGGTGGAAGGTCCCCTCCCCGTCCCCCCATACTCGGCGATAGAAGTGACTTCCTTCCATCAGGTGGGCTGCGTTGCTGTGCAATCCCGTCAGGTGCGCCTCACCGCATTGCACCTGCACTGCACGGCGAGGTACCTCCCGTCCGGTACACTTCCCCGTTCCCAACTTACCAGACCTCGTAGACCTTGTTCCTACCTTTCCTTGCCATCCTAGCTCGACATAGACATGGACATTGACTGCGTACCTCAGGTTGGGACGACGCTGCTCTGCCTGTCTCTGCTCACGTACCTCACGCCCATGGGATCCGGGTCTTTAAAGCATCCCTCATCTGTCGCGTCTGACCGCATTCTTGGCTTTCCTCTTTCTCTTACTCTCTTGTTTTGATCCTACACTTCCTTCTTCGAAGCTTGTCTTCAACCATCGGCCTCTTTCCTTCAACTGAGACAGCCTCCTGACTACTCTTGCAATCGTATCTCCATCGTCCCAACGAATCCTTTCGGCACCGAGACCATAGTGTCCGGCATCTATCTCGATGAAGAAAAGCTGTTCTGAACCACCTAGGATAGACAGTAGACGCTCTGGTGCTGCGGCAGCAACCGCGGATGGCGTCCACCAGAGCTCCTCCAACCGACCCAATGCCAACGACCCGGCAATTAAAGCCCAGCCATTCGCTGTGCCCGACCGAAATACAACCAATACTAGCATATCCAGTGCCTCCAGCAGCAAACTTGCTGGCCCTGGCGATGTCCTCTCGTCCAACCTTACGAGTGCCTCTGCAAGCAGGACCATCTTTCTCACCACACCCGACGACCCTCTTGACCAGAAGTCAAGTCCACGCTCCCTCAAAGATGCTCTGTCACCTACGGAAGCTGAGGGCAAGGGGCCTGTCGTAGGAAATGGAGTCTCTCAGCGTAACAACAACCCCCACTCCAACCAGCAGCAGCAGCAACCCCAGGCTGAGAAGCCAGGCGTCTTCACTCGCTTCTATGAGACGTGCAAGATGATCATGTTCCACAGCTGGGTCAACGTGCTCCTCGTCTTCGTGCCCGTCGGCATCATCGTGAAGGGTCTCCACGTTAACCCCGGCATCGTCTTCGCCATGAACGCCATCGCCATTGTCCCTCTCGCCGGACTCCTCAGCCACGCCACCGAGTCGGTGGCCAGCAAGCTCGGTGATACCGTCGGCGCCCTCCTGAACGTTACCTTTGGTAATGCAGTAGAGTTGATTATTTTGTAAGTTATCAGACTTATCGCTCTTCACTTCTCCAAGTTGTGTCTCGGTTGAGGTCGTCGAATGAGGCGCCTTATTTGACACATTTTGCGTGGCTTGGCTTTGGTCTTGGCCGCGCAGCTGTGTTACACCCCGGATCTTGGCTGTTCCTCATCTCCAATCGTCTCCTCTCGGATTTCTTGGCAGAATCTTGGCTAATGCTTGTCTCTCATTTAGCATGTACGTATTTTACCTCACGGCGTGTGATCAGGACGAGAGAGAGAAGACAAGTCGGTGCAAACCAACGATGTTGGTCGCATCGATCGAATCGGCTTTTTCATGCTCCCTTCTTTCATCCAACAGCATGCCTTGCCCTTTACCTATATCCGAGACAGCGAGACTGACATGGCCATGTTTTGTGACATTGCAGCATCGCGCTCGCCAAGGTCAGCCACTTCGCTCCTCTGAACATATTTCGTTGTGTTAATCACCCAACAACAGGATGAAATTCGCATCGTTCAAGCCTCGCTTCTTGGCTCCATCTTGGCCAACCTCTTGCTCATCTTGGGCATGTGCTTTTTCCTCGGTGGCATGCGCTTCCGAGAACAGGTGTGTGGCCGTTCTTTCGTCGAGGTCACGACAATTCGACTGACCACTAGGCTAGATTTACAACAGCACCGTCACTCAGATGAGTGCTTGCCTTCTCAGTTTGAGCGTCATCAGCCTGGTTCTACCGGTACGTATCTGACTCGGAATGTCAAATTGTACACTGACTGATTGGCGCAGACTGCTTTTCACGCCTCTTTCACCAACTTGGCTCATGCCGACGAGCAGACTCTCAAGATCAGCCGTGGAACCAGCGTCGTACGTTTGGTAGACTCACAAACGGAGGTTCCGAGCTAACGTTGGGCAGATTCTTCTCTTGGTCTACCTGGTATACCTCTTGTTCCAGCTCAAGTCTCATGCATACATGTACGAATCTACACCTCAGCATGTAGTTGATGCTGAGGCGGCCCCTGGTCCCGCCGTCGGTTGGTTGGATACATCAAGCTCCGAAAGCGACTCGGACTCAGACGCAGACTCGGATAGCTCGGAAAGCTCCCGGGGCACCGTCCGCCAGAGGATGAAGAAGGTGTTGCGCGCCGGCATGAGACGCAAGTCCAGCTTGGCTTCCGTCCACACCGAGGGCCGTACCCGGACCCGCAACTCCTCTATCGGCACCCACGCTTCCAACGGATCCCCAAGTCGCCCTCGCCTTCCCCGGTTCGGCTCCAGCGTTGGCAGTGAGGAAGCGGTTGATGACGAGAAGCCCCGCAAGCACCGGAAACATCGCAGACGCCACCACAAGCACAAGAAGTCTAAGAAACGGTCCGCCAGCGATCTCGTCGACATTAACGAGCCTACTGTCAGCACACAGCCTCAAGTCACTTTCCAAAATGGCGAGCCTCGTCGTCAGGATTTCGCCCAGCAGAACAACGAGCCTACTGAGGGAACCTCGGAAGTCACACAGAACAACGGTCGTAGACCTCTGCCAGCTCTTCGCGGTCTCTCCATAAAGACCTTTACTCCCGCCGTCTTTACCCAGGCACCGGCCTCCCCGACCTTGGGTCCGGCAGCGGCTAGCCCGGTCCCCCGCGTCCGCTTCGGTATTCGCCGTACCAATTCCCTGCCCGATCGTCTCGATCAATATGGCAATAATGTCAGACCTCCTGGCGCGCTCTTCCCCGCCCAGATCCCCAGAGCCGCAGTGCACAGCGGCGACACTGAGGAGAAGATTCTACCCAATGACCACTTATCCCGCACCGCCGCCATGCTCCTTTTGTTATTCTCCACCGGCCTCGTCGCTGTATGTGCCGAGTTCCTCGTTGACTCCATCAACGAGGTCGTTGAGACTAGTCCTCTTGGCGAAGTGTTCATCGGTCTCATCATCCTCCCCATCGTTGGTAACGCCGCAGAACACGTCACAGCCATTACGGTTGCCATGAAGAACAAGATGGATCTTGCCATCGGTGTCGCTGTCGGCAGCTCCATTCAGATTGCCCTGTTCATCACGCCCATCGTCGTCATCATTGGCTGGGCCTTGGGCAAGGACATGTCGCTCTACTTTACGCTGTTTGAGACGGTCTGTCTGTTCGTTTCGGCCTTTATCGTCAACTTCTTGGTTCTCGATGGCAGAAGTAACTACCTCGAAGGTGCACTGTTGTGTGCAACGTACATCATCATCGCCTTGGTGGCCTTCTTCTACCCTAACTCGAATGAGGTCAACGCTCTCGGAGCTTAGTTGTACGAAGTTTTATAGGGCAAATCCTACGGTGGACCAACTTTGCGAGTGTGTAGCTAAGTATGGATCAGGGGAAGTTGGGCCTCAAAGTGACAGGTAGAATCTGGTGGTCCCTGGCAATGGTTGATGACCCTTATGACGGAATTTTTTTCTTCTTTTGATCAATCCATATTCTGATATAGGATGATCACTTTATATTCAGGGGATGTTGGGCTTGGGGTCTATATTTCACATCACAAAGTTGTAACAGTTATCATGCCAGCCATGGCTGGCCAAGCATTGCATTGGGAGCGTAGTTGGCTTAGACTGCAACAGAAATAGAAGTTATTCATGAAAATCAAATGTATGATTTCTCTCCATTCCTTCCTATTGTTTGCTGTGGTATGCGGTTGACCTTTGTAAATGATGCTAGGCTGTGAAGGGAATATTATCTTGTTCCTCGCTTTGCACAATGCATATGTCGATGTATGTTAGACACTGGGAATGTGTCTTGTCTGTCAGCTGGGTATCAACAGAGCAGCCTGGGCCTTCTTGAATTCCATTTCAGGGTTCAAGAGGACTTGGCTCCTTGTTGAGATTGGAGCCTATCGATAGCCTATGTTGAGGAAACAGCAAGAAAATCAGTGTTATTAGCCTGAACTGAACAAAAGTGAATCATAGAGGATATTGACTTAGGTGTATGTGTATGTGTATGTGTATGTGTATGTGTGAGAGAGAGAGTGAGAGAGAGAGAATCATGCGCATTTCAAGGAAGAGCTCACCTTGAAAGCTGCACACAACTCGTTTGTCCGCTTCTGGCATTCTTTGTGAGGGACGCCTGCCTTTTTCAGAGCAAACCAGATGGCGTTTGGATCTCGACGGGTGAAGTAGTAGAACTGCTGGGGAGTCCAGTTGAACGCCTTTACAAACCACCGAGTTGTCTGCATAGTGAAGTTTTGCATTCTGCAGTATGCACCAATGACAGCACGCATCTTGGCAATCTGCGCAGCAGTAGCTGGAGCATGGTTGACGCGGGGCTGGGAGAGAATAGCAGGCATGGTGTTAATGTTGAGAACTACCTATTTGAAGATAAATTAGTATATCTAGTAGAAAGTTGAGGAAGTGTCAAGTACTTACTGTTTATAGTGTTGAAAGGATAATGAAAGTATGTTAGAATGTGTTTGTTGTCTTGATAATGCGGTCTTGAGGTCAGTGATTTAGCGAAGACAGGTATCGGTATTAGCTGCGGTATGATATTTATAGTTGTCAGGACCGCAGCTGCGGTGTCTCAATAAAGAAGGAAGTAATATATCGCTTATGCCTTCCTGCTGAGGTGTGAGGTTGTTGGTTTAGCATAGAGAAGTAGTAAGATTAGCTGCAGTATGATATTTATAATAGTGAAGACTATAGTTATAGTACCCTAGAAAAGCAGGAAGTCCAATATCTATCGTGCCTTCCCACCAAGATCCTAAGATATCAATTAGGCAAAGAGATTAAACTGTAGTATAGAGATAACCAGTACTCCAACTCTGGTATCGACAACTATTGTTATTGTTATCAGTATTGTAGACTAAACAAATTTGACGATGATAAAGGTAGCAGGGATTGATGACAGACAACACCAACGGAAACACCAAAATACAAAGTTCAAGGCTCACCAGTGTCAGCAACGATAGCGAGCCGATTTCGGTGAGGTTACGGGGTACACCGAGAAGTAGCGCATCCGACATGGTCGGCCCACCTGGTAAGCTCAACCTTTAGCTGCGCCTGAATCCAATTGTGTATCTACCATCCCCCTCCCCCACTCATTGTCGCCCGGTCTCGCCACTCGGGGAACCTCGCTGGCTCTCGATAGTGGCTTGGTCTTGAGGTTGATTCCAGGGAAACCGTTTGCTTGGAGGTGATGCCATGCTTGATTTCCTCTATATGGGAAGAGCAAGTTAAATTGCAGATTCTAGTGTCTGCTCGCCTCGATGTCTATGCTAATAAAAGAACATGATTGATGATGTTTTCGTTTTCGCAGCGACCAACAAGAGGTGGCTCAGCAGCTGCAAGTACGGATACAGGGCCCGTTCTATGAACTCAGGTACCTGCAGGGCGCCATAGGTGCAGCTGTCCACTCCTGGAAGTGGGTTACATCGCCTAAAGGCTACCTAAAACGGACAGCTCCAAGTCACGCCGACAACCTAATTATTTGGCTACCTCACTGGGTGGTGTGAAGCCTCCAACCCAGCGTCAGGAGGATCGGACTCAGCCACGCTTCAATTTATCCAGGTCACCCGGCTCACGTCATTCATTGTCCCAGCTTTCCCTTCACTTCAAATCACCATTGTTTTCGAGAAACTGCTCTTCTGAATCACCGACCTGCATCGTACAAGGCACCATATGCAGTGTTTCACAACATCCGAAGCAACGCAAGCTCCTCCCACTCAGAAGCTTGAGCTCTATTTCAACGTCAGAGCGCCATCCCCCCCGTCTCCCCTCTCTCCCGACACTTGTTCTGGGAAGCCGAGACCAGCAACCATCAGATAGACACCCGACACGGGACGAACACGCCGCAGAAATCTCAAACGAAGCCTTGACTCGCGGGTGGTTAGTCCAGACCGCTCGAAACTTGACGTAATGTGTTTCGGCAGCAAGGCCGACAAGGATGACACTCCTGCCCCGCGGCCTGCCCAACGTCCGCCTTCCGTACAACACCAAGATGTCAAGATGAGCAGCAATAGTCAGCAGCAGTACGCTCCGCCGAGCGGACCTCCTCGCAACACGTTTGCTCCGCCTGCCGGTCCCCCGCCGGGACCAAACGACGGAGACTTTGCACCCCCGTCTGGACCGCCTCCTACCCAATCCTACGCAGCACCACCCGGTCCCCCTCCGTCCCACGGAGACTTTGGACCTCCTCCTGGGCCTCCGCCTTCGCAGCACTTTGCTCCCCCTCCCGGACCGCCGTCTTCTCAAAACAACTACGGCCCTCCTTCTGGACCTCCGCCGTCTGACTCGAAGCCGAAGCATGACTGGGAGGCCGCTGTGCCCGATACCTCGCTGTTTCCTCCTCCGCCTGCCTTCTTCAGCGGCTTCGACCGCTCCCCTGCCAACAACTCTACCGAAGCAGAGGCCGAGGCAGGCGAAGAGTGGGTGAATCAGTATCCCCTACTCCAGCCAATTCACCTCGACAAGCCCGCTCTGGAGGCACTGCACGCAAACAGGATCAACCTGCTGCAACCCCAGGGCTTCCACGGATCTCTCAATCAGGTCGCACCGGGCGTGTGGGAAGCTTCAACTCCGAAGCATGCTCCTGACAACTGCATCATTGGATACCCACCTCTATACTCCGTGCAGAGCCACTCGCCGCTGTCAACCGGTCGTCCTTTCAAGATCTACTACGAGGTTCAGATCCGCCAAGCCGGCGGAAAGGAAGTCGATGTGGCCTTGGGCTTCACCGCACTGCCCTACCCCAACTTCAGGCTCCCTGGCTGGCACCGTGGAAGCCTTGCGGTTCACGGCGACGACGGCCACAAGTACATCAACGACAGATGGGGCGGCAAATCCTTCACCACGCCCTTCCGAGCCGGAGAGAGACTCGGCGTCGGCATGTCCTTCTCTCCCAACAACGGCGCAATTAACGTCGACGTTTTCTTCACCCGCGACGGCAAGCTGACGGGTAGCTGGAACCTCCACGAGGAGGCCGATGCGGAGCAGGACGGTCCGGTGACGGGAATGGAGGGATACCATGACTTGAGCTGCGCGATTGGGTCTTTTGACAAGAACATTTACGAGATCATATTCGATCCCGGCCGGTGGAAGTACCAACCCTGAGGAAGCACGCACGAACATGATGTAACGCAGACGATTAGAATTTCATTAATGATTACTCCACTGATCTGACCCTGATGCACAATGCTCATATCTTGGCTTTGACGTCCTTCTCCTCCCACCACGGATATGCACTCGGCGCATCCTCCTCCATCGTCGCCTCAAACTTGGGCGGCCTCTTCTGCATGAAACTCTCCATTCCTTCCCTGGCATCCTTTCCTCCGAACAGATCGAAGAAAATCTCGCTCTCGAGCAAGTGCGCCTCCTCGGGCGACGCCGGCGTTCGCAGAACCATGTCCCGCATAACTCTCACCGCGACCGTGCTCGTATTCGCCGCAACATCCTCCGCAATCTCCAAAGCCCTGGGAAGTACCCGATCAGGATCCACAATCTCGCTGAACAGATTCCGAAGCAGCGGGTCCGTTGCGGGATACACGGCGCCGGTTGTCACGAGATGCAACGCGGGCCCTGCGCCGACGAGGCGCGGGAGGTAGAAGGACGAGCAGGCCTCCATGTTAAAACCGCGGCGGGCGAAGACGAAGCCGATGCGTGCGGCGCGGGAGACTATGCGGATGGAGGCGGGGAGGGTCATTGTGATGCCGACGCCGACGGCGGTACCGTTGATGGCGGCGATGATTGGCTTGGAGCAGTTGTGCATTGCGAGGGACACGATGCCGCCTGTGTCGCGGTGAGATGAGCGTTTGGGGGGAAGGGTGACTGGTGAGTGGAGGTCCATCCCGGCGCAGAAGGTGCGGTTTGAAGGGTCGGAGGAGGTTAGGACGATGCATTTGACGCGCGGGTCGGCGGAGAGGAGGGAGTAGGCACGGACGAGGGAAGAGACCATTGTTTCGGTGAATGCATTTTGGGGAGGGCGGGAGAGGGTGAGAATTATCACGGGGGTGGGGGTTGGAGAGGAGGAAGGGTGGTGGGAGAGGGAGATTTGGGGGAGGGAGAGAGTGGTGTAGGAGGACGGGAGGGAGGGCATTTTGGAGGCTATTCTGGCTCGAATGTGGTGATGATGAATTTTGAGAGATTTGGTAGATAAGAGGTGAGGTTGGCGATGATGGGGCCAACAAAGAATTGGGGTTGGAGGTGTAGGTGCGGGTGTAGGTGAAGCATGGGATGGAGGGGTTAGACTTCCAACTGGTGCCGAGGTCCAGTATGGTATCCAGGTCATGGTGGAATCCACCTACGAATGTGTTTACACGCTATTTTGTTGACACACTGAGAGTATCCTAGGGTCATCTAAGTAATTCTTTGTCAATGGCTGGTTCCAATACTGATGCGGTGATGCTCGAGGCTTACAAGGACTGTGCTATAATACTACCGGTCTTGACCGAGCATTCACCGACGAGTTGTGCCAAGCAGCATAGTAACGCACTAGGATGACTGAACAACCACTTGCGTAGAGGATCTTCCTGGTCAACTGGTGTTCTTCTTTTGCAGCGTGTAGCTATAGCAGGGATGCATAGAATAGGCTATTGTTTAGCTATTTACATTGCGTAAATACCAATGTCTAGTTCCTAGCTAAGATGACTGGGCCTCGATATCTGTTGTAGCTTATCACTCAAAGGCTATATATAGGTGGGTAAACAGTCAGATGCCGTCATTAGTGTTTTCGAAACTCACTTTGAGGACCCTGACTTTTGTCGGCCTTTTTCTGACTTCATCCGTCGTTTACCAATTTGTTGGACCCCAACTCTAGAGAAATATCAATGTCTTCAACGGAAGCATCCCTGTCGCATTTCCAGGCTTGTGGACGTGCGGCAGGTACCTGGATGGGCGACGTGGAGAGGATCTCGATCAGATTTTTGAGTTATCGTCAGTTACATACTTTACTTTAGCGGTTCATCAGATCGGACTTCATGACAGCTGTATAACCTATTTTGACAGAGCCGCCCGCGTTGTGAGAACTATCGCATTTGTAGTCGAATTCTTTAATTTCTACTACAGTCGTTTCAGTACTGTATTCCCATAGTCGTTCCGATGTAAGCTGTTAGGCTCACAAACGTTGCCAAAAGGGACGGTTCTCGCCGGCCGAATGATATGCACTGTAGCTATTATGTGGGCAAGTACGGGGTACCAATGGTCCTTGGAAATTCTCGCATCAAAGTCGGGCGATTCGTGCAGTGTGGCACCCCCACGACGAAACGTTCCGGTTAGCCACGCATGACCGCGGGCGTGCTGATTGAACGCGCGGAGGGGAAGTGGAAGCCACGGCCCAGTTGTGGAGCTGTCACGGTGCGGCAGCGGAGTCCCCATGCCCACCTCTTCCCCGCTTCCGGGCCGGTCAATCCTTATCTCCGATAGGTTGGCAGGGCCGCTCCTTCTGCAGGCTTTTGCATGGATTCCATTTCGCAATTCGAGCTCCAAAAGATCTAAGGCGGTCCATCTCCACCACCACCACCCTTCGTTCTGTATACTTCATCTTGTTTTCGACCCCGGCCTCCGACTGCGGCCGGTGCTATTATTCTGTATTTATAATCAATTGGTGGTTGACCTTGCCATCTTCGAGCTCCGACCGTCCTCCCATTATCCTTCATTCCGACGGCAACCAGCGCCATGTCGCATATCAGAGCTAGAGCTCCGTCAGCAGCTCTGCAAGGCCTCAGGGCCGCGAGATCCGTCCCGCGCGGACAATGCGTTGCTCTCACCGGCGCCGCAAGGCAGATGTCGACAAAGCCCGATAAGCCCGCATCAAACGAGGAGAAGCACGGCCGCACATTCCAAGGTCAAGTCGTTGGCAGTATCAGCCAGAGACTGGCGCGAGAGAGGGCAGATCGCGAGAGGTTCGCCGCTGAGCGAGAGAAGTTCTCTCCTGGCAGGAATTACGCATACACATTTGGTAACTCCACGGTGACCCGAGTGAACTCGTACGACAGTCACTAATGCGAATGATTGCTGGCAGTGCTACTGGCATCCATCGGTTTCTCGTACTACTTTGGCACCCTCGTCCCCTCAAGCCCCGACGAAAACTCGACACTGCCGCTGGACAAGACGATCGCACCGGTTCACAAGCTGAACAAGGAGAACCTCGAAGCCGCATGGGCCGACTTTGTCGACATTGTCGGAAAGGAGAATGTGAGCACAACTGCCACCGACCTCGACCACCACGCTAGCTCCGAGTGGTCGTCGCACTCGGCCAAGCCCAATGAACGCCCTTTCTGCATCGTGTTCCCCAGCACAACGGAAGAGGTGTCCCGCATCATGAAGATCTGCCACCAGAGGCGCATCCCCGTCGTTGGTTACAGCGGCGGCACCAGTCTCGAGGGCCACTTCACCCCCACCCGTGGCGGCATATCTATCGACTTTGGACGCATGAACAAGGTGCTGAAGCTGCACAAGGAGGATCTCGACGTCGTCGTTCAGCCCGCTGTCGGCTGGGAGTCGCTTAACGATCAGCTCGCGCAGTCGAACCTCTTCTTCCCTCCAGACCCGGGCCCGGGCGCCATGATTGGTGGTATGATCGGCACCGGATGCAGCGGCACCAATGCCTACCGCTACGGCACCATGCGCGAGTGGGTTCTTAGTCTGACCGTCGTGCTGGCTGACGGCACCATCATCAAGACGCGTCAGCGCCCGAGAAAGAGCTCCGCCGGTTACGACCTCACCAAGCTGTTCATCGGCTCAGAGGGTACCCTTGGTCTCGTCACCGAGGCCACTCTCAAGGTCACGACGAAGCCGGCGTCGACTTCCGTTGCAGTTACCTCGTTTCCCACTATTCGTGCTGCTGCCGCCTGTGTCTCCAAGGTTGTTGCCGCGGGCATTCCCGTTGCGGCCGTGGAGATCCTGGATGACAAGCAGATGGAATGCATCAACAAGGCTGGCATGACCAGCAAGGCATGGGCTAAGGCGCCGACGCTCTTCTTCAAGTTTGCGGGCACCCCGACGGGCGTCAAGGAGCAGATCAGCCTCGTGAAGCAGCTTGCTTCCGCTGCCGGCAGTAAGACTTTCGACTTCGCCAAGAACGAGGAAGAGCAGCAGGAGCTGTGGAGCGCGCGCAAGGAGGCTCTGTGGAGCACAATGGCCGTCAAGCGCGAGGGCGACCACGTCTGGACCGGTGATGTCGCGGTGCCCATGAGCAGGCTGCCGGACATTATCGAGGAGACGAAGGAGGCTCTGAGCAAGACGGGCCTGTTCGGTACCATTGTTGGCCACGTTGGCGATGGCAACTTCCACAGTGAGCTCCGTGATACTGTTGCAAACGGTGCTGTACTGATCTCTTCCAGCTATTTTGCTCTACAACGACCAGGAACGCAAGAGGGCCGAGCACTTCGTCCATAACATGGTCAAGCGAGCCGTCGAGATGGAGGGCACCGTCACCGGCGAGCACGGCGTCGGTATTGTCAAGAGGGACTATCTCCCCCACGAGCTTGGCGAAACTACCGTCGACACCATGAGACAGGTGAGTTTACTTCATCGCCCATGTTGTCCAATCACACTGACACTCGAAACAGATCAAGAAGGCTCTCGACCCTCTCAGCTTGCTCAACTGCGATAAGATTGTCAGAGTGCAGAAGCCCAAGGCCGGCGAGATTGCCGAATGGTAAACTTGTAAGGTGCATGAAGACGAGCGAATTCCGACGATTGGGTCAATGATGCACATGCCGACGGTCGGTCTACATCATAAAACCTGTATATATATACCTCTTCCTGAAACTTGAGCGCCCAGCCTGGCGTTTAGGACATGAACCTACTCGATTTAACCATTCGTGTTCGCTGACTGGCTCATGTGATTGCGTCAAGATGGCGAGGGGTCGCATGAATGAGCGTGGTATCCGTCAACAAGGTGGGAATGATTGAATTTGAGTCGATGATTGAGCACGCAAAAGACCCCGCGGCAGAATGATCAGTCGTGACCGTCAACAACAAACTGTCATATGGAAATAGGAGATGCAACGTACACGTCGGTGGATATGCGCAAGGAAAGACAAAAAGATATGCCAACCTACCAGAGGTGACAGACAAAAGATGTTGATGAAAGGGACGAGACTCGAACTCGCGCGGGTTGCCCCACCAGGAAACAGATGTTGAGCTGACCTTAACCTGGCGCCATAACCAACTCGGCCACCCTTCCTGATGTTGTTGAATGCATTTCGACAATTTCGCAATAATAATTGCCACCGCTTCCATTCCGTACCTAGTCACAGATTTTCAATAACACCTTCATCGCCTGGTGGAAGTTCGATTAATGTTCCAGAAAGGAGGGTTTGAAATCAAAATGTTTGATTGATCTGTTATCTTCTGCAATGAGTATCATCGATCAATCACAGCCCCTTCCGACCCCCGCTGCAAACTTTGCCCGAGTTCTTGATGGTGTTCATTTGACCATTCCAACCTCCGTAACGACTATTTGACATTTGAGCATGGGAGTGTTCAATTGAATGCAATTGTACAACTGCATGTCGTGATATACCTTTGGGTTTTGAGGTTTCACGAAGTGTGTGCCACACCAGTATGGGGGAGAAGAGGCGGTGCTGCCAGCCTGTTCACCCAGAATATAACTAGGTCATATAGGGTGCCAAAACAATCTCACCCATCGCCCGTCAGTACGAGCCGCGAGCTTCAACATGGCCGATCCGCTATCCATCGCGGCCAGCGTGGCGGGCCTCATCGCCCTCGCCGCCTCCACGGCGAGACTCGCAAAGTCCATGTCGGACAGGTACACTGACCAGGTGGCGGCCTCGGTCGGCCAGAACGTCAACACGCTCGATCTCGCGCTTGTTCGTGTCCGGGATGGTCTGGAATGCTCAAGCTTTTTCGCAAGCCGGGGAGCAGAACCTGCGGCAGCCGGTGGAGTCGTGTGCGGGCACACTGCAGGAACTCGAGGTACAATTCCAGCGTCTCGAGGGAAGGGGAGGTTTGTGGAACGGCGTGATGAGGCGGCTGGAAAGTCAGGCAAAGATGCTCGACATGATATTCCGTGCCATCGAAGAAATTCGAGCAACTATTGAGACGAAACAGGTCATCGGCACGCCTGCCAGTGGCAGTGTGGACGGATTTTTTACCTCGGCCACGGCGAGTACAGACGACTCGACGGCCCCGTCTATGGTTCAAGCGTATCCTACATTCGAGGATTGGCTGAAAAACTGGACAGTTCCCAGCGACTAGCCGAATGGCGTCTTGAAGCCATCAAGCGACGATACTCCCCTGAGAGCAGTTTGTTTCCACGGACTCGCTCTTGCCTGAAGAACCGAGAGACGTAACACTGATAGTTGATGGTTTGTATCAACGAGATAGTCGAACGAATAGGAAGGTAAGGTTGAAGTTCACGCAAATACGGAAACACAAGTGTACGATATCATCTTCCAACTCGAAGAGAAGGGTGGGCGTTCCTTAATGATTGAGATCTCCGACTAGAAGCGTTGCAGGATTTGAGGCGATATGCAGGTTTGAGGTTGCCGACGGAGGGCTTCGGTTTCCCCCTTCGTCTCTAGGAGCACCTCGCTCGTGGTCGTCACGGACGGGAAGAGTTCCCACAATGTACAAACAGGGCTGAGGATCAATCGACAAGAAAGGCTCATCGACTTCTACAATGGGTGCATAAGAGCGCACCTCAAGTCGTCTGCAAAACGTCCCATAGTAGAGAAGCATCAGTCGAGTATCGTTCTCCGAAGTGGGCTTTATCCTAAGAGCTCCTCTGCCATTTTCTTTCAAAGAACATTGAGACTGCCAAAAGACGGGTTGAGACATGGCACGTCCATGCCTTTAAAGACGTTTTCTCTCTTCGCAGCCGAGGACTACAAATCTAGACTCCCGCAAGGCATGGACGCAAAGTAAGGCGCTTTCTTTCCTGTGTTTTAGCGAGAAGCTCTTGCACTGGCGGTCCGCTCGCCTTCATTTGACGAACCAGGCCCATCAGTACTGCCAGATCAGTTCGCCATCAAAATCTACGCAGGCTTCATGAACGTCATCTTGGGGAAAACAGCAGAGGAAGCACAAAGGGAAGGTCGTGACTACATAACCTGCCCAAGACAGAACAGACTGGACGGATATCTCAGCCCAAGCGATGGTGCTATGCGACAGGTTGTGGCCATGCCCCTGGGCTGGGAATATTCGGTTGAGCATCAAATCACGAGGAAGGGGTGCGTCGGAGGAATACAACTGCAAATTGCACCTCGCTTCCGCGACTGCGTGGAGTTCCGCTTTTGGAATGATCTCTGGAACACCAGTGAGTTGATTAAATACACCTCTACCGCTTCAGATCTCAAGCTTCAGGCCGGGGATGTTTTGGTCATGGCGGACTTCGACCCAGAGATTCAGTGACTCCTCGTCGAATACTCATTCAGCGACCGTGACGACTGGCCCAAGTACAATTATCGGAGACCTTCATTATATCCAATGAACGGACGTGACCATCGCATCGCCACGATTCTGGACTTGCTGCAGATTATTAACAAACAAGAATCATCAGAAAACGTACATGTAGAACCAGTCTACCCGGAAGAGGTTCGTCTCACACTACCCACCACCGACAAAGGCGGGATCTGCGTGTTGCTGCGGTGCTCACGGCACGTCGAGGTCGCGTCCTTGCTTTCCCAAGCCCTTCATACTACGAGCTTGGATTGCGGACACTGCATGAAGTGTGCTAGCCGGTACGAGATGCTACCCGAATGGTCTTTCACGGCAGGGGGCCAGAAGACATTCCAACTTTGGCCAAAGAACTGCACACTAGAATCTCTTGTGACGAAGATGCACATGGCTTGGGCAAAAACGTTGGAATTTGCCTGTGTTTAGGCCAACGCAGGGAAGCTACTGACCTTGAGACCCCCTCTAGCAATGAAAGATTAATTCGAATCGGGCAATATTCACGTCCAGCGCTGGGTACGCCACCGAAGGTCGAGCAACATGAAGAGGCAGAGTCAAAGGGCTATGAGATGGGGCTCAGGAGGCATGGAGTCGACTGTCGGAATACCAAACGTCCGACAAAATCTCAGCCTGCATCAGGCGCTTGATCATCTCAGAACGGTCCCGAATTACCCGCAAGAAGCACCAGTTCATGAGAGGGCTGAGATTGTGGCGAATAAACTTTCGCATCTGAGCTGGGCCGACCAAGACATGTTCTGGTTCAACTTCATCTTGTCAGTGGTGAAGAAGACCGAACCCAAAGTCAAAGCCCGCATACCGCGCGGCTTGTTCCGCGAGAGGCTGAAGCAGCGACGGAAGACGTGGGAACGGAGTTTGAAGCAGTGGCGAAGGCATCCTGGGACAAGAGAATCCGGAGAAGAGGGTGAATGCTGTGCGCCAGGCACTGGGCAAGGCGCTTTCGGATGCGGTCGTGGATTGAGGAAGGCCAGAGTGAGGGATACAGTAGCAGATCAGAGACTGGCACCTTATGTTCACAATGTGCCAGGAGGAATCAGATCTGACAGTCATATATGCGTTACTATATCTCCTTTTCTACAAAAGCACACCAACCTCGCACTCAATCGTCGAAACCTCCCCACTCACCACCGCCGCCGCCATCTTTCGCCGCGTGCTTGTCCTGCTTCTTCCTCTGCTTGCTCGCCACCGCCGCGCTCTTCTGATTATTCTCCCGCTTCCTCTCCCACTTGCTCTGCGTCGAAATCATGGCCGCGCCGTGACTCCTGCGCGCCTCGACGCCCTTCTCCTTGAGCTTCTTCTTGTCGGCCTTGCTGACATTTGGCAGCGCGTCGAGCAGCCACTTTTGCACGTTGGCCTCCTCGCCCGTCTTGCCCGCCTGCTTCTCGCTCGCGGCGATGACGTTGGCAACGCTCTTGACAAAGGGGATATCATCCGTCGTGTAAAACGTGATGGAGACGCCGCCCTCGCGACCAGCGCGTCCCGTGCGTCCCGCGCGGTGGACGTACGCGGCGCTGGACCCGGGCACGTCGTAGTTGACGACGCCGTTGACGCCGGCGAAGTCGACGCCGCGCGCGAGCACATCCGTGGTGACGAGGATCCAGACCTCGCCCGCACGGAAGCGACGCATAATGTTCGCGCGGGCCTTGTCCGAAAGGCCGCTGTGCAGGGCGGCGATCCGGGTTGGGCCGCCGGCGGCGAGGGGAATGTCGTACTTGAGTTCCTCGGCCAGGGCCGTGGCGCGCTCGATGGTCTGGGTGAAGACGAGGAAGGGAGGGCGGAGGGGGGGTCCAGAGTCGTCTCCTGCGGTGGGGTGGAGGAGCTGTCGGAGGCCGAGGAGCTTGCCCTTCTCCGTTGCCGTGTAGACGAGTTTGTGGGTCACGTTGGGCACCACGGTGTCCTTGAGTCCGACGACCAGACGGATGAGGGGTTTGCTGGATGGTCGTTCGGCCTGCATTTCCGTGACGAGGCTTTCAATGTTTGATCCAAATGTTGCGGACCAGAATGTGATCTTGAGGTCGGGGTTGGAGCACGCGTTCCAGATGGACGTTGTCTGCTCGCGGAAGATGGGGTCCAAGAGGACGTCCGCCTCGTCGAGGATAAGGGACTTGACAGTCGGCAGTACCCGCTGGGTCTTTGATGATCCTGATGTGAGAAAGTTGAAAAGAAGCGTCGGTGTGGTGACAAGAATGTCCGCCTTTGTGACATGCTTCGTGCCGGCTGCTCCCGTCTCACTGTCCTCGCTCTCGTCGCCAGACCCCTCAGCCTCGTCCGACTCTGACTCTGACTCTCCGCTTTCAGACTTTTGTTCTTCTTCCGAAGCTAACCGCATGCCCTTCTTCATGCCCGCAAGCTTGATATTGGAGTTTTGGGCCAGCTTGCGCCCCTCGTTGACAATCTGGAATACCAATTCTCTGGTAGGCGCAATCACAATGGCTGACAGCTCATGATCGTCATCTTCACCGGCAGCGGACTCCCTCTTCTGCATGATCGAGTTGATTACGGGAATCAGGAAGCTGATCGTCTTTCCACTACCCGTCGGCGCGACGGCGAGGAGGTCTACTCCCCGCGACACATCTCCCAGCTCCTCTTTCTGAGTGACCTTCTTCAGCGCCAATTCAGGCTGCAGGAGCAGTGGCAGACTTCCCAGCTGGACCTCGGTCGGCACCTTGTAACCCTGGTGAGCCAAGTTGTCGGCCAGCAGCGGGGTAATGTTGAAGTTTGTGCGCAGTTCGCGGAACGAGGTCAGCGGTTGGGTGTGAAGCTGGTTCGCGTCCTTGCCCTTCTCCACCTCGACGGCGACCTTCTTCTTCTTGCTCTTTGTGACCTTGGACACGTTCTTGCGGCGCTCGGAGAGGAGGGTGAGCTTCAGCCGGTGGGAGCGGAGGATCTGTCGGCACTCGTCCTCGGGGAGCAGGGTCGGCTTGATGGCGGGCGCCTCTGTCGCCTCCTTTTCAGCGGCGGCGGCGGACGAAAGCTTTGCCTTGGCACTCTCATCTGCGGGATCCGGCTTCGGTGCGAAAAAGTCCACCTCGGGGAGCTGCTCCTTCGCCTCCTGCTCCTCGACCTCTTCCTTGCCGCGCTTTCGCTTGTGGCCCCGCGCCGAGGGAACTTCGTCGTGGAAGAGTTGGGGGTTCGGACGGCTGCCGGCGGAAGGCAGGCTCGCTTGCGCATTGCTGCTGGGTTTGGACCCCTTGGGAGCCTGCTTGATGCCGCGCGACAATACTTTGAGGATATCCATGGTTTGACGGGCTTGCAGAGTGCAGTTGGAAAGCCCGCTGGACAATCGCCAGGAGCTACAATGGCTTTGGAAATTTTAAAGTGGAGACGCGGACAGTGTCCGTACAGTCCTTCTCCTGTGCGGCGCCCTTGCGTCTTACATAACATGGCTCAAGTCCGACTACATTGCTGACATCAATTCTACAAGTTGAGGTCGTTCGTCTCTCCATGGGTTCTTTTTTTTGTCTATACCATCTAGCGACTTTCAAGTCAGTCGGAGGTGGTTGGTCGACGTGCTCCACTTAGGCTGGTTTTGAACTTGGTTGCCAACAAGGTAACTTAGCCAGCACCCGCCTGTCGGGTTATTGAATACTTAGTCCATGATGCAATTCTTTTCATTTGAGTAATTCTAGCACGCTTTTGTAGCGGATTTACATTATAAAAGAAACGACAAATGGATAGGCTATCGGTTCTGGGACAATTCGGCTTCAGAATGCCTGCTAACAGGCATTACTTCAGGCCGATTGTCTATGTTTTCCGGCTATTGTTCCTCCTTCTCTGCGAGTGAAAGCAGACGAACTGCTAACCAAAGCTGACAACCAGTTTGTAAATTGAGGGAAACTCAAATGACCAAGTGACAACTACGCGAGGTGATGCGGTCGCTGATATTGAATCGACGTGGTTTTCCTAGGTCAGTTGTCAGTATTGCATGAGGTAAAGGTCAGTCACAACATCCATCACAACTCGCATTAAATGATGAGTCGCCTACTTATTCCGGTGCAATCTTGCAACTGCCAATTCTTTGCCGAGGGCCGTCTTTGGCGTTGCATTCGATCGAAACTAAACCTGCTCCTACATCTAACACTCCGTAAGTAACACAGTATTGTCCGTTGACATGTTCAAGAGACACCTCGCTATTCAGGCTGTTCAGTTTATGATATCTTTGATAAACCTTTTGCGCCCCACGTGTAACATACTGACCCAGGCAACGACCCTATACCCGGGGAAACTCCCCGTACACGAGTGATACCAAACAATAATTTGTTCGGCCTCGTAATATAAGGGGAAAGATAAGAGAAGGCTTATTATATTTTACAACCTGATATGCCAGGATCAAGCACTGCATCTGTAGAAAGCTAAAGCTACCAAACCTCACCGTACCGCCCGATCCTGTTTCTAACACAGGCCAGGGCAATCCCAACTGCGTCAACTTATGAGCTGCCGACTGATGGCGTCATGATACTGACTTTACGTAGCATCATGACTGGATCGCCGCATAAGTTGCGAATTAAAAAGTAGTAGCCTGACATGTATATTCCCAGAGGACCTGGCCACAATGAGACTATATTCAAACTTACCGTGCCCACCTGGCCATTGGCCCCTAACCTGATCTAATCTGACCAAACATATGATCTGACCCGACCATTGCTATGGTCAGGTCCGGTTGGGGGCAAATGGTTAAGTGAAGCTACATGCAGCAACAAATTGCCACTCTAATTGGATTGCTCTGCGCCACATCGCCCCCACCAGAGAAACAAGACCAACGAACCATCTCCACAGCCAGTAGGAAAAAAACTCGCCGGCGCAATATCAACGGAACCCACACGAATTACCCACGCGGGACCCCTCCACTCTCGGATTCTGGAGCCTCATCAACTTCAATTCAACTGCCAACTTCCAAGCCACAATCTCACCTACCATGTCTAAGCCTGCAGTTCCAAGCGTCCAAGTTTCACGCTTGGATTGATTAATGTGACATGACAAGACGGCGTCACCGTCTTGTAATAAACACTCACCTGCGATCCACCACTAACGTAGCATTCGTCACGAAAATCCAATAACGATGACTACCACAGCACGGACAAACTCACAAACCTCAAGTCATTTTCTCAAACGTCGCACCGGGGAAAGGGCAAAAAATAGCCATGACCAAATGAAGATCAAACAAAGCACACAACCCGGCCGGCCCTCCCCCAAATCATCAGACCGTCGTCAAACCCACCAAACACGATGCTAACCGTACCACCCAAAAACGTGTCCGTTACCACCGCGGTAATAGAGAAAAAGAGCACAACCCCACCGTTCACTTCGGGGGCAAGACATGGTTCTTCACGTATACCCAAATAAAATAAAAACCCCAAACAGATGCAAGCCAGACCATGCAATAGCATACAGTAAAGAACGTACCCCGTACGGAAACACTTGCCTTCTGCGAATAGACTTGCCTTCTGCGAATAGACATAACGTAACCGGACGACAAGTCGCAGGCCGCGTTCATCTTGATGAATTGCATATTGCATCCTGCAAACGCAACCACCTCGTGAATAACCATCACGCACTCCCCAGAGTCCGAGGTCCGACGCAGATTCAGAAACCGGGGTAACGCCACCGCCTCACGGCGCGCAAGGGCGGCAGTATGCGAGGGCAACCCCCATCAGAGCATGCGTACCTGTCGACTCGGGGAATCAAACGCAAGCGTCGCACACGTTTCACGCTTGTCAAGCTTCTGGAACTTCCACCCTTGGAGACGGTTAGAGAGGAAGGACACGATCAAACATGTCCGTTGACGAAACTCGGTCCACGTCCAAACGTCACATAACACACGGCTTTTTACGACAGCCGGCACGAAGCTTGAGCGTCGCGGTCAGAGCACGACTGTTACACGGTGCAGTACATTTACAGAAGGCGTCGATTCACGCAAGTAGAACGAGAAAGGTGAAATTTGGCAACATGCAACGAACTTCTATTAAGTATTAAGTGTATGTGATCAACCTGATGCTGACCCTAGTGGCCGGCACAGACGGTCCCATGCAATCTTTTCCACCAACAGCATCTCCAAACTCAAGTCTGACGATTCCAGCTCCAGCCCGAGGGTCACGCCACCGCGCAAACGGGTCGGCTCGGCCACCCCCAAACGACCCGAGGCTGCTTCGGTTTTTTTTTGTCGTGGGTATTTTTCTTTTCGTGTTCTTGTCTGGAGCGACGGGTATAACTGGGTATCAAAGCACGATACTTGTAAAAACAAAACAAAGCCAAACAGCGGGCGAAATGATTCGAAAAGACTGAAAGTGAAACGGAATCACCTCCCGCCGCAAGTCGCCTTCCGATGCGTGTGCTGTAAAGAGGGAAATAGGAAAGGGTATCAGGTAGAACCAGTCTTGGCGGGGTATCTTGAAATGCAGATCCGATTCCCGAACGAACCCATCCAAGTGAAATGAGTTGTCACATGATGTTACTCTTCCTCCGACCTCGACGCGAAGCATGCAATTTTGAGCCTTCTTTAGGTACCTCTGTCATTCACACCTTATGCGGCAGCGATGACAGGGGCGGGGGTGGAGGAGGCGACGTTCTCGGGCTTGTTCTCAGGCTCCTCGGTGGCCTTGGAAGTCTCCGCAGCGGGAGTGGCCTCGGTGGGCTTGGTAGCCCCAACGGCAGGGGTCTCTTCAGGCTTCTCCTCCGTCTTCTCGAGCTTGTCGGCAGTCTTCTCAGTCTTGCCGCGGCCCTTGATGGTGGCACGGAGCTTGGAGAAGGCGCTGGTCTTCTCGGGCTTCTCACCCTCCTCGTTGTCGGAGTGGGCAGGGGACTTGGCAGCGGGAGACTTGTCACGCTTGCCGAAGCCGAAGGGCAGAGAAGACTTGCGCTTCTCCTTGAGCTCGGGACGAGGCTCGCCGGTGATAGCGGGAGCAGTCTCCTTCAGCTCGACGGGGACAGTGCTGGGGTTGGCAACGTCAACAGCCAGGGGGGTGGTAGCCTCGACAGGGGGGATGACGGGTGCAGTCTCGCTAGCAGGGGCGATCTCGGCAGGGGATGCGGGAGCAGCCTCAGCCTCAGCAGCAACGGCGGCCTTCTTCTCCTTCTTGCCGAAGACACCAAAGATGCTGTTGCGCTTGGTGGGAACAGGCTTCTTCTCCTCCTTGGGAGCCTCAACAGGCTTGTCCTCGGCGGCAGCCTCGACGGCAGCAGCAACAGGTGCCTCAGCGGCAGAAGCCTCGACGGCAGCAGGAGTCTCAATGGCGACGGGCTCGGTAGTAGGGACAGCGGGAGTCTCCTCCTTAGGGGTCTCGGCAACGGCTGGGACAGCAACCTCCTCCTCCTTCTTGGACTCTTCCTTCTTGCCCAGCAGGTTGCCGAACAAAGAAGCGCGCTTGCGGCTGGCAGAGCGGCGCTTAGGCTCCTCCTTCTTGGGCTCCTCGACGGCAGGGGTGGCAGAAGCCTCGACGACAGGAGCCTCGGTAGCAGGGGAGACAGCCTCGGCGACAGGAGCCTCAGCAGCGGCGGCGGGCTCAGCAGCGGGACTCTCGGCAACCTTCTCATCCTTCTTGGCAGGCCTGAGGGTCTGGAGAGCAGCCTTGTAAGCCTCGGTCTCGGTGATGGTGGAGGCAAGCTCCTTGGCCTCGGTGATCTTGCTCTTCAGCTGGGAGATCCAGTTGTCGCGGTCTTCGGCGTTGGCAGCCTTGAAGACATGCTTGTGACCCGTGGCAATGAAGTGGAACTTGTTGGCGCCGTCAACGGCAGGCTCCGAGGCGTCGGCCTTGGGGAGAAGGTTAACTTGCTGTCTTGCACATCATGTATTGAAGTTACATACCAGGTTGATCACGCCCTGAGGAGCGGCCTTGTCACCGAAGAAGAGCAGACCCTTGCCAGTGTGAGAGGCCCAGGCGGCGTTGTGGTGAGCAGTCTCGGTAGACTTCTCGCTCTTGATGTAGGAAGACAGGCTCTTGTGCTCGACGGCGTCGGATCCGAACCAGAAATAGTCCTTGGAGAAGATCAGGTTCCTGAGGCGTATGGTCAGTTAATGCGCAAACGGGTTCCATCAAGCGGTGTCGACTCACTTGGGGAAGTTGACGCCCTTGTGCTCGAGATGACCCTCCTCGACGGGAGTGACCTCCTTTTTGGCCTCCTCGGCGGGAGCAGCCTCGGTGGCAGCAGCCTCAGCAGTGGTCTCGGTAGTAGTGGCCGGGGTCTCCTCGGTAGTGGCAGGGGCGGCGGCGGCGGCGGCGGGAGCCTCAGTGGCAGTCTCGGCGGGCTTCGTCTCGATGGCCGGAGTCTCGGTTGCAAGGGCGGTAGCAGGAGTGGTCTCCTTGACCTCGACGGGCTTCTGTTCCTCGGCCATTGTGAATGTGTGGTGTGAAGGGAAAGGGGAGTGAGTATTGGGTATCTAAAAGTCAGGCGAGAGAGACTTGGGGTATCACAATGAAAAGGTGTAAAAAGCACTAATGAAAGTACTGTTATGGTCGTGGGGAAGGGATCAAGAAGATCTCTTGAGAATAATGGCAAGAAAAAAGAAGACCTGTAAATGGTGGCAGAGAGAAGACGGGAAGGGAAAGGGAAACGGGAGAGCGAGCGGGACGCTGGGGGTACTTATTCGCAAAAAGCACGACGAGAAGCGGCATTACCCTGGCAAGGAGGCCTGGTTGGCAATTCACACGGCCCAGGACCAGTCAGCCAGCCAGTCAGTCCCTGGTCAGTGTGAAGTGCAAAAAAAGAGGCGTGGCCCCGTCTCGAGTGGCTCCCCTGACTTTTGGACGCCAGCTACCTACCTCACCTTGCCTTCACAATACTGTGTGTACCTACTTTAGGTACAGATACCGATCGAGTGATAGTACGGAGAACAAATAGACCTAGTGTGTCGCGAGGAAAGAGCTGTCGACCTAGCAGGCAGAGGAGGCATCCAGTCAAAAATGCTGTCTGTACCATGTATACGAATACTGCACTGTGCTGTGCAGTACAGTTTATCGACTCGAGGCAGCTCAGGCAAAAGAAGCATCAAGTACTGCGGTTATGGCAGGGCCTTTGGTGATCTTCTCCATCGACATTATCCTTTCCGAGCTCGCCGTTGTCGTTCTCTTCTGACGCGGCACGTATAGCATCCCAAGGATCTATACACAGAAGTGACAAAAGCAAGGTCAGGCACATCAGGTGGTTTAGGTTGCAGGTATCCTGGATCCCTACGATACGGTCAAGCAGCGTGTGAAACGGACCGTGGCCGTGAACGGGGAAATCACTGTATATAGGTAGCTAATTACTAATTAGTTATGTGGTGCAAGAGCACCCCTCTCGGTGCATGGCGTACCTTGGGTAGGTCTTCGTATCACAGTAAAGCAGGTAAAAAGGTAGGCGCAGTGGAAGGCAACAGTGGAAGGGGCGTCTCGCAAAGCGTGGCAGAGAATAGTACCTCAGCGCACCTCTCCCATCTTACACATTGATTCAAAAACTCACGCTACGGGTCCTTTTTGGTGCAGTACCTACTTTCCCCTTCCACGTCGTCCCTTTCTGAACCTCAACCGTCGTCTCGTAATCTTTCTTTGTGGTGCCTACAGCCATATGCCCAGTCTGCAGCGTGTCTCGCTGTCAAGGTGGTACACTGACCTTGCGCCCAGATCTTGATGTCTGTAGCGCGCCTGACGACGGACGCCACTACAATCTGGTAGTAAAACGGGCAAGGAGAAAGAAAGATACATCGAGGCCAGTCGCATCGCGAAGCACGTCCCGTCGTATACGGAGGATACATGATGCCTTGTAACTGGTAGCCTCTCACCAGCAGAACCCACACCTATTACTTTGCTAAGCGACCTCCTCATTAGGTAGCCTAGGTTTGATATCAGATGGAGCGTCGCACTTAGTAGCTCCTTCTCTGTCCCTTTTTCATCTTCTAATTTTTTCTGGACTCGCTGAGCGAGACGGGAGATTTCTGAAGGGAAAGAGGCTTGCCTGTGCTGCATGCAAGCGAGTGGGACGAAATTACAAGACCCGTAGCTGCATGTGGTTGCGCGGGTACGTAGCGCATGGCAGGGGGCAGGGGTACAGGGGCCCCTGCCGCCGTAGACGAGCCTTTCCACTGTGCGACCAGCGTCAGGGGGTGCCATGTCATGCCTGGACCCTGCTGCTTTTTTTTCTGTTGCCGGGAACATGCCATCGTAGATCCACAATGGCCGCCATCGCTCGAGCTTAGTGGCCGTCCTTCGCCAACCCTCTTGACTTCTTTTTTTTTCCTCCCTATTTTTTTCCTTTTTTTTTTCTTCCTCTATCACTCCGATGGCGCTCCATTGTTCTGCCCCCCTTCTTTGCGACGACGACAGCGAGAGAAAGCGGATTAGTTGCCATGCAGCCGACTCGTGAACTGGAAAAGTCTGCTGGCCGATGGCTTCATCCTCACTCGGCTTGTATTAGTAGACTTGGCGGTGGGCGACGAAAGACGACGGCCCAGCAACCCTTTCGCTCTGGGCCGTTTGATGACTTCCCCTCGACTAACACCATGGTCGACCGTTGACAGTGGACCGCGGGAGATGGCTGGGTGATTTGGATGCGCGCTGAACCCAGGCTTCGACCTGGGTGGCTGGACTGGCTGAACGTATGAGTATGAGTACCTGGTCTCATTCTCAGATAAGAGTGCCGTTGCGTCGACAGCCACCAGCGAAAATAGGGGCAGCGGCCGTCCGTATTACACTTGGGCGCTGATTGTGTTGATCACCGGCAGCATCTGCACGCTGTGTAATTAGGGTCGGAAAACCGTCTGGGATGTCCGTCTCGTCTTGCTTTAACTTTGGAATACCAAGCCAGACAGTGTCCCTCGCTTTGTTGTCGTGCCTCATTGAGAGTCGCGATATTGACCCCTCTCGCACTGTGGTAAAGCCATGTATCTGGACCACTCACCTACTTTGCGAATGGGCTGTTGAACGAGTACTTGATGGACACCGTTACATTCGATTGTCACGACGAGAAGCCGTGACGATCGCTTGTGGATAACGAGTGACGGGCGCGATGTGATTGATGATGGTCGATGCCATGCTGTCTTCTGCGTACTTGACAAGTAGTGCGCCCTCGGGGAAATCTCTGCTCCTTCTGCCCTCAGAAACCCTCAAAAGCAGTCCCAAAACAGAACCGCATCACCGCTGGCCAGACTCGCGTGATGTCCTGCAGCCAGCCCGCGACGGGACGTCATTGCACTTGGAAGGGGGTTGCCCGCGCCGCACCCCATTCTCGTGCATTGCATGCAGGCATGGCATGGCGACCACACACTGGAGCTCACCTTCCTGCAATAGCAACGCGACGCAACGCAGCACATCAGCATCGCATCGCATCGTGTCCCACCATCTCAGGGTAGCTCAACAGCACTACTATGTAGTCTTGGCCTCTTGATCTCTGAAGCCGTTGCCAACTGGTTCGCTGGGGGAGACTGGGTGTGGTGCGTGTGGCTCCGTTACGCGCCACAACACAGAGAGCCAAATGAGCCCGCGATGCGGCATCCGTGACCACCGTTCCGTATGTGCCAACACCATCTGTCCTACCATGAGCACATGGGAGGAGCGTTGTGGCCAGCGGCCAAGTGCCGGCATGGCTGGGCGGTCATGGAGCCGGACCTTCTCTCACTCGGCCGCAACACCGTTTCGATTTTCCTTGGTCCGTTTTCATATGCGTCCTTGATCCTTTGCAAAATTCATGGAGGAGCTGTTCGACTCCATGGCGCGAACATTGTCGTATGAAAGAAAGGATGGTCCAGCTGCAATTCTGCGACATGCGTCTTTGTCTGTCCCACCATGTCGTCAGGTCACTTTGGGCAAGCGTTCGTTTAGAAATCTTGGACCAGAATCCACATGGTCAAAGAGACGTGGGAGGGTGAGCGAAAAACTCACATAAAAAACATAAGGAGCCAAGGCGGTCCCCTATTTGACCTACCACAGCGCCATAGGGCCACGATGGATAAAACGGGACTGGACGCTCTGTCGAGATGTGCGGCTAGTCTGCTAGCTGCATCCTCTTTAAAACCATGTGACTCAGGCCAGACTGTGCCTAACCAAGAATTAAATCCTGAGCGGGTGTGTCGATCAGCCTGTGTGGACCTTATCCCGACCTGTTATTGGACCGTTTCTCTGCACAACCAGACTCACGACTGCCTGACTGACGGACTGACCTGTCGTCAACTCCCATGGCGCATCCTTGCTCAACTCTTGGTTAGCTTGCGGCCGGCCTCTGCCACTGTGACTGTCACTCGTCGTCCGTTGAGTCAAGTGTTGTCGTCTTGCCGGCAGACAGGTCTTATCCTCTGCCCCTCATGAATTGTACTACTATGTAGACAGCACAGACTAGCTCTCCTATTTCCACCCCTAGCTACAGACGGCGTCCTCGTTCTCGTGATGCTTGGAGCATCCAATATGCGAAGTTGCTGTCCAGAGATTTCGGCTTCTGTCTCCCGCAGCGTGGTCTTGTGGTTTTTTCCCCCGTAGTTTTGCCAATCGTATATGCGCCGCGAGTCCTGTCTGTGTCTGGAAGATGCAAATATGGCGCCATAACCCCTTTGCACTAACGCCCTTGTGTACTTGCTAGAGCCACGTTTGCGTTCGTCGTCGCGACGCGGCAACGGACGAGGGTATGAAAAATAGGAGAATTCGTTCAAAGAAGACTCATCTGAGGCCGGCTCGATAGGGTCCGCCGCAACAGCGGCCAGACAGACCCTCCCATGACAATCAGAAACAAAAGCCGCCCGACACTGTGCCTCTACCAATCAATCGGAGATCCACCGGTTCTTGACTTGGACCCATTTCGCATATTTGATCCAGATAACCCTGGTTGCCGCCCGGCCTGGTCTTGGGCAAGCTGGGGCTGCCGACGGGGACTGACGGGGATGTAGGGGGCCGATTCTGTTACTGCGCAAGAGGTATGCATACGGATACCTGCGACGGGAATTTATTTTCCTGCTCCCTCGATATTCAGGGCAGCGCAGGAAAAGGATACATTCAACCGTCCGTTGGGCCTCGGGGTGCGCCCTAGAGATGGCTGGAATGCCGGCCCTCAACTGTTTGTATCATCGTCCAAGACAAGACGACGAGCGGCGCCGGTCGACTGCTTTGTTTGGGCTCCCATCAGTCCAGACCTGCCAAGAGGCTTGAGGCTGATTCCAGCCGCCCTCCTCGAGATACCAACACCTAACGAAAGACGCTCGTAAGGGTACGGCGGGGTACGGTATGCTTGCTTGCTTGCCTGAGTTGTTGACATTTAGGGGTTGTTAAACGGGGGCTAGAGGGAGATGCGCAGGGACAGCAAGTTGCGGACACTGCCGACCTAGAAGTTGATGTCGGACATGGCCTCCTCAATAAAAAAACTAATAAAAAAACTGCCTTGGGCCGCCCGAGTCGGCTACTATTGGTTTTTGGAGGTTCCAGCGGCGGCGCTACCATAGCGATGCCATTGATCTGTTGGTCATCCTTGCCTGAAGCGTTACCTGCAGGATTGGCCTGAACCGTGACAATGGATTGGCCGGCGAGAGGCAAGGTACCTTACATTAGGCGAGGTGTTTTTGAATACTGGAAAACAACCTTTTGAGGCGTTTGACGGGCAACGGCAGACAGCCAGTAGCAGCAGGCAGAATAACCAGACCATGCAGACAAGCTGTCGAGACCCAACTGAGTTCTCGAAGTTCATGCACTGGGGCTCGTCGGCTTGTCAGTCGCCACCCCCACCGTGTTGGTTGTGACAGTTAATGTAACTCAGTTCCGAGACTGCTCCAAGTACAGACAGGTTCGAGGCGTGGCAAGCGCTTGTGCGGAATGCCATGTGCCATACACGACAGGGTAGGGCGTTCCTTGACCGTGACGTCGAATCTGTGTTGGGCTGTGCCGTCAGATGCCTCCGAAATTCCGATGCGTCAGCTTGGAGCTGCCACTGGGTGCGCGTACGTAGAACTTGTAGTGTACCGTAACTCCATAGGTACAATTGTTCGATGGCCGACATAGCCCTGTCAGCTAACCCCTGTTCGTTGCCTTTGATTGCTGCTGATACTGGGCTGGGTCGGACAGTACCATAGTAACATTTGCAGCGGATTTCGATCTGACCCCACGTCGATGTCAGTCACGCTGGCGGTGACTTCAAGGAAAGGCCCGGTAGATGGTGAACGGCAGATGCTGAACACCTCACCATTGTCCGAGGTTGCGGGTCAGGAGCCGAACCGATGATGTCGGTTTGCGGCTGGTTGGAGTCACATTCCAGGCCAGCCGGGTAGTCATTTTCAAGGTTCGCCCGGAAGGATGTGCTACACAGTTAAGGTAATCGTAGATGCTATTTGCCAGTCAGTTCATCAATCAGGAAAGCAACTGGGCCCGAATAGATAGAGTTAGCGGATGGGATCTTCGGCGGAAGGATATTGTTCAGCAGACCACGTACAAGGTTTGCTTGGCTAGATGATAACGTGGTCCAGCCAATATGTCTCCTTTTCTCACACATCGCGCCAAATATAGTACTGTGGTAGTATACCTCTGCCATCTTGCCGATGTAGGTGGTCCGTAGACGACATGCAACACGCGCAGCGAAATCCAGGCGAGTTCGGGGTCGATGTTGCAGTCTCGGATACACATGACCGGATGGCCTTGCTGGGGATAGCGTCGTTTATTTGGGTGGGGTCGTCTCGGACGGCCTGACATGCTTCGGCATAGCAGGAAGTCTGGCGCGGCGACACAACCACGAACAGCGGGGAGATGGAGGCCCTGGGAATTGCGAGACAGCGACCTACCATGTACACGGTAGAGCTATTTCTGGCGACTAACGTCCCATGAGTCTGCTTCTTGGCGGATCGTCATGGTGGCAAGCTTCGTGTTTTGTCAGGTAGAAGGTGGTTTGTGGCCAGGATACCCGCTGCGCATCGAGGTAAGTAAAGACAGGAGGAAGGAATGCGCGTGGCGTGGGTTGGGCTCACCTTCCAGTCAAGCCCATTACTGTCACTATACCGATAACAGCTCATACTGCCTGCCTCCCTCTTCTTTTGCTACCTACCTCTTCCGGGCCCACCAATGATGCCAAACCTGCTTTACGTGCTACTGCTTCTTGACACTTCTTGTGGCCACAGGGAATCCTGCTTCTGGTTGCTAGGTTTACCAAGAGGCCACTTCTCACACTTCTCCGCCCACTTGTCCATCGTCACACGCTTCCTTATCCGACAGCAGAGCGCCCGATGAAGTCTGATGGGCTGGGCAGTGTCTTCTATCCTCGCCATCCTACTCGTCCATGAGTGGTTTGTATCGCCCTGCACTTACGCATGATCATCATATTAACTCTCTGCGGAACAGTGGAGACGCCCGTTTTCAATTCCGTCTTCGACTCGGCCGTTTTGTGTTTCTTGGCTCCGCAGCTCCGCAGCTCCGCAGGACCCCGTGTGCCGACAGCTTCATCGCTGGTCCGCTACTGGATCGTTGCCGCAGACACACTGCCGCCAATCTCGACCACGTACCCTCGCAGCAGGTCGCAATGCTGTTGGTACGATACCACCATTTACTGTACAAGTGCCGTTCCGTCACGGTCCTGCGTTGAGTTAGAGCTCTCTGCTCCAACTCTCTGGGGAACCCTCTGTCGTTGCCTCCCGTATTTGTGACCGCCCGTGCCGTCGTCTAATGTTTCGGAATACAAGGGTCCGGGATAGCTTGATGCCGTGTTTCTTGCTTTCTGGGGGGGGACAATTGTCGTGCCGAATTCCAAGGCTTGGGATTCTGTATCGCTGTCATCGCTGACCGTATTATCCGGCCTCGTCGGATTTACAACCGTTCGTCGTGGGTCCGAATGCTGACCTGTTCGACCTACTTGTACGGAGTCTTGCCCCCAGTCATCGGCTAGTAAGGTACGAATAACTCAACAACATCCTGTGAACTGACCTCCCACTAAACCAGTCCGCCGAAAAGAGAGACTTCTGTCAGCCTGTGTCAACGGTTCAGCTTTAGCTGATCGTCGCCTGCGCTGCAAAGCTTCTTCAACTATCAACGCTGACCTAACCTGTCGTCTCCGGACGTACCACCCAGTAGACCACAGCCGACCACACCGTCTTATCACGCGTTATGTCGCCATAATTGCGCAGCTTGTCGATGCTATCGTCAACGGAATAGGTCCTACACCTGATTAGCCTAGCTAAGCAGACGGTGTACCATTCACAAGCTCAGAACAAATCGGGCCCGTGACTGGATGCACATTGTCGTCAGCTGGTACACCCCCGCCATGTTGCAAGTGAAACAACTCCTCTCGCCGGTCTGGGTCCTGGTCGAGACTTACAAAGAAAGACAAGCACACCGTTGCTAATCGGGAAGGTCATTACTGATGGCCAAACTTGAGGAAATCCTGCACGCTCTTGGCGGACTCTGTTGCGGCAAGGCACCCCAGGCAGATAAGAAGTCGTCTTGTCTGCATTGTATTAAGCTCTGTTTTCGGACCTTCGGCTGGAAGTCTTCACGTACGCCGCCAGTCCGGATGGTTCGCCGTCTGGGTGCCAGCCCCCTCGGTCCACGGCTCAATATCGCACTAGTTTCATCGCTTGGTATAGCGGGATAGCACATCTTGGACGGATCGTCTCGCAGCCCCGTCGTGACCAACTTCTAAGCCCATGACTTCTGTAGCTGATCAGGTAGTGATCTACCACACCCAACTTCGGAGCTGATAGTTGCCGCGCTGCTGTTTCTCAAGTCGCGATAACAACCTCCATGGTCCGTCTAGGGTTCAACACTACAATACCAGTTCCTTCACGCCTCATGCAGTCGCTAGCAGCGCCTGGCACACATATTAAACGTTCATGAAAGCCCCGCCGTTGGTACGCACATGATGCCGGCTTTCTCCCTTCACCGCGTTCTGGATCCGTGTCTCACCACATGGCTTCGCACCAACACGAGTCAAGTGCCCGCCATCGACAAATAGAGGGCGCATAAGGCTTGGTTATGTCGCAGTGTTTTGTTGCGGCGTCAGCAGTTTATTAATCCTAGGCAAGGCAAGTATCGCCGCCAATATTGCCACGCCTTAGCCATCTACTACCTAATGTAGGGAATGGTCGATTTGGTGTCACTTGTGAGTTTTCGTAGCTCTCTGAGCCACACCCCCAATAGGGGCTGCACATCTTATCACCCTCGACTACGCACTCCTTCTCGAACAGTCAAGCCACCGCCATTTCGAATTGTGTGGCCAGTGACCTGCTGTCATCCCTAGATGAGTCCGAATGACGGGAGCTTCGATACGATGCCACTCATCAACCGTTAAGCGTCCGCGAAGAGTTCGTCTTTTAGTAAGACAAAAGTCAAAAGCCTGGATAGTGGAAGCTCCAGCCCTAACGTGGCTTGACAAGTTTGAGATCCTCAACGCAGCTTTCTCGTAATTCGCACACTGCGTGCTTACTGATTAATCGTATACTATCAATTACACTTTGTATCGTATACCGTGGACCTATGCATTGGTAATTAGTCACTCTTGAAAGACGGCAATCACCGAAGCTTTGCTCGCTAACGGTCAAGGGAAGAATCTGGCTGGTCGTCGCAAAGTTGTATGTCTCGGTGACAGTGGCCGGTTTACGACTTTCGTTGCTGTTTGAACACAAGTCAAGAAATCCAGCTTATCAAGACTTGCCTGCTAACTGATGTAACTGCTATATTTTCCGAAAGGGCACGATCACGAACGGGACTACGCCTGCCAAAGCAGACCAAAGTCTTGACGACTACTAGATGAGACAGTCTGCTCCCGGATTATATCTCGTGCGTCCAGACTCTACGATATGAAAGCGAAATGTCTTCTTCGTTCTAAACCTATGGCATTCACTCGGCACTGGGTGCTATTCGCTGAGTTGTCATACGGTGCCCACGCTTGTTGTCTTCGATGATCGCTGGAAGTTTGACACTCACATCAGAAGTCCGACATCGAAGGTAGCCTCGTGATATTCGTCAACCTTACTGGCCGTCACATGTGCGTAGCATAATAATACCTTATTTGAAGTCTTTGGCTACTCCCCGTGTTTGTCTGAATATCGGTAGTTCAGTGGGCTATCTAGTCAGTCTTGCTCCAGATGGACCGTCGCTTGTTCTCACCGTGAGAGCATTTAGCAATCTTGCGACTGGATGAGTCTATGCTGTGGAAATAACATCAGGTATGCAATTGATGCGAGAAACTCGACGTGTTTGATTGACTCTGACAGTCACAATGACCTTGTTCGCCGACCTGTGTTACCTCTGCGGTTCACCTTGCTGGCGCAGGGTTGCGAAACAAACCGAGAGTTGTCGACTGAAAAGTTCTTCTACCCAGCTTGACTGGCTGTCAACTTTGATTTTGTTGTTGCTCTAGTCACTATTTCTCTCGTTTGCTGCACCCCTCGTCTCTGATACGAGCTCACCTCCACCATTCTCGCCTCATCGACTTTCAGACAAGGTCGAAAGTCAGTTCTTCCCTGCTTCTGGATTGGCCCTGGATATCTTGCCTCCACCCGTCGACTTGGATTTCTTCTCAACCCATTCTCTGGTGTTGGTGATGAGGCTCACAAACGAGCGATTCACCCACCTCTTGTTGATTACCAAGATTGTGATTGGCTTCCGCTTTCGATGCTTGACAGCATCAGAGAAACCAGACTGGTTTCTATCATGTCTTCTCTCATAAAAGGCACAATATCTCAGATACTCCTTCTCCGCTGCCCGTCTATGACCACTTTCCGAGCTGCCTGTACCAACATTTCGGAGACACCAGTCAAATCTACATAACACGAAGGAGGTACTTCGACGTTCCTTTACTTTCATCACCTTCGGTGAGCTCTCTAGGCTTCTGGCATCTACCTTCACTCGCCGTTACAGGAAACACTCGAGGTAAAGGGCCTTGCAGAGTCTTTCTGAACTGCCCGTATCCTTCCCGGCCCTTCTTAATGCCATTACCTGAATCAAGCTTACCAAATCCCTCCTTTTAGATACCTTGACTTCCCCTCCCATCCCTCGGAATCCCACATCTGCAATCTACTGCCCCGGATCGGTTGATGATTTGAACATCACACTTGACAAATTGCAATAAACTCGGCGTATCTTCAGTTGGTGGTAAGATTTAGATTGTGATCTTATCACAGGTAAGACGTCCCCCCCGGGCGCTCCTTCCGCAAAAGCACTCCTCCCGCCACTATTTAATCCCCTGCCCCCTCTGGCAACGTGATTGTCAGAGAAACCGTCAACTTACTCGACAATACCTACTCCCAGTGAAACCTACTCGACAATACCTACTCGACAATACCTACTCGACAATACCTACTCGACAGTGAAACCTACTCGACAACACCTACCCGACAAGATGTCACTAAGAAAGAGATATGCTTGGTGGGGCGACACAAAGCTCATCATCCCTACCGACAGTTGCCACGAGAAAGTTGGTCGCTCTTACCAAGAGCAGGTCGACTACCAAAAGGGCCTAGTTGTCAAGCTCCTAACTGGAAAAGATGAGATGCCAGCTTTTCCTGAAGAGAAGCCGACCGCCAAGTTCTGGGAAGAGATCCGCAAGGCGGGCACTCAGGCGGATATCAAGCAGGAGTTGCCGAGAGTCAACCCAACTACTATCGCTACTTCGACCTCGATGGGCCTTGGAGGCCTTTTGAGTATCACTCCCATTGGCCAGGCCATTGTGAGCCATCTTTGGGCCATGAACACCATCACTGTAGGCCACTTAGCCTCAGCTTCGAAGCAGTGCAACGATGCTGTTGCTGTATATGTCGTAAGTTTGATCGTTTTTATGTGCCCATCATTCGCCTTCCCGGTTTTGATCAGGCTGACTTTACCTCAGTCGAGATTTCACCTGCCTCTTGGTGATTACCAAGACTGTGATTGGCTTCCACTTTCGTTGCTTGACATGGCAGATGAGCGCAAACGGACCATCGGTATTGGAAAGTGTCTCTTCGTCAATGGACGGGACGAATGCGTCTGCCCGGTTCAAGTCAAAGGTGTCTCCAACATCTGGACCAGCGACGCCAGTCGTATAGCCATGATCCAGGTCGCCAACGACCATGCCAACAACGAGCAGGTCTACGTGAGACTTCTCCCGTTCCTGAAAAATAACATCTTGCTGCAAGAAAAGGAGAAAATTCTCGCCGACGCCCAGAACGACTCTAAGGTCACAATTGCCGTCTGCTCCAAAGAGCATAAGCACCTCCGGGAAATAAGTTACACGGTTCCCTTGCGTATGTACCATGGCCCAAATGGAATGATATCAGAAGCACTAACATTCATACACAGTGAGGTCCTTGTACCAGTGGGGGCAGCACCTCCAGGCAGTGCGGTTCCATGAGGTTCCTCTGATGAACACCAGTATCGTCGAGATAGTGCTCTCGGCTTTGCCTAGCCTACAGATCATTGGTATTGCCAATTGCGAGATGCTTCACATCGCTCACGTAATTCCTCTGATTGACGTTGTTTATCGCAACTCGAAGCACCACAACAAGCGACCTGTCATGCTTGACTTCTTTCCAAGAATGTGGAAAGGCTCGGAGCAGAGCCGCGACGGTACATATGTCATCTCTTGGGAGCCCCTAGCCATACGAATCCCATCAGCCGTTCTGGCTACTGTCTTGGTTGCGGTCATCAAGTCATACAATATGGAGATTGACCTGTGCGGAAAGGACCGGTCCTTTAGGAAGTTCCTCGAGCTTGTCCCTATGAAGCTGGGCGCCGCTGCGACCTTTATCCACCACCTATTCACCTGGATCGATGCGTCAACCAACAAAGAAGTATGGAATGGTCTCACGAAACTGGAGCGCGAAGACCTAGAGAACCAAGTTCTTCTTGCGGTCCTCCAGAGCGAGAAGAACGGCGTGGACTATTGCTTCCGAAACTCCTATTCTGCGATATACAAATGCTGCCGCTGCGGTTACAGAATGGTTGCAGCCCTTTTCCGAATGGAAATGAAGGAGTGGATGGACAACCAGAGAATCTGCCGATGCTGCGATCTGATGCATGTTCTGGAAAACCAATCTCACCACCGGCTGTGGGAGAAGCATAATCTGATCACTTCGTTGCTCCACTCTGCCGAAGGAGCCAAACGCAGGCAGCTTCCAGAGGACGAACTCCAACGGGAGCTCCCGGATGTCGTGGCTCCTCCGATGTCCAACCCCTTTGTTTGGCCGCTCGGGCGCGGCAGCCGATTCAGACGCGATGCTTTGGAGAATTCGCGCAACTTGCCCTCTGCCGAGGTACTGGGCTCGCTGGACCGTGAATATGAGCTCTTGGCAGTCTCCGGGCTGGCAGCCATACTGGATATAGAGGACAAGATTGCCATGACCAAGGGCTTATTCTACGACGACCCCCATTATACAATACAGGGGCGCTCTACATCGAAGGGCCGCAAGGGCTCTTGGGAGCACATCCTGTGGCACGAAGTTCACCGAGCCGAGGCCCCAGAGGCCAACGGAGGCAAGCCGGCTGGTTTCTGGTGAGACATACACTCAACGTCCACTTACTCGAGGAGGAGCACATACCGCGCCTGGGACGCATGTGTTCTTCAAAAATCCCCACCACGGCCAGCGCGCCGAAGTATCCGTACACGCACGAATGGGTCACGAGTCCTCAGCGACAGACCTACGACAAACACCTCCACTCAACTCTTCAACCCGCACCTAAACCCAAATTCTCACTAATACGGGACTGGTAGTTCAAGAGTCTGTGTAAGAGCGGCTACTATGAGGGCAGGACCTCTGGGATCGAGCTCGACGGGAGCGAAGACAGTTGATATGGAGGGACGACGCAAGGTTGCAATCCATCGCCTTGCCTCCCGTGTTCTAGATGGTGAATTTTTCGTTGGTTTTATTTCCTTGACCTTATTCCTTCTATTTCCCTTGACTCTTTCTGCTCACTTTTTTTCCTTGCGTCTATTTTTCCTTGGGTCATTTTTTCCTTTACATTGCTTTTGAGTCTTTTCCTCGATTCTTTTCCTTGCCTCTTTTCCTTGAGTTCTCGCCACCGCGTGTTTTGGATTTCGTTTGGGGGCTCGCATATGCCCACTAATTCCACTCTGCTTGTATTTTAGATTCAGACTCACTCGCGCCCACGGACGCAAAATCATTACTTCCTGTATTAATTTGATGTTTCTGCTTCGGTGATTGTATGAATAGTGTGGTATTGCTCGCCAGCTTCAAGATGCCGAAATAGTTTACAGGAGTGCACAGATCTATGCCTCGGATGGTTGTACAAAATCTAACATGCTCTTCGCCCTCGCCATTCGACACCCCCTACGTCTCTCGAACCTTGGTTCCCCATAAGGCACTCAAGACTCCGTCTTCTTCGCTTCAGACGACAACCCGACCACGTTCCTCAACGTGCCGAAACTCAAACAGTCGCTGATCCTGTTGGCGCCGGAGAAGAGCATCACGAGCCTTTCGACACCACAACCCCAGCCGCCCGTGGGCGGCAACCCGGCCTCGATGGCGCGGATGTAACTCTTGTCGAGCGGGGCGTCTTCGGCATCGGGATCAGCGGCCTTGTTGCCGTCGGTGCCCAAGAGCTTGTGCTCGGCGAGTTTCTGCGCCTGGGCGTGGGGGTCGTTCTCCTCCTCGTACATGTTGGCGAGCTCCCGGCCGTTGACGAAGAGTTCTGTGCGCGCGGAGACGAGCTGGTACGTCTTGGGACAGAGGAAGCTCTTTGCGAGGGGGGACATGCAGGCCGGGTGGTGGGTGACGAAGAGGGGGCCCTCGAAGGATTTGGGTTCGATGTAGATGCCCGCGAGGCGGTCGAGGAGCTTGGACATGGTGGGCGGGACGCCGCCGGGGATCTTGACGCCGCTGAGGGTGAGGACGGCGACGAGCTCGGTGTAGGCGTCTTTGCCTGTGAGTTTGGGCAGGCGGAAACCGAGGGCTTCTTCGAGGGTGGGGATGAACTCGAGTTGGCGGTAGGGCCGGTTGACCAACTTGGCAATGTCGGGGCGGGGCAGGGAGGTGATCTCCGAGGCGATAAGGTTACGGCAGTGGAGGGCGAGGCCCGAGAGGAGGTCCTCGGTGCGCGCGATGAGTTCGGGAAGGGTGGCGTAGGCCGAGTAGAACTCGCACATTGTGAACTCCGGGTTGTGCGTGCCGTCGATGCCCTCGTTGCGGAAGGCCGGGCCGATCTCAAAGACGTTGTGGACGCCGCCGACGACGAGGCGCTTGAGCCAGAGCTCGGGGGCGACGCGGAGGGCGAGCTCGCGCGAGGGGAACTCGGTGGCCGAGGTGGTGAAGGCGCGCGCGACGGCGCCGCCGGCGTTTTCGGCGAGGATGGGGGTCTGGAACTCGAGAAAGCGGCGGTCGTGGAAGAAGTCGCGCATATACTTTGTGATGTGAGCGCGCAGGCGGAGCGTGTCGGCGACCTCGGGATTGACGATCATGTCGACGTGGCGCTTCTGCGAGCGGGTTTCCGGATCCGTCAGGGACTCGGGGATGGGCTCGAGGGCCGGGGAGAGGAGTTCCGGGAGCATGATGGCATTGATGGCGCCAAAGCCTCTCTTGTCACGATGGGGTTTCCCGGTGATGGCTGCGCAACGTCATGTTCAGCATACAACGTGTCATGTGAAGGCTCTCCGCATGAGGAAGGCCAGCTGCTTACAGATGTGGTCGCCCCTCTCAACCATGCGCCCAAAGAGTTTGAATGTTTCTTTCCTCAAGGTCGGGTCGCTGGCAGCCAAGTTTTGGTAGTTAAACTCGCCCTGAATCTGCTCAAACTCGTTGACAATACTGATGAACATTATCAGGCCATGCGAGCGGGCGGATTTGACACGGCCTGTGACCCGAAAGTCAGCATCTTGGGCATACGATACGAGGAAGTCTTCACGGGGCGAGGCGATGGACTCGCGCGGGCGTTTGGAACGGTGCGTGTGTGCGTACCATACAGGGTGACGACCTCGGATTCACTGGGGTCCTCTAGGTTCTGCAACTGCTCCTTTCGCCATTTCTTGTTAAACTCGGGTACGGACATGTGCATGGTGCGATGCACCAGCCGCGGGTGCGTTTCCTTGAACAGATCCTTTTGCGTCGCCTGCTCGAACCTCTTGGACCGGGCCTTTTTGTACTCCGACGGTGACAGTGATGCTAACGCCGCCTTTTCCCCGGTGCTTTTTGGCCCTGCCAGTTTATTCTGTTTTCCGGCGACATCTTCTACGCTATCCTCCTTCTTCTTCTTCTGCTTCTTCTTCATCTTCGCGGCCGTCTCTTGAACCCTGCTTGTGCCACTTAGCAGCCCGAGGTGGAAGGACTGACCAGGTCCTGCGACCCGCGGGGCTCGTAATACCGGCCGCAAAAGCCGCCAACATTGAATCAATGTCATGATGCCTGTTTCGCCCGTTAGTCTCGTGGCCTTGACTTGGTGTGCTGGTGGTAAACGAGAGAAAGGGGAAAATGTGTCAGATTTTTGGCGGTTATCCATCACGCATAGCAAGCTATATAAGCCGCAGCGGTTCTAATGCTTGCAATCATCATGTAGAAGGAGAATAAGAGAAGAAGAAGAAGAGAGACTGTGCTTTGGGACTTACCAGCATAATGGCTCAAGAAGATGCGCGTTCTTCTTGAGTTGACCAAGAGATCTGGGCGGCGAGGATGCAAAATTTCAAATAGGTGCGATTTTGTTCTCGCGTTAGCTGACGTTATCGATAAGGAAGAAAAAAAACAGAGCGGAAGCTGCAGCGCCGAAACGGCCCGAGGGATCTGCCTCGAACCTAAGTTGCAAGTGGATCTAGGACGGGATTGGACAGTGATTGAACGTCGAGCCTCCTAGCGGGGCCGGGCACGTGCTAGCGCGCCAACCTGTTTGCTGCCGTTGAGAGGTCTCGCGATGCGATAAGATAAGGCCAAGGTAGAGGAGCTTCTATCGTAAAATCTCAATTCCCGCGACGTCATTTACCCATCACAGCAAAACCCGCCCAAAGCTACAGCTGCATCGCCGACCCAAGTGCCCGTCACCTTAGCAACCAACCAACCAACCCGAGGTCTCCTTCTACACACTCAAAAATCACCGTCAAGATGTCTTTTTTTGGAATGGGCCGCCCCAAGCTCTCCTCCGAGGAGAAGATCGCCATGGCCGAGCAGGAGATGCGTCTCCTTGCCGACATGCACAACCGGTACGTCTGCGCCAGGCATCCTTCGGAAGACTTGCAGCCTTTTAGATGAGGGAAAAATGTACGAGACAGTGCTGACTTTACTTGTCCTGCTGGCAGCCTCACCAAGATCTGCCAGTCCAAGTGCCTGCCCGACTACCGCGAGGCCGACCTCAACAAGGGCGAGTCCGTCTGCCTCGACCGCTGCGCGGCCAAGTTCTTCGACGCGCACATGAAGGCATCCGAGGTGATGCAGGCCGAGAGCCAGAAGAGGGGAGGCGGCGCCATGGGCGGCGGCATGTTCTAACGCGTTTGTCCGACGACACACCGACGACGACAGAAAATGAAAGGAAAAGTGGAGGAACGACCCATGCGCCAGAAGTGGCGCTCTCTCCGATTGAGAAAGCCTTGCGGTGACTGATGGACAAGTCGAGCGACACGTTGGACTACGCATTTGGCATCGCAGCGCGATTTGCGAGTGCGGGTTTGCATGGCCTGGGAAAGGGCTACCCGAGGATTCGGAAATGTATCATTTGAAGCACTCGTAAAGGGGCTTCTTGTATAATATGAGGGACTAGTCGAGGTCCCTGGAATATCAACGAACTACACTCACAACTCGGTCCAGAAGAGAAGATGCCAGTGCTTTGACGTCCCAGAGAGCCTCGCGCACCGCGTCTGTCTGTAGCTGTAGGTGCTTCTACGCCCCCTGCACATGACGTCCGGCAAGCCTCTTGTGTGCAAGAAACCCTTCCACAATCTTACATTACCATTTACGCCCGCAAAGACGCCCACTCGACATCACTTAGTTGCCCTGCAATCGATGCAGATGGCCCGTGAGTCAAGTAAACGACCATGTCCTCGGGAAAACAGACTCATATCTGGTGCGTATTCCGAATGCATACCCCGCGGAAAATAGACAGGGAAGACGGGGACCAGAGACGACAGGAACCAGAGAAGACAGGGATCAGAGAAGATAGGGATCAGAGAAGATAGGGTGCAGACAGTTGGCGATTTGTATGAGAAGCTCCATGAAGATGCCGCCAAAGGAGCGCTCCAACGGAAAACAGGCAGACAGACAACCTCAATTCTCTAGCTTTTTTTTCTTCGGTGCCTGCATGATAACACTGGGCTTCCCACCCACATGGCTGGAAGACAGATCACACCCCTCATCGGACAAACCCTCAGCCGGCAGCGCTTGGTCTCCGGAGTACTGGGGAAGTAGACGCCACAAAGGAGGAGGGACGACGAAAAGGACGACGAAAAGGACGACGAAAGCATCATCCAGGACGGGGAGCAAAGCCATAGTACTGACTCGAGTCGTTCATAGACTCTCCCTTCTTTGCCCGATGTAACAATATCAAGTTTGTGTGGCCTTGAAATTTTAGGAGAGCGCCCATTGCATTGAATATGGCGGCTGCAGTTGGAACAGAAGCAGATTGACCATCTCTGACCATGGCTCGACGTTCGTGCCGGCTAATCAAAGTCACAAACAACGGATAAGGGGTAGAGAGATAAACGTCACAGCTTTTGATTTCTCTGAAAGTATTGTAATTGTAGTCCATGGCCAAACCTTCATGTCAGTTGGGTGTCCCCGACCTCAAGCCAAATGTATTTCTTCCACCAAGAACCTGCTTTACATACCACGCGCGTTCGCGTATAAAGCCCAATTGGCAAGCTGTGCCTTTTCCATCCCCCTGACCCAACTGCACATCTTCAGAATCTTGTCTGTATCGCTTAGCCCTCGGCTTCGTAGGCGTGAGACTTGTGCTTCGGCTGGAAGGTGAAGTTGGGGTGAACAGGTCCGAGGAACATCTCACTGCCAAACAGTTAGTATCGAAACACCACAACGAGCACGTAAGGGCATACCTGATCTTGATCCAGTCGCGGTAGTTCTTGCTGGCGAGCAGCGTCTCTAGGTCGTTGCGTCCATAGTACGCGGGAGGGCGATCGTTGAGGTCGGGCGGTAGGTACTCGAGCAGACCAATGGGAACGTAGCGGTGCGAGAAGGAGAGCCATTCCAACAAGAACCGACGCGTGAATCCTATTCCGAGCTCGTCGGTACCCCAGGCCTCCATACCGAACTTGCAGAACTTCTCCACGTACTGCAGACGCTCGGAGGCCGACTTGTCGAGGTATTGGCCCTTCTCAATCTCCTCAAACAGCCAGGGTTTGACGAGAGCGCCGCGTCCAATCATGACGGTATCGACCTTGGCCTTCTCGACATGCTCGAAGTACTCGACGTGGGAGTAGCAGTCGCCGTTGCCGAGGAAGAACATGCGGCCTTCCTTGGCTTTGGGGAGAGTGGACTCGTCAGCCTCATGGATCGTGTCGGTGAGCTTGTCCTTCTGCTGGTTGTACTCTTGGATCATGACGGCGCACTCGGCGATGTAGCTCCAGTCGGCCTTCTTGGTGTACCGCTGCTCTCTGCTGCGGCCGTGAAGGGTGATGGCTGCGCAGCCGGGAGCGCCAAGGCGGTCTCGGTTCTCACGAGAGCCGAAGGCGAGCTTACCGATGATAGCGGAGGCGGTGGGGCGGTTGGAGCGTACGCCCGTGCGGAGCTTGACGGTGATGGGGATCTCGCCAGATACGGTGTTCATACCGCGAACCATGCGCTCAAGCTTGCCGTGGGCCTCAAGGAGGGCGGAGCCGCCACCAGACTTGAAGACCATGTCGATGGGGCAGCCGCAGTTGAGGTCGATGAGGCGCAGGTGAGGAACAAAGCGGTTCAGCAGATCAGCAGACTTGACGCAGTGCCAGGCCTGGTTGCCCGAGATCTGAGCGCCGAACTTGAGGTCGCGGGAGTTGTCGTAACCCTTGACAATGCTGGAGCTCTCGAGGTTGACCTTTGGTGGGCTAATCTCGCTCTCGTGAGCCTTCATAAGAGCCCAATCGTTCTTGACTCCTTGAACCAGGGGCATACCCAAAGCCATTTCGGAGTAAGTCAACTGAGCGCCAAGCTCGACACACAGGCGGCGGAAAGGCAGGTTGCCCTGGGTGGTCAAGGGGGCCAGAGCAGGCGTTTCCTTGCCGAAGTAGAGCTTGCGCTTCTCCGACGGCTTCAAGGGCGGATCTACGTATTGAGCTCGCAGGTCTTCGTTGGTACCGATCCTCTGGTCCTTGCGGCGCTGGTGGTACTCATCGCCAAGCCTTGTCTCCTTATTCATCCACGTGACGTACTTGTCCGTCTCCGTGAAGTCGATGCGCTTGCGGCTGAGGTCAATCTTGACCTGGTTCTCGACGTTGTTGTAGACACCGGGGCGTAGATCCTCGCGTCCAGCCTCGATAGTGGCATCGGCCTTGGTGTTCTTGGGCTCGTCGATCAGGACGAGCTCTTTACGGCCATCCTCATGCTCGACCTCCTTCATATGACTCTTGACGAAACGACACTTCCATCCAGAAGGGCAGGTACCCCAGGCCTCGAAGACTGGGCACTTGCCGTCGAAGCTCTCGAGATCCTCACGACGGCCCTCCTTGAGGTACTTGCGCAGATCATGGACAAGGTTGCATCGACCAGCGAACTTGCACTCCCGGGGAGAGAATTCGGGGGTGTAGGCACGGCTGTTGCAGAGGCGAAGGGCATCGTCAAAGTGACCGAAGCTGCGCTCCTTGTTCTGGCCCTTCTCGCGCTTCTCGCGCTTCTTCTTGTCGCGGCCGTCGCGGCTGTCGCGACTGTCACGGGCATCCGGCTTGCGGTTCTCATCACCCTGTTCGCGGCCCTCAGCCGCGTCGTCATCGACGACCTCGTCTTGCTCTCTGGGCTCGTTCTCCTTGTGAACGAGAAATCTGTGTCTCGGTTAGCCCAGCTCTCACGGAAGCTGCTGCAGAACAGGGTGCTCACTCGGCCTTGATAGGGGCTTGGCCGCGTCTGCGATCTCTGCCATCTTGTTTGGGCTGAGCGGCAGCATCTCCATTCTGGACGGTAGAAGATGCAGGCTCAGTTTCCTTCGGTTCCACTGAGGGTGCATCAGTCATAGCAACATCAGCCTGAGCAGCAGGGACGGCCTGTGTTCCACTGGTGACGTCGGCGAGAGGCTTCTCCCTTTCACCGTTCGCGGAAACAGGGACAGGTTCAACACGTTTCGTCGCCTCATCGACGGCCACACGCTCATCCGCGGCAGCCTTGACTTCAGGTGAAGCTGCAGGAGGACCCGCGTCTCCAGTTGCGCCGATCTGCGACGAGGAACCGTCAACCTTAAGACGCTTCGAAGCGCGCTGGTCGGCCTCGTCGACCCGGGGCGCAGCGTTGTTCTCCATCTTGAGTCTGGCGTTCCTTGCACACACCAGACGGTACTAGGCAGGGTGTCGGATCAATCTTTGCTAATAGATTAGCAAGATGAGATGGAGGACCAGTTGTATTTAGAGGGGAGGTCAGGAAAGGAAGGTATGAGCGGGTCTCAAGAAGGAGCCTCTCTCTGACTGGTGAGAGACGAGAGAAAAAAAAATGGTTTCGCCGCAAAGATAGTTAGGACAAGATGCTGGAGAAACAAACGAGGCTGCAACTGTCCCGGGTCTCCACTCGTCTCAATACCGATGGGACGATATAGCCTCCTCAGTCGAATCGCGAACAACGGCTTTACACAAACTGAGCCTTTAGCAGTGCTTTTTTTCCTGGATCATGGAGGAAGAGAATCGATGTCACCGGCTGCAGGTGACACTGACCAGGATCGGAAGGTGGGGCTGCTTTTTTGGAGGGGTCCACGCCCGTCGTCTGGACTGCGTGGAGAGAAGGTACCTTCTTCACCTTCTTCACCTTCCGCAAAAGCTCCAGTCCCGTCGTGATAACAATTCTTTGCTGTCAAAAGATGTGCGACACCGGCCTAGCCGTCAAGAACTGCCTGCATTTCTAGCTGGTCCTAGACAACATGTCCACATGGTTCGTAAACCTTCTTAACTCTCTATTCAGAATTTATATCATCACCACAAGCACCTCATAAACACTTTGGACGATGGTAGAGCACGAAATCATTCCCAAATCCCTACGTAACTACTACTGATGATGATATTTCTGCCGTGTCGGTGCTTTCCTTCATCGACCAACATCCGTAACGTCCTGATTGTACACAGTATCACTAGCTCGTAGAGTGACTGTCCAAGGCAAGCCCGTGTGCGGCTGTCGTCGTCCTTGGACTCGGGAGGCAGTCGCTTCTGCCCCCTTTCAAGAAACCTTCCAATGCTAGTTCCAGCTGCCTCCCAGTCTGTCCAGGTCGCCTTTGGACGTAGAGTGAACGACGGCGCCTGCTAGAGGTTGACCCTGCCAGGTATCCCAACCTGGCCATCCCTCGACTCGGCTTTTACGCCTTTGCAGACATTCTTGCCTCTTCGGACTCGATTTGTCCCTTTCCTCCTTCGGCGGAGTTCCACCAGCCTAGGATATTTGAGATGTCGCCCGAGTCGCACTAGCCGCCGCAAGTGTCCCGGTCTGACTTTTCCTACCCCGGTTACCCGCCTACTTGTAACTTGAAAATCCGCATATCACATGAATGTGTTCGCTGCTCAATTCATAAAACAACACACAGGAAAGGACGCTTCATCATACGCTTCGGGGTTCGACATACGCCGGCTGCCTTTGGGTTAGCTTCTGTTTCACCAGACGTTACACCAGACGCTACTCAGTAACACGTACCGGACTATTGAGCATGCTCTGTCTCTTGTTCCTTCCCTTCTTGATGTGGCTCTTCAATGCACTGGAATCGAGTGGCTTGAGCAATTCGAAGCTGCAGAGCAGTTCGTTCGATACGGACATGACGGCACCCCAGTTATCGAACTCGCCACAGTACTGTTTTTGTAGTGTTAGCAACGATACCGAGCAAAGGGCAGATAAAAGGCTGCTTACGTTGGGGGCGCTGAAGACTGTTACAAGGACTCTATCGTTGAAGAATTCGTAGCCGTCCTCGACCACCATGTGGGCTCGGCAAATCAGGTCGAAATCATGCCTCGCGAGGAAGTCCAATATCACCCTCTTGCCAAAGCAGTAGCTGACACCCCGCTCATTGGCCTCCCAGTCTTGTTCCACGTCGGCGGGATCGGACCAAAGCAAGTCGTTCAGAAGGCCATAGTCGGGCACGTCGGTAGGTCGAGCAATGTTGCGAATGTCGTCCATGTGGCTAAGGGCCGGCGAAAGACCGCCGTGGACGCAAAAGATCTTGCCGGCGACGATTGCTGCAATGGGCAGCGTGTTGAAGCAGTCGATGAAGGTCTTCCAGATCTTGACGTTGCAGCGCCTCTTGCACTCATCGTAAAATCCATAGACCCTGGTGACGTTGGCGCACTCATGGTTGCCCCTCAGGAGGAAGAAGTTGTTGGGGAACTTGAGCTTGTAGCAAAGCAACAGCAAAATCGTCTCGAGCGATTGCTTGCCCCGATCGACGTAGTCGCCCAAGAAGAGATAGTTGGACGAGGGCGGGAAGCCGCACATTTCGAACATGCGAATCAGATCCGTGTACTGGCCGTGGACATCACCCACAATTTTGACCGGGGCGTCGAGCTCGAGCAAAGCAGGTTGGGAGAGGAGGACTTCGCGGGCGCGCTGGCAAATGGCCACGATTTCGGCGTTCTTCAGACACACGCTCTTGGTGACCTTACCAGCGTACCCGGCGTCGAGAAGGCGCTTGATGAAGTCGTCGAGGTCAATGTCCTTGATGTCGCTCATGGCGACGCCGCCCTCGGTCTTGTCGCTAGAGTTAGTGGACGATGTCTTGGCGACGGGCATGGCTGCGCCGTCGAGAACCTTGGACAGGATGGATTTGCCAGGTTGCTGCATGTGGGTGTTGAGGCTACCTCCAGCAGAGGGTGGTTGATCGGAAACATGATCGACTTCTCCTGAAGCTTGCGCGGCGCTCACGTCGTGGTGACCGCTCTTGATGGTGCTGGACTGCGTCGGAGACGGCGGCGGTTGGGAGTCGTCAAGGGGTGATTCCAGATCGCTTGTGGGCGACGTTGGAGAAGAGGCCGAATCGTTGCGACCGCGGCTCTTGCCAGACTTGACCGAAGCCGAGTCTGGGTTTTCGTCGGCGGGAGAGGCGACGACGGAGTTCCTCGGGCTGTCAGTCTTGCTCGAACCAGGAATCTTGGAGCGCAGGGCCTTGAAGGAGCGCGACGACTCCTTGGTGTCGGACCTGTTGAAGGAAGGGTACGACTTGAGATCTTCGGCAGTGCGTTCGCCACCGGCACCCTTGCCAGATGCGTGGCCACCCTCCTTGGATGGCTGGTTTCCCATGATGTTGTGCTTCTATTCAGCAATCAGATGGGAAGGGCAATCGACGGAGTCGTTCGGTTGCAAGTTGGCGTGGGCTGGTCTTTTCTTCGTCCAATATGTCGACTAGCGAGTTGGTGCTGCGGCTACGCCCGGATTGTGGCAGGGGCACGGGATGGATAAGGGAATGTTGTTTTGCAATCGGTCCTTAGGGAGGATGGAATAAACAATCGAGGATGGACAGGAAGCGGATGCGGGAAGTAGAGCGGCGTCCACTTGAGTTGTCCGTTTTGGGCGGTTTAAGGCGAAGGCCTTTGATCGATCTGTGAGGAGTAGTCGGGTGATGGTTGGAGGCGAGTGACGTCGATGTGGCTCGCCGAGTGTGGGTGATTTTTCAGCCAGCGAGAGAGACGGATATCAATCGAAACGAGGACAGACTCGCGAGGATGGAATGAAGCTATTGAGGCATTCGTCAAGAACTGTTGAGAGAAAGAGTCAGCCTTGGTGGGAGCGCATGGCCAGAGCGAAAGAGCAAAAGGAGCCGAGTTGCCGCTGGCGCAGGCGCAGGCGCAGACGCAGACGCTGGAGAGACGCAAGCAGCGAGCGGCAGTAGCGGGGGCCGGTGCTTAGGTGACAACACAGCAAATGGCCCGAATATGAGAGACCGAGGTGGGAGTTATGGGAAGAAGCCAACGGACATTGACTTCGGAGCCGTACCTCGATGAATACTGAGATCGATTCAGGTCGTGCGGTTGAGGCGTGCAGCCAATCTCCCAAAGCGTGCGATATGGCGATGTCTCTTGAGGCGAAGGTTGAGTGTGATGCAGGTGTAAGTTCAGGTCCAGTGGAACGCGGGGAGTCGACAGTGAGGAAGAGGACGACGAGCGGGCGGCTTTAGCGGAGAATGGGGACGGAGGGCAGGTACTTTGGGTGTTGAGGTAAGCTGCCCGGTAGGTAAGGTAGGTGGGACAAGGTTCCTCAGGTGTACCTTTACTGCCTACCTACTTCTCGTATGAAGGTAAGGTAGATACTAAGGCAGATAGGTGCCTAGGTTCTAGGTAGGTGGTAGGTGGCAGGCAAGCAATGCGTCTGCGGTAAGCGACTAAGTTGGCCTTTTGGGAAAGAAGGCGCCTAAGGGTTCCTCGGTTGGTTGGTGCGTCTGCTCGTGTGGTGCTGATGGCGGCGAGAGTGTAAAATGGCAGGCAAGATGGCACATACGCATAGATGGAATGGATGAAATGGTGTATGGAGGGAAAAGTCGAGTCGATCAGATTCTGCAGACGAAGTAATTACGGATAGTCTCAAATTCTACCCAACCCAGCCCAGCCCAGCCCAGTCCATCCAGCCCAGCGAGACAGACCACTACCCGTCCATACATCCATACCCATACCCAGTCCCCCGTTGAAGTCCCAGTCAATCCCCAGCGCACCCCAGTCACAACAGTGAAAGTCACAATACCGTTGCTCGTGTGCCCCAAACTCTTGGTTGCGCTGCTGGTGACTGCCAAGGATCCAAACATGGCACCAAGCGGACTCATTCGATCGGCCTGGGGGCAGAAGACACCAAGAGTCTCAAACTAAGAGCCGTGCTGTCTCGCCATCTGTCGTCTTCTTGCCTTGCTCACCGTGAGTCTTCCCTGTCGATGCTGTCTGAAACATATGCTGGTCTCCATCTTCCTCGCCTTTACCCTGTGCGTACGTTGTGATGGGCCTGTTGCTTCCTCTGTCGATGCATGTCGGTGACATCGAGACTGAAATGCTTGCTATGCGAACATGGTAATTCGTATGTTGTAGCTGCGAAAACGGCCAAGAGCAATCCTTTGGAGTGCTGGCCTACGTCACTCAGATAACCCGTCTCGTCAAGATTCCGCAACTGCCGCTCGACTCTCTTCTCTTCACCGTCGTTGACCGGTCCTCTTCCACCTGGTTTGCCTCTGTCCAAGGCCGACACACCCCTGTCTGCTCACAGTATCATCAGTAGGAAAGCACCCTCCGCAGCAAGTACGCAAATCGGCATACATACTAATAAGGTAGCTTACTCAATTACCCACAGTAGATTGACAGATTTTGGGGCTTATCTAGATGAACCTCGAGGCATGGGGGAAGACGATTTACGGATCGGACAACCGAGCTCTCGCTGGACCAAGCAACCAAGCCATTGGTTGGTTGCATGCTAATAGATAAAGTGCAGAGTTGCTGAATGATTGTGTTGAAGGCTTTCGCGCATGAACCCTGTGCCAATCACGTACGACGAAACGACATCGTGGGCCAGCAGAGACTTTCTTTCCCATTCGCAAGCCGTACGACATGGATTGAACCAAGTCAGGAGTCCAAAACAAGAGGCCTGCTTTTCTCCGCAAAATACCGGCGCTCTCTGACTCTGAAGCAACGTACGACGCCACTGAGGCATTGGCCCAAGTCGCATTCGACATCCCTATGGCTTCTCAGGTCCCGAAGCTCTCACCGAAAATGCACAAGATAGCACTGTGATGAGTTAGCTTCTTACCATGTGTGCAGTGCCCTACTAAGCAGAGAGAATGCCAGCTTGGTGCCGTCCGACACTAAAACATCACTATCCGTAGATGACCCCAATATGCACGACGGTGACTGATGCAGTTCATGCTGCTCCAAAGACCAGTCTGGTGCCAATCAGACCGAGGACTAATTAGGAGAGGCTCAGAGTTGAGCCCCCGTAACGCGAAAGTGGTCACCGGGGAAGAAAAAGGCCTAGGTCTAGGTCTCAAGATCTGGGACCAACTCCGCTGATTCGCTCTTCCGCCGAGAGACGAAGGTATTCCCCCTCTTGTTGGAAGCTGCAGAGATACGTGCATCTCGCCACCGAGCTTCCTTCTCCGCCCGCCGTCCTACTCCCATTGGGTACCGGAAGGAATCCAAGACTGACCCCAGTGATGACACTTGGCGTTGAGTAGCGCAACTCTTGTCTGTCGCCCATGAGTCCATCTTATATTAGTGCGACATCGCCAGTGCCCGGACAAACCACCGGCCTCTGCGCTTGAAGCTCGTATCAGCCGTCACATCGACTCATGGACGACCCTGTGTGCTGTTGCTGAGTTTGCCATTTACGGGGCACTTCCCGGTCGTGATGCATCTCCCCGAGTTCGATATGTGTGTGGCATCGGGCGGAGAGGGGAGGGGAGGGGAGGAGAAAGACGAGACGAGACGGCCATCAGGTCAGATGGGGTAGGGAACAGCTAGCAACGGCGCACCGTCCAATGAGTTTGCCTCTGCCTCAACCTGACGCATATACCGACGCCGCTGCTGTGCAGATCAACGCCGAGGTTTGGCTTCCCCGCCGACAAGACCGACGGGCAGGTTGGTGATCAGATTCGAATCCCCGCTGACATGATGCGCTCCGAGAGATGCGCACCCGCAGCAGCAGAAGCGCCAACACGCAACGCATGGCTCCGTAACTCGCCTATTATGACTTGAGTCCGTCGCCGCGATCACGCACGCATCCCAAGCTTCCGGACCAAGTGCCACATCTCCATACCATGAGAGTCTGGCTCCGGCTCGGCGGTATGATGAGCATTGATCGCATCGCATTGCAGCGACATGCCATCGTCGCAAGTAGTTGACACTCATCAGCCCTGCAGGGAAGATCGTGTTTGAGGCGTTGTATGTCGGCTGTGGCGCCATCGCGTCGTGCTATCCGATATCTCGCGAATCTCTGGTGTATGACAGGAGCCCTTCAAGTTGGTGCATCAAAAACACGGACTAGTGGTGGTCTTGTGCTTCGGGTAGACAGACCGCTCCAAGAAATCAAATATTGGCATTCCTCTCAGGTGTCCCTACGTCGCCAAACCATGTGCTGAGCTCGCAACTGCTGCTCAGCAGGCGAAGGCCTCAAAAAGAAAAGTCGGGGTCTATTCCACGTTGCAAACAGCAGTGAGCGGCTAGACACATGCAACAGACAATGCAGTGTAGCAGCAGCTAGCGGTAGGAGTTCCAGGCATGAGGTGCGTGGGTGAACGATGTCTTCAGCAATAGACGAAGGCCCAAGCCGACAATCGCCGCTCTTCGGAGGCGGCTCCCCGCCGGAGACTCTGACTCTACCATCGTGGATAAAGTCGGCGGCACGTGGTCAACACACTTCGCTGAGGCAGCATGCAGCAGTTCCGGTCCGCCACCGGGCATCACGGGCTCGGAGGCATCGTTTTGGGGGCGTCCGGGGCCGAGACGGACCGGCTTGCCACCTCTGACCAAAGGGTGCTGAGGCGATAGATATATCGAGGGCCGCTTATATCAGGCGTCCCCTGTCCTTGTGCGGTCGAGGGTGCTCGCGAACACGCTATTTGGCTCCTCTCGCTGCTATCTGAAACAGATTCGACCCGAATGAACTTTTATTTGCGGTCGAGACTCTGGCGGTCACGGAAAGTGTTGAGCGGAACAAGCATGTTTGTTTGACAGTTTGCCACCCAGGCGAAACGAGCGCATCCGACCGTTACACCTTGAGATGTTTCTCACGTGTGGCCTGCAGCGGGCGACACAAACCGCGTCTTTCATGCAGCGAGGCTGGCTCGACGAGGATATCAGCAAGCGAGGCCGCTCGTGACGATGTGGCTGCAAATAGCACGTATACAGGAAAAGCGCCCGTCGTGGTTCTCGATGTACTTACTCGGCGATCGTTGGCCAAAGAGACCATGGGATAAAGTCGGCACTCAAACCTTCTCCTCACTATGCGTCCCGAGGTAGTCAAATATTGCGACGAACACCAAACCTTGACGTGTGCTAGAAGCTGCGACGGCGAGTTCGTCTCTCTTCTCTCGCCTACGAAGCAAAACGCGAACTCGTTCGGTAGACTCCGTGCTGTGATCCGTCAACCAACAAAGAGAAAGCCAAGGCCGCCGAGCCACGTCAGTGTTCGTAACCGAGTCGTAATTGATGGCCCACGGAAGCTGTCAAGACAGGCCACGGCAACGTCACTGGATCCTTGAGATTGATCTTATCGACACTGACAGCCAAGAGCCCTGCCAGACTACACATTACAAGTAGAGCGTGTTGGTGGTTCCGAGGGCCGAAGAAGCGTGCGGTGCTTGCTGGGTGGCTCCATGCTGTCTCGACAATGCGCAGCAGATCGGCAGAGTTCGAGAGACAGACCAGCCAATCACAAAGATGGTAGAAGAATCTGTTTGGCGAATCGACAACTCTGAATTATGAGGAGACATCGGGTCGGCCCCATACCGAATTTTAAGCCTTACGGGAGGTATTCCAAGGTGACGGCGGAAAGCGACGCCGGTGCTGGGCGAGTGAAGGATCCAATACTCTTGATGTTGAAGGAAGAAGGGTTTCTAAAATTAGCGAACTACCGCCTTGTTGGCCATAATCTGCTAGTGCGCTTCAGGTTAAGGCTGTCTTTTTTTCTCTCGAGTGGTCGGGGAATCCACAGGGCAGCGACGAGTGTGGGTTACTGGGTGGGCCATCTGGCGAGCCCGATGTCGTGGCTCAGGGTCAGCCACACGCGTTGCAACACTACCTACCTACGTCCGATTACCGGTTGCTACCTAAACGTTTCCCCGGAACTCAGCCTCACTTAGGATTACTTCGTGAAAAGTTGCTGTTATCTCCTCCTGCTGATAGATTGAAGCTGAGATAACTCTGTTTATCGGAACGTGGGGACCTAATGGAAAACCCGGTGCCAAATACCGACCCGGGATCGATTCACACGCCATACCTAAGGTATACTATTACAAGGTACTCGGAACTGCCATGGATATGTAGTTAATGGTATATATCCGTACTGGCATGCGGAAAATGCGACAGTCGGTGGGGATATGCGACAGTCGAGACTAGCGTAAAAGAATTAAACAGCTGAGCCTCCGCAGGATGACGACCACCACCCCGAACCACTTTAATTGCGTGGACGCATGGAGCTCGACGTGCAGCTTGGACGTGTCAGCCAACGAACTGCTGCCGATCAAGGGCAAATCTTGATGTCGATAGCTCTCAGGGTGCCATTGTGATGCTTTACCAACCGCATAGCAATCGGTCACGGAGCAACAAACGGTCGATCGACTGGGCAGTCGCGTGGTGATTGACGGCAAATCTTGCTGCTGATAGCAGGGAAGACCGCGAGGTATGCGGTACTGTCGTCCTCGAGTCGCTCTTCAATGTAATTGGGCACAGTGTGCGGCTTCACGGCTCTTCCATCTGATGTCACAACTTCACGATGTAGAGGTCCGACCAGCCAAACACGTCCAAGGGCGAATGAGAGGTCGCACACAAGAGACAGGACGCGTACGACGCAGTTCATGGAAGGAGGCCCAAGCCCTGGCTTCCTGTAGTTGCTGTGACTGCAGTCCCATCCACCAACTCTCTGCTACTGCTTGTGGCCTAGTTTCTTTTGACACAGAAGACAAGAGTCTTGATTTGCTTGCTGGCAACGCTGCCGGTCAACCGTCTGCGAGCCGGCGCTTCGGTCAAGAATTGGGGAAATGTCAGGGCCGCTAGCACACCAGTCAGCTCTTGGTGTTTTCTTGGCCCGGCTCCCTCATCAATCTGTGGCACGACGCTGGCAGGCAGGCATTTCCTTGTCCTTGTGGTTGTATACCGACCTCGGGCAAGAGCGTTCAGTACCCCGCATAACATCGTACAGAACCGTAGCAAAGATGGAAGATAAGACGCGCTGATGCTATGCAGACGAACGTCAGCATCGGACAGAAAAGCAGAGAGAGAACAAGCGATCTGTTGCAGCTGGTTTCTCGGACTTCATCACCTTTGGTGGTGGTGCTACGAACGCTGAGAAGGTTCGGCACCAGTGTCACAAAGTCCCCGTGCGCAGGCAGCACCGCCAGTGAGTACATGAAACTGGCGTCACCACTTCAAAGTACTACGTACATAGTATTCGTAGTAAGGTAGTATCTGTAATGCCCTACGAATCAGACCCCTGTCAGCTGGACTCCTTCGGCCAGGCTTTGTTCCATGGTGTTTCTTCTAGCTCTTATAGGTCCTGGGTTCCTCTTGCTCCTTCAGCGCACGATTCCGTCGCCGTACGTCGGTCATTTCCAATACCCATTCTTGCTGTTATCTGCTCCTCGGGCAAACAAACGGTTTTGGAAGCCAAGACGGCGCTGCTGATGCCCTACGGACTTGGGCGAACATGGATGATGATCCGAGCAGCGCGACCGCTAGCTCACGGCATGTGGGAGGAAGAACAATTAAGACTCAATACTGCTGAGGTCCCCATCGCGGACCAACATCACAGCCCTTTTTACGCCATTCGCAGCGTAGCGCAGCAGAAAAAGGAAAAAAACTGACCGCCTGCGCCGTTACCGTTGCTCGGTCGAGGGATCCCCCTCTTGGCCAGGGGTGCTCTCAGCACGACTGGGGGCTGAGTCGCGCCTCTGAACAGCTTCTGGAGGATGCAGCCCGTCAGCAGCCACACTACGTAGGTACGCCGTAGATCGGGATACATAATACATGGCAGACGTTGACGATGGCGGGATGTGAGTGGGTCGCCTCACGTAAGGCACGATGAAGTGAACCTGGAGCTGCCTGAAGAAGGTAGGAAGAAGGTAGGAAAGGTAGTACCTTGGCACCTGCTTCACCTACGGATTAGACGACAACCTATGAAAAAGTATCAAGATTGCCTAGAGCCAACTGCCTCGTTTATGAAATGTCGACTTTTTATTTGCCATATTCCCTAGCGTGTTCCGCATGCGCGCAGGGCACCGCCTGCTGGACTTGCGCGTCGACTGGATGTAGAGTACGAATACGCATTTCAAGTACCTGACCTCCAGCAACGATATATCGGTACCTACAGCAACGGTGCAATTCGGCATGTGAATAGGTGCCTGCCTAACCAGAGGCCAAAGGCCCAAGTCGTAGCGAGTGCCGAGCTCTGCTGCGCATCACCCATCCCATCCCATCTCCACCAAAAAAACGCGTTGCTCCAGCTCCGTACGCACTCTACCTACTCAGTACTGTCCCGACTACCGTACTGCGCCACGCCCACGTCCCTGCCCTGGTCCCTGTTCCCAACCTGCTGCTCCCGCTTCCACTCCCACCATCGGTCCTGCGCCTTCTGACACCCGCATTGGATACGTAACGGGCTCTTTAACTGGCAGTTTTATAAACATCTTTGCTCCTCCGTCTGGCTACAAGCTTTTGTCCCTTCACTCCCATCACACCCACAAACGTCGATATATCCTTCGCCTCTCCTCCCACACAAAGGGTTCACGTCTTATCTGCCCTTTTGCCTTCGCTACTTCCCATACCGCAACCTTATTCCAACGATCGCTCTCCTTTCCCGGATTCACTCGTTGACACAGCTCCGACCCACTCTTCACCGAGCTCGACTTACATCATATTTACGACCAGCCCTTGTCTATCAAAGAACAACACCGAATACATCAGCAAAATGGGTGTCGGTCGCGTTATCTGTGTGGCTTTGCCATTCATTCTCACCGTCGGCTCTCTCATCTTCTTGATGGTCGCCGCTCTTGGTGGCGTCTCCAACAAGGACCTCTACATGTTCCGCGTGAACCTCACCGACCTCGAGATTAACCCTGCCTCGTTATCGAGCGTAGTGAGTCGCGATGTGAAGCCTGTTGACTTTGGCAACTATCACAACCGCGCCCTGTTGACCGACTCCCTTTCCAAGGCCCAGACCGACAGCACCACCCAGACGAGCAACATCACCGCTCCCGACCTTGGCCTCGACAACTTGTACGATATCGCTCTCTGGGGCTACTGCACCACCGCTTCCAACGGTGACAAGACCTGCACCAAGGCCAAGTTCGACTGGGCTGCCCAGTACTTGAACACTTCCACGCTCGAGACCATCGGCTCCCTCGCCGGCCGCAAGATTGAGCTTCCCGAAGAGGTCACCACTGCTCTGTCCGCTTTCAAGACGGTCACCAAGTGGACGCAGGTCGCCTACATCATCGCCTTCATCGCCCTGGGTCTCGAGATCGTCTTCGGCATCTTCGCCAACTGCACTCGCGCCATGTCCTGCATCACCTTCTTGGTTGCTTCGCTGGCTTCCATCGCCGTCTGTGCTTCCGCCGCTCTCACCACCGCCATGTCTGTTGTCGTTGTCGGCGCCGTCGAGGGCACCGCAAAGTGGTACGGTGTCTCTGCCTCGTTCAACAACAGCTACCTCGCTCTCATCTGGATCTCTGCCGCCCTCGCTCTCGGTGCCGGCTTTTTCTGGATGTTCACCATCTGCTGCTGCGCTCCCAGCCACACCCGCAAGGATCGCAAGCGCCGCAGCGACGCCGAGAAGCTTTTGCCTCCCACCGCTGCCTCTTACCAGCCCATCCACGAGGAGAATGGCTTGTACAAGCAGCAGCAGGCCGCTCAGTATGGTGCTCCCCGCTACGCCAGCGGCGCCCACAACGATATGGCCTACGAGCCTTACTCCCACCGCCCTTAAGTTTGCTGAATTCAAGACGGCCGGGTAATGTTTGTACGACGAAGCAGTCCGATTTAGCTATCATTTGAATTCGCATCGTTGGCGTTGGGTTACGGATGATTATTATGAAGATGCATGACACGCAAGGTCATGAGATGATTCGTCGAGAGAACGACGAGGGGAATTGGTTCCTGGAGATGGATGATACCCTACCAGGCTTTATTGTCCATAGAACTTTACATTGCCTATGCAATACAAATCTACATATGCCATCAAATTCGTCGCAATGAGTGCATTCGTAAGGTGATCTCCCCAAGCGGTACACATATGTCGAGTGCGCGATAGTGGTGGTCCAGTATGGAAGACAACGTGCACATTGGACCGATTAACACTGTCGACGGAGGTGTCGAAATTTCCCTCGCACACCACACAAAAACCAAAAACTCCACCACGCAGCGAGAGGGGATGACTCGATCCACCACTTGTGCTGACAGGAAGGAAAAGTATCTCTGCAACTCTCAGCCGCAAGCTAGCATCATGATCCTGGGATAAGAGGCATCATCCACGACGCCAGACACGTACTTTCGTCGCTCGCCACAACTACGGCCAACCCCACCCACCCTTCTGGCGAGGTGAGATTTTCATCTCATAGTGTTTGTCACACTCCGTAGCGAGGTCACAAATGACACACCATGCAGTCGGTCATCATGTACCCTTTCAGAATAGCATCTTGCAGTTTGAACGAGAAAACTGACCACTGCACAGGTAGCCGGGCCCTTGCTTAGGCGAGACCACCACCTCACCCCCGTCACGGGTCTCTGCTTCCTCACCACCACTGACGAGACGAGGCCATACCTCCTCGCGGGGGAAGACACCGATCTCGCAATCTACGACCCGACTGGGGGTTTACTGCTCTGCCGCCTCAACATCTTCCGCGCGCAGTCGATCCACGGAATTTGCGTGGGAGCACGGCACGTCCTGATCTGGGGGAACCAGGCCGTGACGGCTCTCCCGATTTCCAGTATAGAAGAGCACATCGGCAAGTCCGGGCGCGCAGAGAGTGTTGCGCAACGGGCACAGGTTACCGAAGCCAAGGCGCCAGATTGGATCTACGACGGCGCGCTTTCCCCCGCGACCACGGGGCGGGGAGTGCTGATTACGGCGCACAATGAAGTTGTCGAGTTTACCTTGACGCAGGATGGCAGAGGCATCGAGTTTGGGCGGCTGGTGTCGCCGTCACGACCGATATTGTACTCGGCCAACCTCGTCTGGGAATCACAGGATGTGGTGCTCGTGGCGGGGGGTACCGTGTTTGGCGAGATATTGCTGTGGAAGTGCCACTTCGCCCGCGAGGACAACAAGTCGTGGAGCGAGGTTCTACACGTCTTTACAGGCCACGAGGGTTCCATTTTCGGCGTCGATATCTCCCCCTACATCGACCTTGGGGAGGGTACTTGGGGCAGGTTGCTGGCGAGTTGTAGCGACGACAGGACGGTGCGCATATGGGACATTTCGGAACGTAACGGTGTGCAGAAGGTGCAGCAGTACGACGAGGCGAGAGAAACTGGGTTCGGGAGCGCCAACGCGTCGCCCGCTGCTGCAGCAGACTCGACGTCGACTCAACCCACCACTGCTGCTTCCGCCGCGCCGCTGGCCATGACGTTGGGCCACATTTCGCGCATATGGCACGTCAGGTTCCCGCGGGTACGGAACGGTCCCGTGATGAGGGTATACTCCTTTGGCGAAGATTCCACCCTGCAGACCTGGGACCTGGAAGTCGACTTGGAACAGTGGCGGCGCAGGTGTCTGACCGCCGCCGCTGCCGGAGGAAGCGATGACGTAGGCGTTGCTGCAAAGTTGACGCACAAGGAGACGTACGCACGGCACGACGGGAAGCACATTTGGGCCACGGCGGTGCTGCGAAAGCATGACGGCGAGGTTCTCGTGGCGACGGGCGGGCAGGACAGCAAGATCAACCTCCTCTCCGACCGCTCTGCCGCGCGCAAGATCCAGGGCTTGCCGGCGGAGCTGAGGACGCTGGTCATGCGGGACGTGGTGGCCAAGCTGCCGCCCCGCGGCCCGGAGTTTGCGATCCCCGCGGAAGCGAGGGAGGCGTTCCACCGGTTCGCGTTTGTCGACGAGACCACGCTGCTGGCGACGAGCACCAGCGGCCGGCTCCTCGTGGGCACGTTTGCGGCCGGGTCGGGGCGGGAGCTGGCGTGGGAGGAGATCGGGACGAGTGGCGGTGTCATGAGCGCGTTGAGGGCCTGCACGAGCTTGAAGAAGGCGGGCGAGGGGTGTGCTGTGCTGGGGACGGCGAACAAGCGGATATTCCTGTTCAGGGATGGGAAGATCCAGCAGGTCGGCGAGGTGCCGGGAAAAGTTGCCGACATTTTCTGCCTGAACTCGGCAGACGCCGACGCTTCGAAACTGGAGTTTCTGGTGACGTTGCTGGGCGGCGACGAGGCTATGCAGTTCCTGACTCTGGATTTGCAGACGGCCACGATATCGTCCATGTTTCCCGTCCCCGACCTGGATAACAAGTACGTCTTCACGGCGGCTTGTCTCGTCGACGACGTGCTGATTCTCGGATCGAGACACGGCTACATGAGCATCTTTAGCCGTTCCGGAGACCAGCTTGCACCGCTGCCCGCACCAGAACGCCGCACGACGGATTCCATCACTTCCATCACCCGGCTACCCGGCTCCTCCCATGTTCTCGCGACGAGCAGAGACGGAAACTACCGAATCTACGACATCGGTTCCTCTTCACTCGTGCTCCAACACGAAACCGCGCCAACAGCGGTGCCCAACCTGGAGGACGCTTGGGTATCCGGTACAGACCTCATCCTCTGTGGGTTCCGCAGCAAGAACTTCATTGTCTGGAACGAGACGCAACATGAGGAGCTCGTTCGGGTGGACTGCGGCGGCGCCCATCGTGTGTTTGCGTATAGTCACGAGGGGCGCATCCGCTTCGTTTTCAACAAGGCCGCCACCCTAGGCATCTACGCACAATCTCCTCCGGAACTTGCTCCCGCCCACCACCGGACCCTGAAGCGCGGCACGCACGGCCGCGAGGTCAGGAGCATGTCGTACTCTGGGCGGTACCTCGCCACCGGAGCCGAGGACACGGCGATACGGATATGGGAGTACACGACGCATCCCACCGATCCCCCGAAGAGGGACATGCGCTGCGTCAAGATTGTTAAGGTACACACGGCGGGCTTGCAATCGCTCAGGTGGCTCGGGAACGAGCTGCTGTTCAGCTGCAGCGGCAACGAAGAGTTCTTGGTCTGGCGCGCCAGGGATCTGGGTGGTGCTGCTGGGCTGGGACTCACGCGCGAAGCTGTATTCCCCGACAGGAGTCCCGACGGCGATCTTCGCATCACGAGCTTCGACGTGGCAGAGCTGGGCGATGGCGGCGCCGTGGCCATCACCATGGCCTTTTCGAACTCGTACGTCAAGACGTATCGCTACTCCCCCGAAAAGGGTTTCGAACTGCTAGCCAAGGGGCACTTCACCGGTGCCTGTCTGACGCAGGCCCGCCACCTGAACATTTCCGACACCGGAGTGTTCGACGTTGTCACAGCAGCCACGGACGGACATCTCGCCGTCTGGAAATCCTCGGCGGGCGAGTACGTGCTCCAGCACACGGCGCGGATCCACCAGAGCAGCATCAAGGCCCTCGACGTGCACGCCATTTCGGGCCGCGTCGTGGTCCTCACCGGAGGCGACGACAACGCACTGGGCATCGCTACTCTCGACGTCGAGCAAAACTACGCGGTCGTCGGCAGGGCGGGCGTGAGGAAAGCCCACACCGCCGCTATTAACGGGCTCACGTTCCTAAAGGAAACGGAGCGCGGGGAGGTGATTTACGCGACGGCTAGCAACGACCAGCGGGTCAAGATGTGGAGGCTCGGGTGGCGCGAGGGCGTCGAGGAGGTCACTCTGCTGGCTGACGAGTACAGCGGCGTCGCCGATGCTGGGGATTTGGAGGTTGTTGAGGGTGGAAGGGTTGTCGTCGGTGGCGTTGGGCTGGAGGTATGGGACTGGGCTTCAAAAGTATAAATGAGGTTTCGATATGGTGTTCACGTCGCAATGATTTGCATTTCGAGTGAAGAGGTAGTCACTAAGACAAAGTCATTGGATCAATCAAAGACTTGAATAGAACATGAGCAGAAATCAGAGACGATCCAGTCGTGTTGGCCTCGCTACAACACGAAACTCATTTCCCCTTGGGCTCCTTATGCTCAACCTGTCGGACAGGCTAATACAGATACAATTGTTTCCGGCGAATTGCTTGGAGGCAATTGCCACATGAGCAGCCACCTCGGAGGCCGGTCGTTGTCGTTGATTCTTGTGTCTTTTGATCACTTGAAACCCATAGATACCTTGAGGTGCGAACATCATGCAATATAGATACCAAGGGAACCCACTTATCGACCCGATGGTATATGCAGCTGGCCACCGGTGTCGCCGGGGGTTGTAGATGGCGAAGTAGGCTCGCAACCGGGTGCTCATCACCGAATCCACACAAGCCCAGGAATGTCTACCCTTTTACGGATTTCCTGATTTCTCATGACGTCTCGTTTCGAAAATTCCGACACCGGCTCGCTGCAAGAATTCCTTGTAGCAAGAACGCAAATACCAAAGCCATATCTTTCAGCAGTCGGAAAGACGTGCTGGAAGCAGTTGAGGGATTGAAAAGACACATTACAAACATCCATCGTAAAGCTCCTGGAGCAGCTTGCTCTCATGCTGGACCTAAATGCGCTGGTATGCTACAATGTTGGCGTACTGAAGGAGACATGATGCTGAACATGTGATCAACCGGTTTCTGGCTCGGTGATCGTGGAACAACATCTCGATGCTTTAGTCCGTAACATAACATAATACTCAACTGGATCCATGCTTCAAAATGATGAGTCTTTCTCATCAGCAAATCCTCACTTCTCCGTCGTATCTGGAGTCATCTTTCACGTTTCTCTGGATCCTTCACGAGCCCTACCGTATACAGAATTCGCAAAGTACTTCTACGTCATGATTCGCCCACACGCAACCAATCATTTTAATGAAGTTGAGCAGGCACTATACTACCTTCCATCACAGAACTGCGATTTGTGACATGCTTACTCCACCTAGGTAGCTACACAGGCTGTGATAGGCCTTGTGACTACTCTCACAGTAATAATGCGAGTATTGCTATACTCCCGCCCACGCCTCTCGCTTGTAGTTGATGATGAAGGGGTGGAAACCGTTTCACTGCAATCGGAAGCTCCTGGGGGTATGGCTGCACTACTACCTACAATCTGCCCATGGCACTAGCCCGAATGCCTTATCGTGAGGCCGGGTCACCGATGGTGGGTGGTGGTGATCATCAACCAGCCGCGTAATTTCCACTGCAAAATAAATGAAGCCCAAGAGGAACAAGCTGTGACCAACAGCATAAAACAATTCTCGTTGGGCGAACTGTAGCTATTGACATCGTGAGGCAGCCACTTGAGCGATGTGGTTCGCCAGTATTTTACAGCAATGTCTACCTTAACCCCCTTGAGGGTAACGAAATACAAGGTACAAAAGGCAAAGCTGTGCTCCCGACGTGCGGCTCCAAGTTCACAGCAATCTCAACCCCCCTCAAGGGTAACGGGATGCAAGTTGCGAAAGGCAAACATGATTGCCTTCTTCATCACGTATCAGGTGTCGGCTGTGTCAAACAATCACCATTCAAAATCCAAGCAGAACACCAGCGAGACCTGATTCTATAGACCCCGCCATCAGGTCCAGAGTCTACACTTATCAAAATGCGATCCGGAGGAAAAGCTGCGCCGCGGGAAGACGAGAAGGCCCCAATAGCAGTGCGATGGTACCGTCTATAGGTGAGGACATGGTGGTACAGATAGCCTTCTGCGGATCTGTACTGTACGCCTGCATGAAAATGCCCAGTTTTCACAGCCAAATCAGCATTCCCCAAATAACCATGGTGCAAACAATATGTACAAAAAGGGGGCGCAGCATTTATTTCGCCTCCGAGACTTCACTGCAATATTGACGCCCCTCGAGGGAAACGACAAGCGAACCACGAAATGAAGCAAAGTCGACTGCCTGATTTCTCTGCATATGAGTTATGTATCTCAATCAGGCGCCATCATTTAACTTCTCGTTTCAGCAGTCCCGAAGTGGGTTGTCTTCGTTTCTCTGTGGACCACGCAATTAGCCAAGAGTCTACAACTCTCAAAACTCCGATCCAGGTGAGAAAGTCTGCTCCGCGAGCAGGTGAGAAAGGCCCTGAGGGTAGCACACCGCTACTCTCTACTATGCATGAGGATATCTTTGGCAGCCGGTGCGGTCCTCTTTCTGAGTCTACACTGCAAACTTGACGCCCCTTCAGAGGAGCGATATGCGAACAACTAAATAAGGTAAGGCTAGGTCTACCTTGGATCATCAAAGCTATGTAAGTCAGACGTGAAGTCTCATTACGCATTCAGAAGGATTTCTGAATAGACGATGTGCGACACATGGGGCAACTGCATTCCTTCCATGGACCAAGCGTTCAGGCCACGAGTCTACAGTTAACAAATGCCCGATACAGGGGGAAAACTGCTCCGTGAAGGGATGAAAATCTATACCGTCGGCGCCCATATACACCCTGAATAAAACTATTATAACACGAAAAACCCATGCAAAGCCGTGCCTGACAAGACGACCGATCCCTCATGCCAACATAGAAAATGGAAAAAAAAAAAAAAACGCTATGCAGCGCAACGACGACCGCTTTATGATCCCCTTGTGATGTTCGGCCCGGTCCCGATACCCGTGAGCGTACGGACGAACCAATGCGCCCAGCTCTCCGTCTCGAGCGTCTTCTTCAGCTCCTCGGCTTGCTTCTCCACGTCCTCGACCTGCCTTTCAAACAACCTCACGCCGTCCTCGACGTCCTCGACCTTGCTGACAAGGCCGTTGATTTCGTATTCGAGACGCGCGACTAGCACTTCCACCTCTTTGATCGCTTCGGTTATGTGGGCTCGCTCCTCGGCGATGAGCTCCGACGAGCTTTGCTTGATGCGATGATATGCCTCACTGTATTGATAATATAGATTTTGGAGCTCCTCCTGCTCGTGGGCGTAATGCTCGTCAAGGCCCTCTACGGCCTTTACCTTGGCCTCGACCCACGGGCTGAACTCTCGCTTGATGGTGGCGATGGAATCGTAAAGGCTGCGGGCAAACTCTGCCAGACTGGCCTGTTGCTGCAAAGCATCGGCGGTTGCGAAGTGCTTATCGTCGTATACCTCGGTGATCTCGACCCACCGCAGGACGGCCTCCTCAGCGTCGCCAAACGATAGCCTTCGAGGCCATCGAGCCTCGTTCATGGGTTGCTTATAGCGAAGCCGGGACACGTTGATGGAATGCCGCCGTTGTAAATAGCACGCGGCGGTATTACCACTCCGCTCTAGTTCAAACGGACCGTGCAGGAGAGCTTCATCGACGACAGAGCCGGCAACAGACGTTTGAACCCGCTCTACGTCGTCCTTGATGGGACCGTTGGGAGGCGTCGCAAAGTCACCATCCACGTGCGTCGAACTGGGGTCCGACGATTCACGTGCCAAAGTAGCAGGCACGGGTGCTTTGATTGCCTCCTCTGATGACTCCGGGATGGCCTGCGCTGCGTCGCTCTCCCTCTTGAACTGCGCCAGATATTCTTCTGGTTTGTTCTTCCACGTGAAGGCCCTACCCACCATGACCGGGGAAGACAAGGCTCCCGATGTTTGACCGAGCGCAGGAATTCCAGCGGTGTTGTACCCATTCTCACCAAAGTCATCTCTGCTGGGGCGACTGGTGTGTCCCCTCAGACCGGTGCCAACGACGTCTTTGATACGTCCAAGTCCGGATTTGGCGTCGCTGACCCTCCCAGCAACAGACTTGAAGACCCCTTTTCGGAGAGCATCCTTGTCTCCGGGACTGTCAGCCACACTAAGAGCCGAGGCAGGTGCCGGAGAGGAATAAATCGCAGGCGACTCCTCTTTTTGTCTATGCAGTTCTTCATCGAGCGGCAAAGACTGTGTGCGCTTTCCTGCTTGCACAGAAATCTCGTCTTTTCCAAATAATGGCGGCGCGATATCAGACGGCTTTTCCTGGAGCTCGGGAACGGTCCTACGAGGCTTGCCATACCACAGCCATTTGGCACGCTCGCCGTAGGCCAAGGTAATGAATTTGTCGATGTCCACAGTCTCGATATCAGCAATGCCAGCCTTGTCTTTGCCACTAACCATGCCAATGACCAGCTCGCCTCTTTTACCACCAATCTCGGCAACAGTCGACTTCACCGCCTTTTGTACGCCCCAGCCTTCGCCAGCGGCAGCTTTGGCGGTGGTCTTGTGTAGCTTGAGAATGGTCTGACGATCCAGTCGCCTCGTCCGCTCGATTTTGTTGGATTTTTGAAAGTAAGCAATGCCCCTTTTCGTGCTCTCAATGTCAAAGACATCTTTCGAGACCGGGGCCCCGTAGTAATGGAGTCGATTTCGGGCGCCCATGAGCATGCCCAGCAAGGCTGCGACGGTTGTCGGACCCAGAATGCCGTCCGTCGGCTCGACGTTGTACGACTCGGCGCCCAATTCAGTCCACCAGTTACCGATAGATTCTTCCGTCTTGTCGCAAAGTAGTCCGTCGATATATTCGTTGTCCAACTTGCCGAACATGAACAAGGAAACCTGGCACAGTTTAACAAGTTCGACGACGGACTGTGCAAAGGGGACCTTTTCGCTGGTCTTGTACAGCTGGTAAAATTTGGCCTGAGTCGCCGGCGTGGGGTCCGAAAGGGTCATGCCAGATCGACCTGAACACCCCAGCCGCTTCAGATTCTCGTTAACGATGAAGGCTTGTCGATGAGCGCGAATATCGCCTTCCGGTACGGGTATTACTGTCAGAGCCGAGGGGAAACTGCTGAGGTTCGTGACCATGACATCGCCCAGGGGCGTCTCCTTGGGGCGGGCATGATATTGGTAAATGGCCTTGAAATAAAACCGCAAGCGATCGGACCAAGTGCTCTCGTCCGCTGGGACAGCCAATACACCAACCACGACGGAGTGTTTTGGATCGCCAGTGTATGTAACAATAACCAGTGTTGGTGACTTTCGTGAACAAGCCCATTGTTCGACCAGGTAAAGTTCGTATCCCTGCAGGACGCTTCGTCTCTCGATAACGGTGACGGCCGGGTCGCTCTCGAGGTACCTGGCGACGGAACCATGAGTCCATATTCGAAAGCGTTCGAAGAGAAAGGCAGGCTCACCTATAAGCGACAGGGTCTGCAAAGACCCATTTCTTCTTGGAAGTCGGCAAAGGCGAGGGCGTCGCGGGTTCGGTAGAGGCCTCCTTGCGTGGGTCCAAAGCTAAGGGAGTATCTAGGGGAGATGGTCGACTGCTTCGTTGTTGCGACGCGACTCTTGCCAGTGTCAGCTCCTCCTCGCGATGTACCCGCGGGTCATTGACCGGGAACGGGAATCGGAATGCCATTTCCATCTGCATGAGTGCGGCAGTTGCACTTGAAGCATCGAGGACCCTGAAGCGTCAGCTACCTTGGAGCAATAGAGGTCATAGTCGGGCGGTAGGACAGCGGATCGTCGTCGTGGATCGCGATAGGTAGCCAAGGTGGAAGCCAGAGATGCGCAGAGAAGTAAATGCTGCCCCGCATGTGACTTGGGCGTCTTATTGAGCTGTTCGAACTTGAATCTCTTGATCCGCTGGGCCGCTGCTAGTGGTCGGAGGCTGGTCGGCATGTGACGCAATGTCGTGGATTGGTTGGCGGCACTTGCACCTGCACCTTCAGCGAATGGATGTAGTACAAAATGACGGTACGGAGTAGAGCCTACGCTAAGCTCCCTCTCCGCGATGCTTTAGCCCAGATCTGCCCCCCACTCCCCCCCAAACACCTCTGTGCTGTGACTTGTATACCATTGGAATGGATATTTAAAAAGAAGAACACGACGTGATAATAGACGAACAATTCAGATGCGATCTGATACAACATACTCAGATTTTACACTTCTGCCTAGTCGTTATTGAAAGACTGATATAAGCCAGGATAGTCTTTCTGTTGGGTCAGCTTCAGTAACCATCGCGCAAGACCTGAGGTACCACTATCACAGAAAGCTACCCCCGCCCCCTGCCTGCTGTCATCTGCCCCTTCGACTGACGCTAAAAGCCTTCCGGGCCGCTGTTTTACCGGGGAGTTGCATCGCTGTGAGCGGGTAGGTTACAGCAGTTGTCCAGCAATAAGGTAGAGCCTCTGTCCCCTCCAACCCTGGTCATATCCTACAGCGATCCCGCTTGCCGAGGAAGCTAACCTGACCGACCACCGGTGACAGCCGTCTGAACTCCGAACGCCTGAGCCATCCTCAACTACATACCTTCCTGACCATACTACCAAGCACCACCGACTGGGACAATTTGATACGAATCCTTGAATTGTGGACGTTCGAGACTTCGCAAGAGGGCTCGCTACAATGATCTGTCCGTGGTAAAATCCACCAGCCGAGCTACATTGCCGCCGCAGCATACCGTACCAGACCTATGCCACTACTAAGCCAGTCCGTTACGAATCACGACATAACGACCACCCGTTCCCGCGAAAATGGCAGACCAAAACCCCATGATGACTCTCCAGGCGGAGCTCTCCCGCTTCCGAAAAGCGACTCTCGATGCCGCTGTATCGGACGCTGACAAGCTGCTCGAGCTGCTCGTCCAGGCGAGAGGGCAGGTTGCCAATGGTGAGTCGCCGTAGTCTCTCGCCGTCGCCGCTGCTCGTGGTCGTGTACTTACCACTTGTCTCTCGTGCCCGTAGCATCCGATCCCCATCGTGCAAGCTTGACCATGACGAAGCTACAGAATCCCGTGAACGCGGGCTTCGACGCAATAAACAGCGACTTGAAGGACGTTTCAAAAGCGCAAAAGGTCTTTGGCAAGGCCCTCGATAAGGTGCGTCTCGCTCCTAGCATGCGACAGCATGGCAAGGACCACAACTAACAACATCTACTCAGCACTTTCCCCTTCGACCTTTACCGACGGACTACGATGCGATGGCCTCATATCCATCCCTAATCAATCGCGCAGTTGCTATGCACATGCTGCGCGAGGGCCAGTTCAGCGTCGCCTCGACGTTTCTGCGCGAAGCCCATGAGCGGCCCCCTCCTCCCTCATCTTCGCCGTCGCCCCACAACCCTGTCCTAGAAGCCGATATTCACTCTCTTCAATCGCAAGAGCTGCAAGACAAGTTCGCCAACATGTACAGCATCCTGCACCAGCTCAAGAGCCGCAACCTTATTCCGGCCATAGAGTGGGCGCAGCTCAACAGCGAAGACCTCGAGGCTCGCGGCTCCAACCTCGAGTTCGAGCTCACGAAACTGCAGTTCGTCTGGCTCTTCAAAGGACCGGCAGTCAACGGCCTCCCTCACGATCCTCCGGGCTCCAATGGTCGGGCTGGAGCTCTCGCCTACGCCCAGGCCAACTTTGGCCGCTTCCAGGCCCGTCACCTCAAGGAGATTCAGCAGCTGTCGTGTGCGATGGTGTACGCCTCCAACATCAGGCAATCCCCATATGCCACAATATTTGAAACGTCTGCCGCTTTTGATGATGTGGCGCTCTCATTCACGCGCGAGTTCTGCTCTCTTCTCGGCCTCTCCGCCGAAAGCCCTCTGTATGTCGCCGCTACAGCTGGTGCCATCGCCCTCCCCCAACTCCTTAAGTACACCACGTACATGAAGGCCAAGCGTACAGAGTGGACGACGGAGAACGAGCTGGCCTTTGAAACACCGCTGCCCAGGGGCATGATTTACCATCCGATCTTCGTCTGCCCCGTTAGCAAGGAGCAAACGACGGAGCAAAATCCTCCAATGATGCTTCCTTGCGGTCACGTCATCTGCAAGGAATCGTTGCAGCGTCTCGCCAAGGGATCACGGTTCAAGTGCCCTTACTGCCCCAACGAGGGTCACCTCAAGGACGCACGGGAGATCAAACTCTAAGGGGAGAACACTTCCAGCACAACTGGATGTGTAGAGTAGACTTTTCTTGGTACAGGCGGGTAACGGAGGATTCTCGATGGGCTCGGCTTGAGCCGTCCCAGGAACAGGGAAAGGTAACAGCGGCGTTTTGGGGTCAACGGCCATCAGTTTAGTTCTTGGGAGGCGTTTTTGTGCATTTCGGCAGCCAGTTGTGACGTCACTTACAGTCTGGTTTGGGTTGGAGAGGTGGAAGGCTCACCGGTATCAAGTCTCTAGACAACGCCATTCGACGATCCAGCCGTTGTTTATTTGCTCTGTTCACGATGAGCCCAGTGATCTGTGTGAAGCCGCGCCGCACTCGAAGCCCAGAGTGTGCTTTGCTGATGGCAACGTAATTAGCGCGAAAGATACGCAAGTGCCACTTCGGTACAACATTCAGTCTTGTACAGATCCGCAAAGCCCAAGTCGACGATAGAGCTTCCTCGGATCCATGCATTTCATCATGTGTGAAAAACGACCTAATATAATAGTGCCCTACATGTCACCAGAGTGCAAGTACTGGTATAGTCCAGAGGTAGCATGCGGAAGAGATATCGAGCTAAATTCCGTAAAGTCGGGTTACCTCATGCTAACGCTTGGTTACATCAAAGAAAGGAAATTCTCAAAGCAATCGCTGCCAAGTAGCCAAGACGGTCTCAAAGACGTTGGCGGGTCAGTGACAAGAGGCCGTGAAGCCCCTCCCACATCATACCCGCCGGTACAATGACCATCGTGGTATCCTGGAAGCGACCAAAGTAGAATGAATCAACCCAGAACTCCGCATGCGACCAGTCTTGGCCTCTTCGTTCCACGTCAGGTGGATGAAGCGAAGCATCTTCAACGCCGTACCATGTGCCTCAAAACAAGGAAATGAAAAGCCGATAATGGGGAATCTCAAGAAGTCCAACACGCTCCCGGCCCGCGTGTCACCGTTTCCATCCGTCCACAATGCCTCTGTGGGGTTTTGGGGTCCGGATTGAAAATGTGGCATTGTTCGTAAATCATGTCTTTGTACAATCGCACGGCGTCTCTTTTCTAATTCGTTCGGTTCCCACGTTGGGTTAAGCCAGCTCCACCCCGCGTTTAGTCAATCGTCATTCTGCTCGCGATTTGAGGCTTGACGTCCTGGAGGCTGATTGAGTTCATGTCTGGGTTCTTTTCCAAGTCCTTTGAGGGCTTTCGCAGGTGATTCTTGAGGCCGGCACCGAAATTGCGCATGCAAACGATGCAGTTGACAATGGTACAGATGATGAGGAGGATGGTGATGACGGTAAAGGCGGTCAATGATTTCTTGACGGGCTGGTACTGTAGGCGAGTCTCGGGTTGGTAGATACGGACGAGCTTGAAAATGAAGTAGCTCAAGGCACCGAAGTAGAGAACAATGACCGAGACCATGCCGATCTTGTTCTCGGTCCTAGTGAACCAGGCAGCGAAGAGCAAAATCGCAATGGTCACTGGGATGGCTGCAATGGTCAAACCGAACTCGGCGTCGGTCCTAGCATTGACGATGACGAGAAATTGCACGGTAAATCCGAGGAAAAAGAAGAAATCGAACTTGAGCAACGCGATGTAAATCTACTCGCATGTCAGCTACACGATGAAACGCGCAGAAGGGCTTGATGAGTGCTCACCTGGTAGTGGAGGAAACGCTTCTTCATTCTGTAATCGGCTCCTATCGTCTTGAGAATGTCCCAGGCGAAAACCTGGTAAAGCTTCCACGCGGTCAAGCCCATTGTGATGGTGCCAAAAGCGAGGATGCAAGGAATGGCGATGAGGTAGGGCTTGACGTCGGCCCACATGTCCTCATTGGGATTTTGGAGGGCATTGAGGTTCTTCAGCTCCGCGATGGCTTCGGCGATTTGGTCGACTTGGATGGCGGTATAGACCATGAGAGCGAGGTTGGAGATGCACACGCCGATAACCTGAATGGTGTTCTTGGCTCGGAGAGCATCCCACACAATAACGAGTTCGTACAAAAAGCCAAAGATAAAGAGGGTCAAGAAGGTCGGGATCGTCTTTCTTGGAGATTCAGAATCGTCATTTTCGGTGCCGGGGGCTTGCTTTGTCAAGCTCGTCTGGAACTTCCAGAAAACATAACTGAGGATGCGTTAGCACAAGATGACAGCTAACATGGCAACCGTCAGTCTTACGATTCGAATGCCAGGCAAATTATGGCCTGGACGACGGTGATGCCGAAAAAGACCCTCGGCCAAAAGGCGCCCATGAAGCCGAAGCCCATGAAGCCTTGGCTTCCGCTGCTGGGACGGGAACCGTTCATGGTGGATGGTGCGAAACCTTCGCGAAAAGCGTAGCCTTGGTTGTGAGATTGGGGAGGGTTGTATTGTTGCTGGTATTGTTGTTGATACTGCTGAGCGTACTGTTGGGCGGCGATTTCCTGATCGAAACCGGCAAAATTAGGGTCACCGCCGAGCAATGAACGGCGGGAGTCGAGCCTCGTAGCCAGGTCGACGGTGTTGGCGACTCCCCGGGAGGAGTCGAGATTGAGAGGAGGAGAAGCGGCGTTGGTGGTGAAGCGCGACGGACTGGAGAGTTGCGGCGGAATTGGGCGGTCAGGTCAGGTGAGGTCAAGTCAGGTCAAGGCTGACGGTCGGGGTATGGAGGATGGTAAGCAGGCGTGATAGGGTCGGACAACGACGATCGGTCGGTCGGTCGGAGTCGGATCGAATGCGGCGAGAGGAAGCTTCTTGTTTAGGGATGTGGTTTATGAGGAGGGAATTCAAAGCGAGTGGAGTGCGAGGAAGACCCCGTCGTTGGTAGCAAGCAAATAGGCGCGAAATGAAAGAGGAAAATCAGAAAATAGTACGGGAGGATGCGATGAGATAGAGTTTAATGCACCTTGCTCGGGTGTCTCTCGCACGCTCTCACTCTCTTTTTTGGGTTTCGACTGACAGCAAGGGGGTGACCTGTTGGAGGAAAAAAGAGAACAGGAAAAAAGGGAAGATATGGGAGGTTCTTGTTGGTGTGAAGCTGAAACAGGTTGAGGAGTTTGATCGGTTATCAGCGTAGAACAACGGCAGTCCAGGGGGTACTTTTGCTGTTCGTCCGTCTTTCTCTCTGTCTCTCTGCGTGTGTGTCTCTCTCTCTCTCTTCTCGCTGTCTCCGGGGGTTGTTGATTTGACAGGCAGGAAGGCTGGGCTTGGCGTGGTTTGGTGGTGTCGAAGATGAGCGCTGGGCGTGGAGGAAGGGGTAGGAGGGGGCGATGTACGCGGTATGTAGTTCTATGTACCTATTGAACGAAAATACTTGACATGAACACTATGAAATGGCTCAAACACTATGAAATGGCTCAGCTTGTAAGTATATACCACCCGAGAGTACGTTTTGGCGTATGTGTGCGAGTGAGAGCGCAGCAGGAGCAGCCGACCATCTCCTGTCTGCTGAGTGGTCGGTTCTGGGGCTGGCTGGTCTTGGATTTGGTGATGCAGGAGACAAGACGGGACGCTTTCTGGGGCCTGGGGAGGGGCAGTGACGGGGATGTGCGTGCTGCAGCCCACTTGTGCTGGTGCTGATGGTAGCAGTTATTTGGACGGTGCAAATTGTTATTCATCCGCGCTATACCCCATTCGTTAAGAAAACCCACCACCACAGCCATACAGCGGGGAACACACTGGTTTTCAATGTACTGTCATTGAAAAGTACAAACACTCCAGCAAGAGCATATGTTTACTGGCCTAGTTTAACATGCTGCATATACTGAATAGCCTTAACAGCCGTGGTAGCCCTGGGAGCCTTTCTGAATAGCCTCAACGGCCCTGGTGGCCTTAATGGCATTAGTGGCATTAGTGGTATTGGTGGCATTGGTGGCATTGGTGGTATTGGTGGCCATGGTGTTGTACAACTGCTGGAAGAGTACATCGATCGTGGGCGTCAATCGTGGAGGCTGTGGCTCTGTTAACAAATGGGGTATAGCGCGGATGAATAACAATTTGCACCGTCCAAATAACTGCTACCGGTGCTGATGCTGATGCTGGACCGTTGAACTGCAGTGAGAAAGAGAGAGAAAGGGGTACGTACCTTACCTACAGCGTATCCGCACACAGCACTCCGTACGGATATCTCGCAGGGTCGGAGTGACGCTGGAGACAGTGGAACCAGCGAACAGGACAGGACACACTCACTCTCTCAGAGACGACAACTCAATGGTGGAGTACGTACGCAGTACTGCGCAGAGGCCAAGGATGCTGACGACGGGACACTTCTCTGGTGCTGAAAGGGCTAAGACCAAGGACAACAGACGACGGAGGATTCTACAAGGACGACCCTGGAAAATGCCAGCAGTTCGACTTGGACTTCCTAGGTAGGTGCCTCACACTACCTTACCCATCTTTGAAGAGGGGCCGCCGTCAACTGGAATTCGCAGCAGTCCTGTCTTGAACGAGTGCTGATGATGACGCAGTAAGAGAATGCGAGAAGCGAAGATCGGACTGTCCTTCTTTTCTCGGGCACTGCTCCATGCGATATGACGGTGTCACTTTATTCGATTCGCTAGGCCACCAGCAGCTAATTGGTGATGATGGATGGGACTGTTGCCGACTGAGTGCAGTGTGCTGCTGCTAGCCAGAGCCGAGTGGACCGCTCAGAGGCCTGGTCAAGGTCTAGGTCTGGCCGCGCCGTCTGTGAGGTTTGTGTCGTCCGGTGTTGGAGTGGCCTTTGGTCATGGTGTGCGTGGTGCAGGACTCGGCGCCGTCCTTTTCTCGTATTAGTGCCATGGATCGCCGGATGGATCGGTGGAGGGATTTGGACCTGGAGCTGCAGGGCAGCACATTGACAATTGAGGATGCACTCAACCATCACGAATGTCGCGTCGCGTAGAAATAGATACCTGAACAGAGTGAGGCCTCGTACTAATTGCGGTATACCCCTTCCCGGCACAGATCATACGACACGTTGCACAGCAATTCGTGGAATCCATTCTCTCTCAGTCATTAATTACAATTCTCTCCATCAAGACCCCCATTCATCACCTGCAGAGCCCACCAGTGCCGACACGCCACAGCCAGAGCCAGAGCCAGAGCCAGACTTCCAGTTCCCCGATCCAATACCACCTCTGCCTTGATGGGTGCTTCCAGTTCCAGGGAAAGTAGGGCTGTGCAGAGAACCCGGGCTCCAGGAATAGGACTGGGAATGGTGCGTATCCAGACACATCATTGAGTCGGGTGAGTATACTCTGTTAGTGTCACCACCTGGTCTGTCTTTGACTGGCTGCCTCTTGGCTCCCGGTATGGCGCATGACTTGTAGTTGAAACCCGGGCACATCGCAGTCAGCTTGGAGACACGCGACCCTGTCTTGCCTGTATCGCACTATCGTCCGCTACCTGCAGCTGCTGACAGACGGCATGACCAAGGCCCTCACGTAAACCTTCTGTTCGCTAATTTCCATGGCCTGCCTGCCCACTATGCATGTGCCTTCCCGTTGGTATGCCTTACATCCTGGTCCTAGAATACCAACCTCTCAGCGAGTGAGACGACGAGATGAGGCTTGTATAGCCACACTGCCACCGCCCTGCTTGCTGTCTCTGCACGAGACCCTGCATTTCGCCAGGCGCCCAAACCAGAAAGGAAAAAAACACAACGACAGCAACGGCAACGCAGTGTGCGTCAATTGAGCCCACGAGAATGCACCCTCCCTTCAAGGCTGACGTCTCACAGCTTCGTCCAGCTAGGGTCATCCGTCAGCGAACCGTCGTCAAATCGCCAAGGCGCCGCTTCCGACGTTGTGACTGGCAGTCCATCGTCCATCCCGAAGGACTGAACCAGAGGCTGACACTGGCAGATTCTGACGTTTAGCACATTTACCGAGCAACCGTAGAAGCATGTCTCCACGTTCCTCCGCGAAGACTCCCTAAAGCGAAGGCAGGATACGCACCTCTCCGTGCATACGCATTCTCTTCCGGGGCCGGGAGGTCCAAACTCTGGCCGCTCGTCACTATCCCCTTTGCGTACCTACGAACACGATGCTGCCGCCTATCCACGAGTTCCGATCCCACATATCCCACCCCACAGGGATCCCGCCTTGCCCGCCCGCGTGCGCCGCTCCGGGAAATGGGAAATGGCGAGAGGATTGATGGCGATCGACCCTGCGCAGTGACGGCGGTCCAAAAAGAAGCCCGCTAAGCCACGCCAAAGAAACCCCACCGCAGCACCACGGTTTGAGGCTCAGTCGCTTGAACCACCGCTCAACACCACTACATACGTTATCCAGTCTCATCAGAGTGACAGTCGTGTTCGATCCAAATATACTGTCCCGTCCCAACGCCTCGGATGCCCTCAAAACAAGCTCAATGCCGGGCTGAGCATCCGCATCCGTAGCCGGGGCTGGTAGGCCACCAAGTACCACACCACGCCGCATCCAAACCTGCGATGTAAGATGCCGCCACGTTGGTCGGGCCTAGGCCGTCAAGCAGTCCTCTCGTCATCTCATCCGAAGTATTGAAACGCATCATTCACACCCCGAGGAGCTCGTCGAAAAACTTTGCCCATCTTTCACCACCACCACTGTCACTACCTCGGCCACGACCTGAACCCCGTCCGGACAGAAACTGTAAACTGCCGCTTTTTCCCCTGTCGCAGATCTAAACGACAGAAGGAGAGACAAGCGCCCCAAGCTCTCGGGATTCACAGCTTGCGCCCTCGCGTCCCGCATCATCTCCGTGCCATGAAATGGACGGAGATCAGCCGGCAAATGCTCCGCGGCGGTCGGGTTGGATATCGTCATTACCGCCCGTGGTCATGGTCTTCTTCCTTTGTTTTTCCTCCTGCGGGTCACGATCCGTAATCTGCAAGTCGAGAAGGGTTCTGGACCGTAGCCAACTTTTTGCCCTCTCCATCCAATCGTAACCCCGCGACCACGACAGACTTAGCAGCAGTCTAATCTCGCGCCCAGCAGTCCGTCACAATCCTGCAATAACCTGCGATGAAAACCGGGATGGGCGGGGAATTTCTCTCGCGTTTTCCCTCCAGTTTTTCTTCCTCCTTTGCTAAGTATATCATCCTTGGACAGGGCTCCATCTTTTCGCCCGTCGAATACATTAACCGACGAGGGCACTTTGTTTTGGTTCGTCCATCCCCTTCCTTATCCAGACTACGAACCTGTCTTCCCCTGGTTTCTGGGGTAACATGGAAAGGCGGTCGACTTCTCTGGAGACATATCCGTACGCGACGCGAAATTATCGAAGTCGCGACGACCGGTGGCTGGGCTCGCCAGATTGCTACACCACGTCAAAGCGGTTGGCGAAAGGAGAGGGAGTCATGAACTCGCTTAACGAACCAGGTTCAACGCGGTTTAACAGCCCGCAAACTGGACAGCCGCCAAATGGGCCAAAAACTCTACCGCCGATCAACGTCCAGGAAACCCCCAACTGCACCTGGTACCCTCCATCAGAAATCTAGAATTTCCGCGCAAGTCTTCGAATGACAACAAGCCTTGGCGTTAGCCAGGCACAACAACAAACCTATCGTCGCGCTCCCCAATTCGCGCCGCGGCTACCAGTACCTTATCTTATATCTTGCCGCATCTGCTCAAGAGTTGTTCATAAGAAAAGTCTATCAACTGGGGCTCTTAGGGGCCAGCTCGAGGTAAGTCGTGATTTGCCCATAGTGTTTCCAATCACATAGCCTAAGCATTGCTCTGAGAAGAGATGGGCTTTTGCGACTCGTGGCCGGGCTGCCTCCCGTCGCTGAGGCTGTGCCATACGGTGCCGTACTAGCCCCCTTCCCGGAGACGTCGAACGCGGATGACGCGAGGTTGAGTGGGCTTTTGCTCGTTTTCCCCCAGAAAACCATTTCGTATCTGTCTTCCGTGCCGCGTGTATGGTTCATTGCTGAAGTGATTGACGATTCGGCCACGTGCGAGACATCTGCCCGGGTTGTACCTTGAAACGGCCCAGCGGTGCCGATTTATTTGCCGCCGGAGCTGTCGGGAGGCCTAGCGTACACATACGCAGTGCTAGTCGAGAAAACCCCACGCAAACTGGAGCCAGGCCAAGAAAGCCTTACGCGGTTCTTTACGATGCCGATTCACTATGACTTGGATCTGGGGGCTCGCAAAGGGGTGTAAAAAAGAAATGGGGTATGGGTCTTTTGGTTCCGAGGCCTCGGTCTTGTCCGTCGGTGAATGTGGGAGAAGCAATTGTTCAAATGTACGGAGTAGTAGCTTGGTCCAATCGCAACTGCACCAGAAGAAGCGTGCTCGTTTCGCATCTCGACAGTCACGATACTGGACATTGCTGAAGTGATTGAGGCTTGACGACAATCCAGGAGACCACTAAATTTTGTGGTAATGCGTGTTCTTGTCTTGGTCGGGACGGGATATGTGAGTATAGGCGACACCTTGCATTCAATTTCCGCCACGTGAATCAGGAGCTCTCAGTTTCACTGGGTTTTTTGTCCAGAGCAGTAGACGCGTGGCATTAGTTGCCATGCACAATAGTCATTCTGTAGATTATCGTCTTCTTGGATGGAGATGAGCTCTGCGCTCTAACCGGAGGTCCGATTTACCGGAACTGTAGGGAATAGAATCTCATATTCCGGTATCGAAACCTGTTGATAAGGAGCCCTTCTAGCGCCAGGCGGTCTAGGCATTCCGCTTTTCGTGGCGACTTTGGTTGATGGTCATGACATTTGCGAAGCTCGGGAGAGGAGTTTGGTCCGGACGGCATCTCCCTCCTCCTTTGTTGCCTGTTTCTCGTCCACCGACTCTGTAGTAGCCAATGCGAATTCGTTCAGAACGATCACAAGAATAGCATCGGCCGGAGCAGAACGATTAACGCGGTGGCTCCATGCGTATGTCATGGCATAGTCACAGAGATGGTCGGCCATGCATAACACAACATCAGACGGATTCACGTTGGTGCCTGACCGAGTTTGAATGGTTTTGTCGACAGTCCGACTTTGACGGCAATCTTTACGAGGAGAAAATCTCTACAAACCCTGGAAGGATTCGTCGCCCCCAAGTGCCCGTATAAAGAACGTCCGTGGTATCGCCTAGTCGCCAAGTTCGAGCGAGCCGGCTTGTCGGCTAAGAGCTTTGACGCGGCATTGACGAAAATCAAACAAGATACCATGATACCGCAGCTGAATAGCTGTAGATAGCCGAGGTTTGTATCGCTCCTATCGTTCCGTCTCCGCTCGTCGTCTCCATCTCAGCAGTATACCGATAGGAATACAGCCAAGCTAGAGTGGCTGTCGGGATGGATGGATACAGATGCTGCTTTCGATTGGGACATCGCAAGTCCGCTCGAGGCCAGGCGTTCTTCTAACTCGAAACCTTCATCACCCATGATGAACTGCGGCGTTGGACTTTTTGCTCGAGAATGAAAAGTGTTTTATGCCTGATGGATGGCTGTGGCACGGCGCTTCCGCTTGGCTGAAGCTGCTCGCAACCGAGTAACGAAAGCTAAGCCACTAACGCAGACTGTCTTTGGAAGCTGACAAGCTGAAATTCATTGGAAGGCCCTTCGACACAAGAAGACCTCTTCAAACTTGCTCCCCCTGGGATCTGTTCAACTCCCGATCTGTGTATACCTAGCGACGCGTACTTCCCGCAGAATGATCGTGGGGAGACAACGAGAACTGCCAGACGGCGGCAGGCATCACGCATTTCGCAGTCCCGTTGTTGATGTGTCCAATTAACCGAAGCCTTGCTGTTTCCAAGCTCGCAGCGGCCGCTGGCCCTGTTCTCGGTACGGCTGAGGGTCTACAGTGCGGCGGGTAGGCATACTTCTCTGGTTAACATGAATCAGAGCTTGGGGTTAAGCCAATAGATGGAAGATGATGAGTTGGAACGCTGATGCGTGAAAATCTGACCCGAGTTTCAAACAAACGCAACCTGCCGCCGAGATTCTCCCTATACTTTGATGGAGAGCCATTGCCATCGCCTGTAAGTAACCAGTGTCCGCAATGAAACCGGCGCTTGAGACTGCAAAGAGCTGCAAGTTCCCCTGAGAGCATAACGCCTCACTCAATAACAAAACATATTTGGGGTCTGCATGAAAGCTGGCATAAAGACGGAGTGAGCAGGTCTGACGTGGCTATCACAGGTGTTTCAACGCCATGGAATGACATATAAGTCATACACGTAGTTCTGTAGTTGGTTTTAGACATGTAGTCAGACAAAATCTGTTGAGGCTTGAATACGCACGGGGAAATGACTGGAGCCACAAATAATGCACGATCTTACCCGATGATTTTCAAGATCCATATGTCGGCCATCAACTGCGAAGAATGTACTGCCAAGATGCCGGAGTTGCGAAAATAATGGAATGGGACGAGGGAGCCCGACTGGTGATCAAATTTAAAACAACAGCCACGGATACGAATTTATATAGACAAAAGCTTGAGCATCATGCCTCAAACTTGGCTCGTTCATCAGCACATTATAGGCAGATAGACGCGCACAATATCTTGAAGGTTTCAGTCGTGACGCCAGGTTAACGGGAAAGCAGGTCGGTTTGCTGGTGGCTGTCTTGTCATCTGCCGAAAGATTGGTTAAGAACAACGATTCTATTACCTGAAGAAAGAAGGCCAAACGGGGAAGTTTTACTGTTGCTCATCACCCGTAGCGTATTCGTCATATAACACACTCCCAGTGTGTTGTGCACTCCCAGTGTGTTGTGCTGCCGGGAGCTTTTACGAGTAGCACTTCCGGTGACACGTGAGCTTCCACCCACGCTGGACCAACCGATGGCCTTTTGACCATCACAATTGTCGTCTCTCGTGTGAGTTTATCCATGGCCCTTTGACTGCAAAATGGTTATGTATGAGGCGACACTGAGGCACCCAGTAGTTCCCGACTGCACACCCCAAGGAAACCCACGCAGGTAGAATCTGAGAGGACGCTTCCAACAAGTGAGCTTTATGTTGAGCTTCTGCGAGGAGTGTTTATAAGATGAGGACCATTTTATAGAGGTCACGGGGACATACAAAACCACTTAGGGGAAACACGATTCCCCAAAAGGTTTACGAGCTCTTCAATAATTGCCAGGCTGAGAAGTCGAATCCAGACGAAGAAAGCACCTTTGGCTCTATTGCTTGGTCCTCGTCACTTTCAATTGAGGCGAACAAATTTCTCAGAGATGTATCATTCCATAGCAATTGCCTAGGTTGTTTGGTGCAACGTTGTTCACCTTTGAGGTCTTACCTACCTTACACGAGGGGGCTGTTGTCTCTTTTCAATGGGACCCTTTATGATCTTGAAACTTGCTGTGTAGTCTCATGTCATCTTGTCAGCGTCGTCGATTTACATACGACAGTCTTCAATTGTCATTCAGATTTTTACATCGGAAATCTCAACCACTTCAGAGATAGTTCTCGAGCAGCTGCTAGTCTCACCTGAAGTCGCGCTCAAGCTCTCTCTTCTGTGATGATCCAGCATATGGCTGCACTTCACAATCTTGTCTCTAGGTATTTATAGTAAACATACCGAATGCCTGCAAACCATGGGGTTTGGGAAGACTATCCAGCCATATCTTTATGATATTCCAGACTCTACTAACTGCAGTGGCTGTTACTAGAAGGCAGTTGCTTCCAGTCTTCTGGGAAGTGGCAACAAATCGAAACCAGTATGTTGAACCGTGGATACGCAACAAATCTATACCCCGAATCACCCCTCTTTACCAAGCTCACAACTACCAAGTGGATGAGACTCTGGTCTACTGACTATGGCCAAATCAACCACATGGTACCACGGCTCAAACATACACTGCGCGTGAAATGCCACGATGTGACGGTTTCACTACATGTTGATAGCAGAAGCTAAATATATGGCCCCAACTCGCGTCGGAAGCCCAGTAGGATCGCCAACAGTCTTCAAACACCAACCCATCAAGGCATTTAGCACAGGCAGTCAGTTATTCGCCCTCAGCTAAGGCGTCGAGGGGTGGGCGCGCTTTTTCAGCCAGAACAGCCAAGAAGGAGCTAGTCACCGTCGTGGAAATTGTGTAACGCCGCCCTCTCGATCTCCTCACTCCAGCCATCACAAAAGATTTGTGAAAGGCTATTTAGCAACGCAGGGCGATCGTTCTTTGTGTCTGCAAAACCATAACCGGCACACTCGCCAACAGAAACTGACACGACATCTTCACAGCTCGTTGTACATCGGAGCCCATCTCCCCGTCTGTTGAGTATGTATCAAACATGAATATGCAACACACAGATTCGTTGCAAAACGCTTACGACGCTAAATATCTTGTCTCTGTGAGGTGATTTTGGCCGTATCCTATCACCAGGCTGGTGAACCCGCTCCTTACCATCGCTCCTTACCACCGCTCCTTACCACCGCTCCTTACCACAGTGTCTGCTATGTCTTGGCTCATCGATCAGGAGAACCAGCAGTCGGCCTTTTCATATATCCAACGACTGAGTACCGTTCCATGAAACAAGCCCATGCCGTTTCGTCTCTGTTAAAAACGCAGTATGCCCATCTCCGGGAATGGTATAGTTACTCTGGGTCAGCCTGAAAGGGCGACGACCTGAGTGACCTTGCGTGGTCCGCATTGTCGCCGAGGTGTAAGAGCAAACTGATGTAATGAGAATTGAGCTTACGCGGGACTCTTTCCGTTCTGTCCATGGCCACAAGAGACTACATTATATGCGAACGTATACTTGGACGTAATACCACCATCTTGAGTTCAATTATGTGATGATCAGAGACATGAAACAAGGTACGTAGTCGGCACGATAACCTACGAATACGAGAGCAACAGCAGGCCGCGACTACGTGACTTAAGCAGGGAGAAACCTATCTCGGGGATGAGTCCCAGCAACGAGATGTTGAATTCACGTCAAGGCATCAACGAGGCCAATGGAAGTCGATCGACCAGGCAGTGAGTCGAGTCTGACGTGTCAAAATAAAAGCTTTCTTATAGTTAAAAGAAACGCCGTGCCGGCGTCCACCTCATCTATAATGCGAGGTCCTATCCGTAACTCACGGCGTCGATCCAGACCTCGACAACAGGTATACCAATTTTTGTTCCATGATCCATTTGTCAACCGAGAAAATATCGTTTACTGCGCCTTCTTGTCGCCCTTGGGCTGCGTCGAAGAGTACTGATCCGAGAGCTCGTCGTAGCTCTTGTGCAGGCCGGCGCTCTGCTTCTTGAGCGTCTCAATGTCGCGGTCCTTCTTCTCGAGCTCCTTCTTGAGGCGGGCAACCTCGCCCGCGTTTCCAGCGGCGGCGAGCTTCTCGCTCTCCTTGGTGCTGCCCTTGTTGCCCTCGTAGCCGCGGACCTTGTCCTCGAGACGCATGACCTCGAGGATCATGACGTAGGTACGGTTGAGGATCAGGGAGAGGAAGAGGGTGAAGCCGCAAAGGTACATGTTGCGCTGGGAGTAGAACTTGCGGGCCTGGACCTCGAGGCGCTCGTGGCCCATGACGGCGGCGCTGTGACAAACTGGGTCAGTTTTGCTTGCATTCGGAGCGTGTGGAGCTTAGCTGGAAAGGGGGAGAAGAGGGTTCTGTGTGACAAGGGAGTTTGCCAAAAAGAAAACGTACCCGCTGTTCTGCTTCTCGGTAGCGAGAGCCAGCTCGACCTGGACACGGTAGACGCGGTTCACGGAGTCGATGAAGAGGATCAAGATGAAGACGAATGTGATCTTCATCCAGTACTGGACTTTGGCGACGATGGGGCTTTCAGAAATGAAGCTGCAAGCAGGCACCCGTCAAAATTGCTGCTGTCTCCTGAGGACGTTTGGGGAAGGAGGCAACGTACGTGAACAACTTGCGTTTAACGGCGAAGGGAAGAGGGACGATCAGGAGCACGAACAGCCCCATCTCTCCCATCAGGAGCATAAACACCTGGCAAGGTCAGCAACGGTCCCGTAGGCCATGGTGTCGAGTCCTCCGCTGCTTCGATAGGCAGCCGAGAAGCTCGTTGTGAGGCCGAGACGTACAAGAGTGTAGTAGAGCGTCATGTTGGCTGTGCGGGGAAAGAGGTTCAACGTTTCTCGAGTCGATTGGTCGTGTGCTCCCTTGAGAGTGGGAGATTTGGTAACTTGTAGATGGGAAAAACACTCGGGAAGCCCAGACTGACTTTTCCGACAGTGTTGCGTTGGCGATTGTCGACGGGGGTGGTGTTGCGAGTTCTGTGATTTGTTGTAGAAAGAGCGACAGGCAAGCTTCGGGAGGAGCTGGGCCTTTTTGTACAATGGGTACGAAGTGTGACGATGGTGGGACTCTCCGTCTAGAGGAGCATAGGTGGCAGTACGGCAGGCCGCCAACCGGGGGAGGGATACCAGGATTGGGGGGGTGGTTACCTACCTACGTAAGGTTACGGGGCACCTACGCAGCTTTGCTGTTTGGCGGAGCTGGGCTGCTGAGGAGCTGGAGCTGGGCTGGACTTGCGTACAGCAGTTGCTCAGCATTACTGGTAGTCAACAACGTCATCGGTGGCTCGTGCACTCTACAGAAGCTGAGGGAAAAGCCAATTGAATGTTGAAAGCGGCCTATTCACACAGCTGCCAACAGATGGTCCCGGGGCTGCTGCGGAAGGAGAACACGTTCCAGTCATCCAATCTGACGTCAACGTCGAGATAACCCGCCCGGGGGATGAGACCTCGCTCGAATAAGGACTTACGAATCAGGTTTGGAGATAAAGCCACTTCCCGTAGAGCCGCGTTGGCGCCACCTGGCATGCGATGGATGCTTTTGAATCACTGTACTATCAATTTAAATATCTTATTGAAGAAACATGGCCAGCACAGTAAGCGGACAAATTTGAAGATTTGGAACAGTATCGATACCGTCCAACTGGATGCTACTAAAGGCTTACTCATGGACGTGACAATATACTGATAGACTGCCTGAAGGCCGATTTCGGATGTCAGGGAGCGAATGATACCCAAGTAGAAGAAAAGAATAACAACATCACCATCACATCAGCGTATGTAAACTCGTCTCGCCAATGTTCCCTCATCACATATCAACTTCCTCACACTTGTCATGAGCAACACGTAAATTCGTACGCCTGTAAACTTGTAAAGACGCTGCCTATCGTCGCTCTACTTTGGGTATTCGTAGCATACTGCACCAAAGTAACCAAGCGGCAACAACAGCCGATTCCGATGCCGTAAAGAAAACACCCTAAACGCCCAGCTTTTTGCGCCCCAAATGGACACGTTTACCTAAATATCGAAATAGTACACTCTTGACATATAAAAACAAAAGTCAGCGTCTCAAGGCGCGATGCGCAATCCTCGAGAGTGTGCTCTATGTAGTTACCCGCCAGGCCTCTGTGCTTTATCCAGCTAGTTGTAGAAAACGCTCTTCTGGAAGCTTTCTGGCGAGACATCACCAATCTTAGTCGCCACCTCGGGTCCCTTCTGGGAGGCGCCGGGCAGCGCATTGGCTTTGAGGGGTTCGCTAGGGGCGGCCTTGATGGCAGCCAAGGGCTGACCAGCTCGACGGATGACCTCGAGGTAGGTCGAAGGGAGATAGCCCATGCGACCGTCACGAGCACGGCATCTCCACCATTCGCTAGGGTTGCCGAGAGGGTCGCTCTTGGACAGCACGGCGACGAGATCGCCCTTGCGTACTTCCATGTCGACGTCCTTGACGGCGTTGCCGGCCTGAGGCGTAAAGTCGTACAGCACCTGGCAATAGTCGAGCTTGGACGGGTCGAGGGCCTGCTGCTCGCCAGCCATGGCCATACGGCGGCGCTCCTCCTCCTCGGCAGAAGCTGCCATGGTGTTGATCATCTTGCGCATGAGGTACGGGAGACCGAAGGCGGCCAGCAGGAAGAAGAAGAGGGGCTTGCGGGAAGCCTTGGGGGGTCCCAGGGGAGCACCGTCGGGCCCGATGGGCTGACGTCCTTCAAATCGGGCAAATGCGGCTGGCGTAAGGGCCGTCGCATCGGCTGGAGGTGGACGACCGGTGATCTTTGCAATGAGCGTCCTGATCCATCGCATGAGGGTGAATATGCCGAGGATCGAGCCGAGGGTATCTCTAAGGTTGCTGAACTGCTCGGCTACCGAAACCATGGCTGAACATACTTAGCAAACCGTTTGAGGTGTCAAGTCGGTGACGATCACATACCAAAGAAACTCGAATGTGTAGCCATGTACGTGCTCTCCAACATCTGGGCAAACCCGCCAAAAGCACCGACTATACCCTCCAGCATCTGAAAGGTTGCTTGAGTGTTGTTGTTGAAGCGGTTCGTCAAGCTGTTTGGGTCGTTGGGGTTCCCGGGCATGCCCATACCCATGCCACCTCCGTACATACCGCCGCCGCCGTACATGCCCCCTCCGTACATACCGCCGCCGTACATGCCGCCGCCGTAGCCGCCGTAAGAACCCATCCTGGAGTACGGGCTGCCGTAAGGCGACGAATAGGCACCTCCGTATGTGCTACCGTAGGCTCCTCCGTAGGGACTAGCCGTAGCACCGATGCCAGCTCTGCTGTAGGCAGAAGCGTTTTGGTTTACGGCAGACGCGAGAGAGGCGGGCCGCTCGGGGATGGCGGGGGAACCCAAAGAAGCGGAGGTAGCCGACGAGGATAAGGACGTGGTCGGAGCCGGCGTCGCAATGGAGGCGGCGGCTGAGGGAGCGGGTGCTGGTATAGACGTTAGTAACCTCGGCCGATGGGCAGAATGGGGGGGAAAAGGACGAAGTTGAGGGACAACATACCGGAGGCGGTGGTAGCGCCAGCTCGTTCCCAGGGCTTCGGCGGTGATGCCATTATGGATATCCTGGGGGAGGAGGAGAAGTTTTCCCGGGGGTCGTCTCGTCCAGTCGGCGTTATCTCGCAATCGGCCGGTCGGGGTAGGGTAGGGGAGGGGCGGGTGGCGGCAGACGTTCCGTACTCGCTGCTGTCCTTGTCCTCGTACGTCTGTCGTATCTTCTATGTGCTTCTGCTCCCTTCGTCGTCCTGTTCCTCAGAGCACCGAGATGCTAAAGATGACGGCTGCGACCAGCCAGATGCTCGATTCGTCGTGACTCTTGAATGACGACAGATCGATATGCCGATGGATGGTATGTTTTCCGGCTGAGAGGGGAAGAGATGTCGGGGTAACAAATTCGAATTGATTGCCAGTCGCCAAGGGCTGGGTGTTGGTGCGAGTAATGGGGTTGGCGCAGTGCAGGGCAAGTGACCATCCTTTTCGCCTCTGTACGGAGTACTCTGACACGTACCTAGATAGGCCTGTGCTTGTACCTGTGGCGGGCGATAGGCGCATGCAACCGTACCTACCTTACCTTACCTTACCTACCTAGGGGAAACAGGGCCTGGGGGTACCTACTAGGAAGATGGGGCCGCTGGCGTCCTCTGGCCTTTGCCTCGGCATTTCGGCCGACGGTCTGGGCGCCGTTACTAAGGTCAGGTCGCCGCCTATTGGCCAGGCCTCGGCATCTTTGATGATACCTCGCAGGTCATGCTGCCTGCGGAATAATTAAATGACAACGAACATGGAGCCGGCTCACCTACCCCGGAATTCGGTCTTCAAGGGTATCAACCACCCTATGCTCTATTCAGGCCAAGCTCGACTTCAAAGTAGTTCATTCATTGTCAACGGACTTTTCGGACTCGGTTGCGCCGCGCATTCAAGCCTGACGATGCGTCCTAATCAAAGGTCAACCTTCATCGCGACCGGGAATCCTTCCGATGGCCCAAAGAGCTGCAGCATCATCTGTTCACGTTTGGATCACGCGCGCCAACCTACATCTCAACCACCTCAAATCACCGATACGCAAAAGATAAGTATCACCAGCGGTCAACACAATGGCCGAACCTAATCATTTGCTTCTTCATTCTGCCTGTCGTGTAAATACTGGACAACCCAATCACCTCACTTGAGCTCGGCAAAAGCCTTGGCGTTCTTCACATGCTCCTCCCACGTCGTCAACTTATCCTCCACAAGGGCGTGCGACTCGTCGAGCTCCGCGCCGTCGTAGTACCCAAACTCGTTGAGCAGCCTCATGTTCTGCAGCATCTCCAGCGCCACAAAGTCTGGCATGCCTTGGCCCTTCATGATGCCGAGGAAAACCTCGTGCGGCAGCTCGTTGTACCGCGCGTTGCTGCCCGCCTCCGGGTACACCTTCTTGAACACCTCGACGGCCTCACCCGCCGTTGTGTACGCCGTCGCTGCCAGAACGCGCTTGCCAAGTACCTTTTCGCGGTTCAGCACGATGCCCTTGACGAACTTGCCCGTGTCGGCCGGCGCATCAAACAGGGGGATCGGCGACGACGAAGGGATCGGCAGGCTGAGCGCCCACGCGTCTTCGGGCGGCGTCTGGCGCAGCATGCCGCCGGGAAAGTTGGACATGTAGAAGCCAGGGAGAAAGAAGGTGGCCGGCACCGAGAGCGTGCGGATGTATTCCTCGACGGCCGCCTTGCTGTCGAAGTGGTAGACGTCGGCGAGCACGCCCTTGGACACTTTTGATGCGTGTCAGTCATCGAGAACATTGTGGGTTGCGGGGTCAGGGGTTGCATACGCTTGTTGACATCGAGGAGAGAGCTGAAGATGAAGTGCTGGACACCAACCTCCTGCGACTGATCAGCGTGGTTCCCAATGCGTCAAGATGGGGTTCGTCGACGACGTACCTCAGCTGCGTCGGCAATGTTCTTTCCCTGTTGGATTTCGAGGTCCTTGTCCAGCTTTTCCCAGTAGTTGGTTACGGCGAAGACCGTGTGAGATCCCTTGACGGCCTCCACCAATGAGGCCTTGTCATTGAGGTCGGCCTGATGGGTTTGTCAGAACATCGTATTACTCCATTGTGCCTGAATTGAGCCACTTACACTAACGACCTCGACGCCCCTGGCAGCCAGGGCCTTGGAAGAGTCCTTGGTGGTATCACGAGTGACACCGCGAACGGCCCACTCGCTCTTGAGCTTGGGGTCCGACAAGAAGATGTTGACAACGCTGCCGCCCTGCAAACCGGTGGCTCCGAACACGGTGATGATCTTCTGGGACATGGTTGATGACGGTATGGGTTTGTTGGCTTCAAGAATTGAGGTCGTTGAGTGAAATTGCGTCTGAACTATGAAGTTGTTTTGCAACGTTGGCTGGAGAACTCTCAGAGGCGCGTTCGGATGGAGCTGGTTACTTCGTGTCAGAGTGTACTGAATGATGTTTAGCAGGAAGCTGAAATGTTGGTGTTTGACTGTTTTGATGTTCTCCTTCCTTCAACTGGGGAAAATTCCCAATCAATATATAGCTCGACGGCGAGACACCAACTGCGAGACACCACCCGAGATATCACGGCGGCAGCTGCATCTCGACTTAACTTGCCCAAAACGGCAACCTCTCTTTCGTCCAATTACCAACCCGCCTCTCCACAAGCCCACAAGCGCACCTTCTATGTACGCTCAGCAGCCTCAACCTGCCGCTGACAAAAAAAAGCTCACCTACTCTTGTCGTCTTGTCAGCCCTAAGGTGCCTTAACTGCACGTCGTCGGGTGCCGAACCCCGATTCGTCCGCATCACACATAGGTCTGCAGTCGGGAAACGAGTCTGGGGTTGTGGGTGGGCCGATGCTCCAGTCTTGTTACATCCCGCGCTGGAGTGCTTACCAATCTGAGCACACCAAACGCGAGGGCGAAGGCCGAACCAGACGGGCGATCGAGTCAGCAACCAGCCCTTTCTTCGATACATTCTTGGAGATGCTTTGCGAATGGTCTTCGAATTTCATACACTCACTTCATCATCGTGTGTAATCTTTTGTCAGCCACCAGCGGAAACTCTGTAACACCATCCCAAACATGTTGATGGCACCTTTCCTGCTGCCTACCACGATGTGACTGACCTCTCTACGACATTGATTCGGAGTGTCAGTGTGCCATCACCTAATGCTCTGTCATCCAATATCGCAAGCGCCAACTACTCCTGTCTGACGAGCACTGCGCGCGTGCGGCGACCTGTCTGAGAGCCACAGAGCTTGACACATCAACTCCTTCGGCGCTAAGCATCCTTTAGAGGGAAGCTACTTTGAGACCTAGAAGCGATGCCGGCTCCCTACACCATCACAATAGCACAAACAGTCCTCGCATATTCGTAAACTTTGTTCTCAATTGTTGAGTGTTTATCGAAGCTCGTCTATCGAAAGGGCGAATCCCAATCCCTTTCCATTTCCCAAACCATCTCAAAGTAAAAAAGGCGCACTTTTCCGGGGCCGGGTATCTCTAAAAACGCCATTAGAGTCATGTCGTTTCGCCGCAGTCCCAGCCTGACTGTCCTTTGGGCATATCGTGATCCTTCGTGGAGGTATCAAAAGAAAGTAAAAAAGCCAGCCTGGTATCAACCTGACGCAAGCGAGGCGTACTCGACTAAGCGAGCGCGAAGTAAAAGGTCAAGAGTCTGAAAGAGAAGTGAATAAGAAAAACGCTCAGCCGCCCAATTCATAGAAGCATTCGTGAAGTGAATTCGTTCCGAGCTTGAGCGATCCGCTTAGCTCGACAGAGCGAACAAGCTAACCTTCTCGCCCTTGGCGGCCGTGACATCGGTCGAGAGCCAGCCGTCCACCTGCTCCCGGGTGAGGCCGGTGGAGAAGTCAACACTGCTGTCGAGGATCTTGACAGAGACCTGACCGGTCTCGCCGTCGAGGACGGTGGCAACCTTGATGGGTTCACCGGTAGGGCGGTCGAAGTAGTCGGAGGAGCCACCGGGGACGTTGGAGTGGAAGGTGGATTTGCACTTAGAGTCGCCAGTGGCGAGGACCTCGAGCACGTCGATCTCGCCGCAAGCAGGCCAGCAGGAGCAGGAGCTGTACTGGGCAGTGCGAGGGATGCGAGCGTTCAGGAACCAGAGCGCGGGCATGTCTGCGTTGAAACCAGTCGTGCCGTCCATGGGCATGTTGAACTCGAACAGCCAAACGGAGTCCTCGCCCTTGAAACCGTGGTAGGCAACAGAGCCAGGGCGGTAGTAGCCACAGCTGCCGTCAGTGCACTGCTTGTCGCTGTAGATGGCGAACTCCTTGTTGGAAGGGAGGTAGACAGGGTCGAGAATCTGCGGCGAGGCAGCACCGCCGGTGGCATCCGAGTTCAAGTACGAGAGAGAGTTGCCGAAGACGTTGTCGAACTTGCCGGAGCCCTGGCCGCCGTAGTTGCCGAGGAAGACGATGCCGTCGGCAATAGCCTTGTCAGCGCTGTAGTAACCGACGCGGGTGTAGTCACTGCCGGAGCTGGCAGGAGCAGAAGAGGCCTTGGGCTTGCTGGCCTTGCTGGCCTTGCTGGCCTTGCTGGCCTTGCTGGAGCTGGCAGGCTTGATGGCGACGGCGACGGGCTTGTAAACCTGGGCGGGGGTGGGGGTAGGAGCAACGGCGGGAGCGGTGGGCGCCTGGACAGCCGGAGCGGCGGGAGTGGCCTTGGGGTGGTAGTTGTTGATCCAAGACACGGCCACACCGTCGATGACAGCGTGGACCCAGTCCTCGCGCTTCTCCTTGGGCTGCTCGGGTTCGGAAACGGCCTCGGCGTGCTTCTTGTGCAAGTGATGGTGATGGGCGTGACGGCGAGCGTGGGTATGCGTAACAGTAGGGGAACGCTTAGCCTTGGGAGAAAGGTTGTAGATGGCAACCTGCTTGAGGTTCATGGGGCCACGGAAGAGGGGGGTAAGCTAGGATTTCGTAAGCATCCATGATGATTGATATTTTGACAACGGTTTCCTAGACTTACCTCCTCGTTAAAGGGAGCCAGAGGACCCTCAAAGGGAACATCCTCAAAGGTGCAAGAACCATCATCTCCCATGTGGGAGACAGCCTTGTAGGAACCAGGGTGGCCGACGTTGGAGTAGAGGATCTGGTTGACCAGGCCGCACCACCAGTTGCCGCCCTCCTCCTTAGCAGTACCAGAGCACTGCTGGAGGGCGTGGCCAACAGTGACCGAAGCCAGCATGAGGACGGTGGAAGACTTCATTGTGTTCTAGAGCCTGATGGTAAGAATGTTTTGGAATGAATGCTGAATGTTGATAATGTTGTGGAAAGTGCTTCGTTCCTCGAGTATTTGACCTGCCTCGGAGGAAATTGCGAAGATGTGGTGGAAGTGTTCTAGAACCTCTTGATAGAAAAAAGCCAGTTGCCCAGACTGTTCCTTTGACTCTGCCGGGAGACCTATAAGTGGATGAAGCTGGAATGTGAAGTGTTGATGGTGTGGTGTGGTGTGTTTGTGAATCAGACGTTGGAGACCAAGCTGAGTGTGAATGTTGTGTGCGTGGGAAAAGGAATGACTGGTGACAAGGAGTCAACCGGTAAGGAAGGAGCGATGCAAGTTGAATTCCGGCAAGGCGGAGTTTCGCATCAACACTCTTAATCGTGGAGACAAGGTGAAGAAAAGAAGTCAAAGAGAAGACCGCGGGAAGGCTGATTGATTTAATAGAATCGAAGAGAGGCCCTGGCCCTGGACCGAATAGAGGAAGGTACTATGTATACTGAAGCAGCGCATGCTAGAGGGGGCAGGGGTATATAGAAGGAAGGTGTGATTGAGTGGACAGGTACCAAGTCAAGGCAAGGCAAGAGAGGAAGGAACACTGAATTGGACCCCAGTTAGGTTGTTCCTTCCATCCTCCACATGAAGTGGACACAAACTTAGCTAGTTATGATATATAGTGGTGAGGTGAGTGAATTACCTCACTACAGCATCCACGCCGCATACAAGCAGTCTACCCAAGGTCAAGTAGGTACTCTACCTATTGCTCTTTATGATGAGGTGTTAGCTTATAGCTGGATACCCAGACACCCCCTTTCTCTGCTTCTCTCAAGTGATGCAGTTACTGCAACTTGCTGGACAGAGGACCATGGACTGAAGGAGAGAAACGCCATCTGATGATTGGATTATCAGGGAAACGGAACAGATCCAACCAATCCGCTGTCAAATTCAGATGAAACACCGGCTTGGCCCTCAACGGGGGTTGTACCTTGCAGCAACCACAACGCCAGGCAGGGTCTCGCCCAAGGGGGCCAAAAACGCCGTAATACTTTCCCACCCTCCTTATATCTTCCTGCTCGGACACGAGTGGAAATGCCGCGTAGTGTATGGATGCGAATGGCTCCCAGGCTTGTCAAGTCGCCAGAGAACCAGTCCATTAATTCCCTGGTTCTGCCCCTCAAACTTTGGGTGAGCTCACTGGAGGTGCCAAGAACCAAGCCTCATCGGTCTGCTCCCATTATCCAGGTCTGAAGACGCGACCAACCACGGATTGGCACGCAATTTGGACTTCCTCGGCGTTCTGGGCTCTAATCTCGACACAAAATGACCCTTTAAACAACTGTCCCAAGGGATGAGTACCGAACAGCTGGCTCTGTCTCACAACAACGAGGCGAGTCTAGTCCAAAAGTGAGACGAACTACACACTCTCGACCCAAAATATAGGGCCAGGCCGGCCGAGAAAGATCAGCGGATCACCATGAAGAAAGGTCCGTGGCCGTTGGCTCCTGCACGCGGGTATCGGTAGCAGAGGTACGCACAACGGTTATCGTCAGCCAACAGTGGCTCAAGCTGTACTACCATCATGCTGTGTGGTTTTGAGCTGCGTTCTCGCGGGAGGCTGGCGACTATTTCCTCGCCAAGAGCCTGGGGTGTCCATTATTAGAGTCTATTCACGTATTCTACAACAAAGAGCTGAGCACGATGCCCAAGTATCGTCCGCGACAACGCTCCCAATGGCGTCTTGGCCCGCCCTACTCTTCAGGTTGTCCAAGAAATGAGTCGGTGCCGGGAAGGGGCCCGTTCCCCGGCTCTCGAGCTCTCCCAATACGCCGTTCAGTGTCAGGGGACGTCGACCCGCCCATATCGGGGCACTTTGGGGGTGGCAGTGTCACGCTTCGATGCGATGAGATAAGTGACGGCACTCTGTGCTGACCTTGAAAGAGACGTGGTGAGAAATCAAGCTTACCGTGGTGTGTAACCGCCGGTCGTCCGAGATGTGCGCCCATCCCCCACGGCTTTCCTTTAACCTTGGTTCGTCCCAAATTTCAAGCGATATGTCCAATCATCCCGAGGCCAATCTCTTTCGACCAGATATGCCAATCAACTCACTCGCTCGGCCATCATCATCCCAAGTTATGCCCATTTCATCCGATGCTTAATCGCGCATGCTTCAACATCAGGCACCATCCCAAGTTTCCAACTCTCCGTGCCGTTCGGTCCATCCTTGACACCGCGGAACAGACGGGTTGGACTACTTCTGTCCACCCAGCAAGCAGCAGTCCTCGTCCCCGACAGACACGACGACGATCCCTCCGCTCCTTCTAATCAACCCGTGCATCACGGCCTTGCTGATCTGTTCTAGATCCGCTCTGCCTCGTTTTACGCCATGCATTGGCTGCCGCACCCGTATCGGGAGTCGGGGTCCGGAAACGAAAAGCGATGACAAGCGAAGAAGCAAAAAGAAATAAAGTCGTTTGAAAACCGCTCAACCGCCCCTCCAGACCCCGCGCGTTGTAACGTATCACGGCCAACGCCATTGGTCGTTTCGTCAACCACGTCGATGTCGTAAACCTGCAGGGCCCAGTCTTGCAATGTGCCGTGGCAAGGCAGAGGATGATGGGGAGGGGGAAGAGGGAAATTCTCGACCAGGGCCCAAGGGCTCGCGTACCTAGGTAGCGGAGGATGTCTGACATCAGACGTCCAGCGAACGTTGAGTATCGACATGAGCTCCGTCAGCCAGCAAGTCGAAGCGACTGACGCGAGCATGATGTGTGACGAGACACACAAGGGTCGCGGCCGCTGGGGAACCACGCAATTGCGATATTGACCTCTCGGGAGCGATGATCCATGACGGTGAACGGGATGCGACTTTTTTGCGTTGGCTGTTCCTGCATTAGCGGAACCGGTTACCCGAGAGCCTACTGTGTGCGGGTTACCTTAGGGTAACCTATGGGTATCGGTCTGGCGATGCTCACTCAACCTTGACCTGCGTGTTCGCGTAACTCTGCACTCTCCGTGGCGACACCCCATTCGACGAACGCTCGCCCAGCCCGCCGGTCGCAGGCGGCAAACCTCACGGTATTACCACGTCTTTACTGCGGGTGCTTAGCCTTCAACCCGGCACATGGCCGAGAGTGACATTGCTGCGGTATTGTGAGCCGGACGTGACATTTTCACCGCATCACGATGCCAACACCGAATGGCCCCAACGCTGCATTTTAGCTCAGTGGACCACACTCCGCGTCTCTCCACGTCGCATTCTCTGTGTACTGTACATGATGTGTAAGCACACTGTATTTTTCTCGCCGCTCACTTCCCAGGAGTCGCCGAGATCTCAACCACTTAAACCCAGCCGAGATCGTCGCTTCGACTGAACACACGCCACGTGGGATTCACACACAAAGCCCGACTAACATCCCGCTGATCAGCCCTTCTGATCCTGCTTAGCTCCCAGTGTTCCCTCTGTAATAATCCCCGAACCTGATGCTATGTTTTGTGAAACACGTGTCTGGGTAGGGAATATCCAAATCAGCGTCACCGTCGCACAGAAACACACACTTCTGTCCCGGTGATATACTACACTTTATTCACCAAAAAAACGCGTAAAAAATGAATAAAAAACTGGAGTGACATGCTCGTCAGCCCTGGCGGACCCATCTCCACCTCGTTCTGCAGGAACAGCTGGAGCATGCGCAAAGGTGGAAAAGAAACAGAGTCCGTCCGACTTTGTAAGAAGACTTTTTACCAAGCAATAGTTGATTTTGCAAGCCACCCTGGGGTCCATCCCAAAAGCGGCTCTCCCAGGAAGAAACGAGGGAGAAAAAAAAAAAAACCAACCAGTTTTAGAGCACTCGAGAAGCGGCGACAAGGTGGATCGATACCAATCCTGCTTTCCCATCACATTTGACCACTGTCGGTGTAGTCAAGCAGATTTCTGGGCCTCGCTCACTGTCGGTGCAACGCAATTGGCGTACATGTTTCCAGGAGTCCCAACGAGCCTTCAATGTCGTATTACCATGGCCGGGCATACATAGCACCGCTGTTCAGCCAGGTCGGTACAGAGTAGTTACATCTGACCCACAGAATCCAATTCCGCCGAGACTTTCTGCACGTTTACTAGTGACCTATTTTTTTTTAAAAAAAAAATAACCTGGGGAAAAAAGTTCTTTCCATTTCCTGAGTGAGCATCGCCACCGCAGAAGCCACGGAATAATACCGAGGCGCGGGTTCTGAACAGGGATACTGAGTCATATGCCCTGAGGTCCTGTTAGTCAAGCCCTCGTCGCCGGGCGAGACGGTGAGCAGTCCTGTGACACAAACACCATCGAACCTTGGTGATTCACGCCGGTTACGTCAGTAGAGAGCCTTCGGGATGTGGAATGGTATTGGACCGTCGACTTGAGCCTAACCGGAAGCCTTGGCCTTCTTCCCCTTGCGCGCCCTAGTCCGCCGTCCACTCTCTCCCTCACCCTCCGCATCCGCCCCATCATCGACGAATTCCTCATCCTCCCCCGGCGACGTATGTGCTCTCGCCTTGCGCTTCCCCGTAGCTCTCGCCCGTGCCTCCGGAGCCTGCTCCTGCTCCTGCTCCTGCTCCATTCCCGTAGCATTGGCCCTCAGCCGACTAACCGCGTTCGCCATCCTCTTGCTCGTCGTCGTCTTCTGCCTCGGTGCAAACGCGCCAGCTCCTACAGTCCCCTCAAAGTACCTCGTAATGTTCGCCTGAGTGCCCTCAATGTCGCGCTTATTCATGTCGCGGATGACGGGCACCAGAACCTCGTCTGTCCGCTCCTTGCTCCACCCAATCGTCGCCATGAGAAACTGCCGCAGGCCCTCGAGGTCCGGCACGCCCCATTGGAAGTGCTCGGGGCTGTTGTCGACCTCGGGTCGGAGGTACGCGTCCGTCACGGCCGGGTTGGGGAAGCCCGTGGGCAAAAACAGCTTGGTTCCCTGAGACTTGCGGAATTTCCGCCGAAACGGAGAAATGGCGTCGGCTGCCTTGGGGCGCGTGTTCATCTGCACCTCCTGCCACCACTCCTTGAACTTGAGAAGCCCCTCTTTGCCCGGAAACTCGGAGAGGATTTCCACAGCCGTGACCGGTCCCACGCCCGGCAGGCCTTCCGTGTAATCGGACCCCAGGAGCTGCGCAATGGCGATGAGTTGATCCCGTGACAGGGACAGTTCCTTCTCGAGGTCGGAGCTGAGGTAGCACTCGACGAACTTGTTGCTGTTGAACATATTCTTGTAAACGCGGTTGCCGCCGAAGAGGAACGTATCCGAATCGTCGGTGACGATGCCGTCCACGAGCCCGAGGTTCACTAGCTCCGCGCATTGCGCTTCGGCTTCCATCGGCGCCGTGATGTAGGGAATGCCAAATAGACGGAGAAGTGCTTGGCACTCCGTGACCATGACTTGTGTAACCTCGTCAGCGTCACGTCTATCCTTCTTCTGCTGCGTGCGCAACGCCTTGAGCTCCTTTTCGTACGCCTCTTTGTTCTCGCGTTCGGACTTGTTGTTCAGCTCGCTTGCAAAACGCGCATGCTCCTCCGCTTCCTGCGCCAGGTTGGCGTAGAGTTCCTCGTCTTCCGGGTCGCTAAATTCATCATCGCTGTCGCCGAACACTTCCGCCTCCATGTCCTGTAATGAATCACCCGCCGTATTGGGGTCGTCCAGCTCAGGTCCGTCCATCAGCTCCTCGAAAGTGATATCAACTTGCTCCACTAGCTTTGGCTCTTCAGCGGCCACGGCCACGTCCTCCATTTCTGGTTCAGGAGAGTCCGGTTGCTCCGTGACAGTGACATCCATTTCCTCATCTATGTTTTCCAACCCGACGCTTTCAAAGTCTGGCTCTGGTGATGGTGTCGCTCTTGCTGGCCCGGTGAACTTGTTCTCTGGGGGGGCCATTGCTTCATCTTCTTTCTCTTGTGAATCGGTCTTGGATGCTTGGGCGTGATCGTTCGGTGAAGCTGCTGCGATAGGCAACGTCGCCTCCACGGCCGCAGCCTGCTTCTGGGGCGGAGGTGCGTCGAGAATCTCAACGTCACTACCCTCATCGTCGGAGGACTGGATTTCAATGAGCTGGTTTTGTCGCTGGCGTGCAAACCTGCGTTCCTCTTCCTCTGCAGCCTCTCTGTCTTCGGCATTAATCTCACCTTCGGCCTCTCGCTGTTTCTTTAGAGACTCGCGGATGTCTGTATCGTCAATCATCCAAGGGGGCAGCGGCTTCGGACCCTCTTCTTGGGGTTCCCGTTCAAACCCGCCCGCCTCATCGTCCTTATCTGCGCGCTCTTCGTCATTGACATCGGCGATAAATCCGCCACCGAGATCCACATCGTCATTTTCCCCAGACGCCACCTTGAGATTCAGTGGCATTTGCTTCATAGACGGCGCTTCTTCGGGCTTCCGTACTGGCTGCGTCTTGTTCGAGAAGATGGAAGAGCCCCAATCGAGCTTAGGGAAAGGAAGAGGCCCGTCAAAAGGGTTCTTGACATTGGCAAAAGCTGGCCTGGGTTGTCCACGCTTGGCCTTGCGGGACGCTTTAAGTGCGGCCTGCAAGTCGTCATCGCTACTGCTGGCATTACTTTCTCTCCTCTTGGGCACGGCAGCAGTGGATCTGTTGTTGACGATGTGAGCCACCATGCGTCCACTCGACGCAGTAATTGGCTTGGGCGCTGCAACAGCCTTTTGCTTCCACTGAGGGGCGGCCACCTCGACGTCCTCAAACTCGTCCTCTTCCTCAACACCAGCTGTCTGGCCATGTTGAGTCTCCAGCGACATGGCAATGGCGCGGCTCAGATCATCTTCTTCCTCAAGATGCAGCCTCTGCTGCGCGGCATCATTGACTCTGGCAGCATGCTGTTCAGGCAGGTCGCCACCAACAAACAGACTGTCTTCGTCTTCATCGAGTGCTCCCGTCACGTCATCGTTTCGCCGCTTGTCATAAAACTCCTGTCGCCTGAGGGCTGCTTGTGATACCGCTTGTGACGAGCCCTTTGGCAACCGGTTCAGACCTTCGACGGGGACGTCCTCAAAGTCATCGTCTCCGTCAGAACCAGCAGCCTTGTCCTTGTCCTGGAATTGAAAGTCGAGAGCATCGACATCGATTGGTTTGTGCGCCTCTCCAAGGTCTTTTTCCTTGCTGACCACGCCCAATGCCCATCCGCCTTCTGCTCCATCATTTTTGACCAAGATGTACTCTCTGTCTTTTTCACCAGCGATGCGGCCGCCGCCGTTCAATGTGAGATCGAGGCCGGTCATGCCGGCTTCCTTCATCAAGCGCTGTGTCAAGTTGTTCCTCTCCCGAACTCGCTCGATCTGAAACCTCGAGAAAGCCATGCGATCAGGGAACATGTCGTCCAGCTGCTCCTTGCTCAGGCCCATTCTCAGACGGCTTCTCAGCCGCGCGGCGTTCAATATGTTGTACCTGTCCGCGGGCGGCAGACTCTTGAAGAACTCGCCGTCAAAGTCGATCTTGCTAAAGTCGTAAAGGTTGATGTCCTCGCCATTGTGAAACTGCCGCGCATACTCCTCCAGCTCCTCGATGCTCATGATTCTTGGGTCATCCGCCTTGGCCCTTGAAGCTATGTCACCGTCCAACTCGGGCAGGTGGTACGCATCTTGCTTGAAGAACTTTCGCGTGCGCTGGCGTTCCTGCTGGGACATGCCCACCTCGTCGACGTACACAATGTCGTTCACGTTGGGAATCTCCTCCTGCGGCTCCTCCCTCTCTCTCTGGATGCCTCTTTCTGCGTCCCTCTTTCTGTTTGATTCTTCCTCTTCGGCGATTCTCTGCATCTGCACGGCCAGAAGCTTGCCAGCCGTGCGAACGGCATCCTCTCTGCGGCCTTCGCGGCGACGTTTACGGCCTTGGATAGTCTGTCGCTTGAGAGCGGGAGCGCCGCCATCAAATACGAACACTGGCTTGATCCCGAACCAGAGCAATTTGCAGATGCGGCGGAAGAATCCAACGACGTGGGAGTTGCGCAAAGCATTGCCCTCCTTATCGCGCACGGCCTTAAGGAATTGATATATCCAAATGGAGGCATCGACGGCAAGGCGCTTGCGATTGAGAGTCGCCAGGTTCGTCGGTCGCGCGCAAGGCTGTACAACTGTCCAAAGGCCATTCACACCCATGGCTGCGACTGGCCGTGGCTTCGGCTGCGACGAGATTCACAAGGGATTTAGCTCGAGATGGGAATCGTTGTGGGGAGAAGCCGTCTCCTCATCTACCAAGTAAATATCGCATGGCCGTTTGCGGACCTAATCCCGACACCAAGTTTGGACATGCAAAAACGAGTGGAGGAATTGTGAAAGTCTTGCAAAATGATGACTCTGTGAAGCGTGAACGAAGGCCGCAGCTGCCTGCAAACCATCAGCCATGGGGAGCTTAGACTCAGGTAGGTAATGACGCGATTGGTCCCGCTAATATACGGAGTACGGATACGGCCATCGCTATCATCCCTGACGTTTCTTATCGATAGCAAACCAAACAAACCACAGCCCCGCAGATCCATGACAGTATACCGCGGACGTCAGCTGAACCTCTTTTCCACCGCCGCATTCGTTGATCGCCGCCTGGCTTTGCCTACCAACTTCTCGCGCGGGGGACGGCAATGAAAACTGTCGCTACCGACGAGTCGAAATGGATAATGAGGCCGCCAGAGGCTTCTTGACCTCGTTGCTCAACAAGAACCTCCGAGTCGTGGCCACTGATGGTCGCATGTTTTTAGGGCAGTTCAAGTGCACCGATCCCGTAACTACGCCCCCGAGTCACTCAGCACCGTCCCACGCTGATTTTCACAATCAATTACAGGAGCGAAATGTCGTTCTAGCCCACACATACGAGTATCGCCAGCCATCAGCGCAACAGCGAGCCGAAGCAGCGCAGAACTCCGGCGGCGGCACTGGTTCAGTCAAATTAGACATGACCTCTCGGTATCTGGGCTTGGTTGTGGTTCCCGGGGAGCACATAGTAAAGATTGAGGTGGAAGAGTTCGTCAGTCAGATCAGGGGCCAAAATCCGTATGCCACTGCCGCCGTTGTGTAGAGTGGAAAGCGGCAAGCGAGGATATCCGGCGGTCACAAGGTCGTTGAACTCCATGTTGCAACGAATTATACTAAATTACGTAAAAGATCTGAATGAAGAACTAAATCAGTGTTTTCCCCTCACCTTTCCATCCGAGTTCATCGTTGCCAAATATACCCCTTAACACCAAAACCAACGGTTTCTTACAGACCTCGGACACGCATGCCTCGACCGCGCTAGTTATCTGCCATCTAGCAGAACAAGCCTTATAGAGACGCGGGCTTAATGCGACAACGTGAAGTGCTCTTACGCTGCAACGGGTTCATGTTGACGTCCTTCGTGCTGACGTCCCCGGGATTCTCCGTTGAGGCCATCCTCAGTGTCGACTACAGAATGGTGGTTGTCGTGGTCATCTTCTTCTTCCACCTCATCCTCGTACTCCGTCTCCTTATTGTGGGCCGGCATCCATGAGGAATCATCGTTGAGAGGCGCATCCTGCCCGGAAAGGTCGTGTCCGCCTTCCGCACGAGCCTTGATGTTGTTCTTCCGGCGGGTGGAAAGGGTGCGGGCGCGCGTCGAGAGATTGGAAGAAACGGCAGCGTTGGTGGTGACCCAGTTGGTGAGGGCATCTTCACAGTCTTGAATGATGGCTTTGCTAGCTTCGTATCCGTCGTAAGCCGCACGGGTCTCACCGGGTGTAACGGGCGTGTCGTCAATGAGCTCCAGCAGATGCTTCCCGAAGCCGGCAATGATAGCCACCTTTTCACAATGCTCTCTCAAGGCATCGAATTGGTATCCATAGGCAGCCTTAATCTTTTCGCGTGTGATGTTGGAAAGCTGCGCCTCGGCAACCAGCGACTCGGCTTCAGCTCTGACAAGCTCCTGTTCGAGGACGACAATCTTGGGGGAGCTCGGCTCCTTGTACTTGAGCTGGGCGATTTGGTCTGTGATCTTCTGCTTGCCTTGGTGGGGTCAGGCGTTGGAACAAGCATGGAACTGTATAGGGCAGACTTACGGTCACGGCTTGGCTGAACAGAAGCTTCGATGTTGCGAATGCCCTTGATGGTCACGCGGTATTGATCATATCGGTCGACATACTGGTCCTCCAGCTCGCCGATCTCGTAGAGCAACACGCCGAGCTTGTCGGTAACGTCGGAAACGTCTTCATCACCCGTTTCTCCCCAGAGAGAAAGTTGTTGCTGTCGAATAACGGTCAGATGAGTACAGCATGAATGATAGTGGCCCGACAGCTTACAGCGACCTCCATACGCTCCCTGGCAACCGACTCGAGGCTGCGCATGACGTTCTTTTCCATCTTGACTAACTGCGACAGCTTCTTGGCCAAGTCCGGGCCAAAGGCGCCGGCGGACTTGTGGCGAAGAGCATGGCCTGTGAAAAAAAATGACAGATCAGCATCTGTAGGAGAATCACATGTGCCGGAGTGTCTCGTCTCCGAGTCTCCAAGGAGAGAGAGACGATGGCAAGGCGACGAGGGTGCAACTTACCAAAGCCACTGCGGAAGAGGCGGCCGGTCTTGGTTGTGGAAACCGGCGGAGGCGGATTCTACAGAAACAGATCAGCTCTGCTCCAGGTGCACATTGATAGCTTGCAGATTGTTCTACCTGGATTTGAGAGGCTGTAGGCGCCCTCGACTGGCGCATGGAATATGTGCGATGCATTGCGATGACAAGACGAACAACGACAATGAACGCGACGACGATGCACGGCGTGCTAGCAACAGCAAACGAAACAAGCTCCTGGAGAAGATTGAGCTCGGTCGCAGACTTGGGCAGGCGCAAGCACTATGGGTATCGCGGGGGGAACAAGGGGTCAGGAAGATCAAAAGACGGTCGGAGAACGGGGGGGAGGGATTGGCTTGGGGTGTTGCGATGCCGATGGTTATATGTATGGTGTCCGGAAAGGGTGTTGCTTGACGTGGATGTTGCGGAGGAGGCGGGAGACGGGACTCTTTGAAGCGGGCTGCTGTCTCCTGGGGTACCTGGGCTGCAGGAGAAACAAGCGACGCAGGGTGGCATTGGGTTGGGGGTGGTTCGTCTGCCGTCTCATTCAGTAAAAGTGCCTCTTTCGCGTTGGCGACGTCATCCGTGTCTCTAGCTCGTCTTTTTCGTTGTGTCGTTCGCGGCATCACTCAGCCAAACCAGCGTCTAGGCCTTTTAGGTATAGGTGTCTGCATCCATACGCGGGTAGTGTTTAAGCTAAGGTTTCTTGAGGCTAAGGTACTTGAAGATGGATCCACTTCGCAGGTATCCCTTGCCCCGGCCTGGGCCGAACTTGTGGCATTGTCATCATCGACAGGTACAAGGGTGGAGGCTCTCGAGGTTGTCACTCTCGTCCGTCCCTCTCAGTCCTTTTTCTCGACACTCTCTCTCATCTGACCATGGGGGGATTGCTCAGGGAAGACGAAATGGTGGCTAGTTGGGTTCTCGCACAGCCTTGTTGATCGCCACCATTGATGGCGCCGTCAATTCGAACTCTTCGCCCTGGCGGATTCATGAAACAAACGACTAGTACTTCTTTGGAGTGTGCATAGTCACCACTTGGGATGAAGATGAGCAAGAAGCAAGCTTCGATGCAGCCTGCAGTAATACGACCCCATGCTGGAGTCTTCTCCGCAGGCCTTCCGCAGGCATTCTGCGGGCCCTAGGAAGTGCCCACGCGCAGGGAGAATAAAGCGAAGGAGATTGGAACATGGTAAGCAACCATCTGCGACGGAAATACGGATACTCCGTAGACAATCCGAGCTGAGATAAAAAATAACATGGAACCTAATACCAAGCCGTCGAATCTCCTGCTAATCGGTCGGGAAGCGATTCAACATGGACAGGGCGAGTCGCGCAAAGCGGACAAGCCTCCGCTGCAGGTAACCACACCTTTTGGCTGTAAGAATGCTCAGGGCGGATGGACAGCCTTGAGTCAAGCCTTCTTGCAGCACGAAGAGAAGTTCAAGCATGCCGAGCACATGCTATCAGACGCTGAGCCCCCGGCGGTCATTCCTTGATTACACACTACACATCTAATAGGTTTCCATCATGATGATGATGGCAATGATGATACGTTTCTGCTAGCCTGTATGAAAAAATAAGCCATGATTTCATCTACTTCCTGGATAAATCTGTGCCGGCCAACTAGCGCTGTGTAGGTGGCAACTAATTAGATGGTGCGATTGAGCTTCGGAACTGCTGTCGGCCATTGCCGACGATTCGCCCGACTCCTCAAGTCAGCCTCCAGGCGCCCCAAGAGATGATGGTGAAACGTTCGAGAAGTCGTTAGACTTGGCGGAGGGGCACAAGGAGCAAAACTTTATATGTATTGTGCCTGATGTTTCTACACCTTGGACCGATGTGCGAATGGCTTCGCAACCTAGGGAGTGCAAGGCGTATCACTGGGTACCTAGTTCCATCAAATCGACAATCGCATGTTATTAACACTTCTGCCATCAGCACCTGCATACTGACGTGCTGGCAGGACAAACAACGTAATCATTACCCCTCAACAATATAACAACTGCCCTCAAAACCTTTGCATGTGTTTTCTCTCAGCAGTTCTGCCGTGCTGGGTTGTCGGTAGTCGCGGCATGACAGTTGTCTGGACCAGCAAGCGCACCCTTCAATGGAATATTGGATGAATCGATCGTGTTCCTTGCGATAGGCGTCAGGACATGGTTTCAAAGCACAACATCAAGACCTAGGTAACTGCTGGATGTAAAATTGTCACTCAGAACTCGCTTGCTTGCTGGGAAGCCGCCCATGGCCACCGCTGGAAAATGCGTGTATCCGTACGCCTTTGACAGGACAACCGTCGAGGAGCAATGTCTGGCATTTTTTGGTTGCTTGACTGACAGAATTGGGATAGGAACTCCAGCTTGACTGTACTTTAGTATTAAGCCGAAGAGCCGAATGTCTGAGCGCAAACTGCTGGTTCTGTCCATGTCCAGTATGAGTGAAGCCCCAAGAGTATGAGTTCTTTGGGCCCATGGCCTCAACTTGCCCTGTAGGTGAAGTTGATTATTGTAATTCAGCATCGTTTCGCATTGGATGATAAAATCAATCGCTTGACCGTGATGCTACATGTTAACTCCCTGTTCCAAGAAGACAACAACCAGAACGAGCATCTCCCGCATTCGGTCACAAGGGCCACCGGACCGAAGAAACACAAGTAAGGAGTGGACGGTGACACATCACAAGGGCCATGCCATTGTTTTATTTTGTCGACATAGTTTTTCATATTCAGCCATGCGTTGATTTCGCCCGCGATTCCCTGCGTCGTTTCCGGTGGGCCTGCAACAGCCCTGGTGCTTTCCTTTGTGATACTACTGCAACTCTCCCCCTTCGTCTTGCTCTTCAATACGTTTCGTTGTTGTTTCTTGTCATCTCTGTCGTCCGTGACATCTGCCACCGCCTGCCATGTCCCCATCAGCGTCGCCTCCCCAGCGCTTGGGGTCGCTACCCAGCCCACCTCAGGTACTCAGTATGTGTTGATTACAACTGTGGAGAAGGCGCAAAGACGCAACAACACGCCAACCAAAACCCCTGTCGCCCCGGTCCTAAAGGGGCTTAGCTGCGCAATCTCTCCCTACACTCTACCTGCGGAACAGAAGACTTGCCATGGACGCGCTTAGCCTCGCATTCGACAACGCGTCTCACAATATCCCAACTTCTCTTCTCACCATCAACCTCATCCGAGAAAGTCCCCTTTGGTGGACAATTGTACCTTCTTCCATCTCGGTCACCGTCTGGCCTGTGATTCATCGTGCGACGCTCACTCTCTGCCGCCTGGCATGAGCCTCTCGTAGCTAACTTGTCTACGGGCCTCGCTGAGCTGACTTTGATCAACCCGACGCAGTGAAGAGGACATGAGGACGTCGACCAGGAAAGACCGCATTTGCGTTTTTGTTTGCGTCTGCAACTCTGGAACTCCGAAGGCATTGAGACTGGCGCATTCTGGCTGCTAATAGACGCCCAAACGGCGACGAAAAGAAATCAGCCTTCCGCGCCTGCTGCCTTTGGATCCCCCCCCCCCCACGGCATGTCCCAAATCTCGGGGTCCGACCGTGACCGGGACCTAGGTCGCCTGGACACCTCTCAAGGGAGCCCTTTTGCAGAGTCGTCGTATGCAGCGCAGTATTTTCGTCGCGAGACCTCCCAAGATCGACCATCCCACAGGCACACGGGGAGCAAGGCCACACCCATAGACTTAACGCTCGAGTCGAGCCCCGATCGCACCCTATCACATCCTTACAAAAGTGAGACCTTCGCTCGCGAATCTAGCTTTCCACCAGGCGACGGCCCTGCCCTCACCGCCAACATTTCGTCGGAACCAGGCGCGTCTACCGCCGTCTCAAGCAATGAGCCCTCGGTTCTGGATCCTTCTCCGCCCCCAGTCTCCGCTCCGACGTCTGTCGACCTCGACGAGATGCCGCGGCCGCTGAAGACGCCCCAGCAGATGACGCCGCCGTCTTCCACACGGCCTTCAACCCATCGCTCCCCAAAGAATGCGTCTGCTTCCAAGAAGCAGACCCCCAACCGGGGGGGCGCATCTGTCTCCGACTTTAGCCAGCTAACTGCCCAGCTCAAAGAGCTGTCCAAGGACATTCGAAAGACTCATGAGGAGCTCTGTGTTTACGCCCTCAAGTCTGCCCAACCCGTCGATACGCGCATCAAGACTGGCGTTGACTTCTTCGCCGGAATGGTACCCAAGCCTGTGGCGGAGGTAAAGGGTACTACGATGAAAATTCGGATGAAGGTAAGAAGCGGGCTGGTGTTCCTGGAATGTTTCTTACGCTGACCTCGGCAGCAACACTTCCGTGGTAGAAAGTCCGACCAAGGCAAAGACTCGCATTTTATGCCAGTCTGTGTCGTGTCCAACAAGGACGCTGTGCCAAAGTACCGCTTTCACCACACAGAAATCGTCAAAAACGTCCTATCCCCCAACTCTATGCTTAAGTTTGTGCCTGTCATTCGAGACCTCGAAGCTCACGAGGAACGAGACTACCTGCTATGGCTCAAAGAGCTGGAGAGGATGGACGCCAGCTGCGGCTTCCAGACGCTGGGCAGCCGCGACCAGAGGGTTGCTCGCACCGTTCGAAAAGAGAGGACTGCCACCCTATCGATTTTCCTGGATGCGTGGCTCAAGAAGATCGCGCTCGAGAACTGCAATCGGAACACTCTGATCCGGCACATGGCGAGCTCAGAGTCGGACGACGCCATGACGCCACAGCAGAAGACGAGTCTGGTAAATCTACACAGCGATGACAACATGGCTGCCACAACGCCCAGAGCCCTCAAGGCAGCGAGAGACTTCACCGAGGCCTTTGATTACGTCTTTTACGAACAGGCGCCGAAGGAGCGGGGTATCCGCCTTCGAGACGTCTTGAAGCTGGACAAGTCGGTGGACGAAATCGTCGAGTCCAAAAAGACGGCCAAGGCCGGACAGGATGACAGCGAGAAGGCGTCGTCTCTTGAGCATTGGATCGAAACGCACACAGTCATGGGCTGCCTCATCTGCTACAGCAACTCATGCGAGCATGGTGATTACAGCCTGGAAAACCACAAGCGAAACTTTAGTATGGATTGTATTGGTATGTACGGCCGCATGTTCTCCGCCAACCGCGTCATCTCCGCCAAGGACCCCGTCCAGCAGCTGGATCCTCCTCCTCCATGCAAGAGGCAATGCTTCAGAATCCACGGCACTGGCGACCCGCTGGTCCAGCCGAAACCCTGGACCAAAGATGAGACACTTCTGCTGCGCAGCCTCTTCACAATTTTGGATCACAACAAGGTGAGAGTCAAGGCTCAGTGTGCGACCGCCGAACTCTTGGACAGGGACTGCTACGAAGTGCATCGTTACCTGCGGGACCTGAACATCAAGCTACCCGGTCTAGAGGCGGCTAGCCCTGTCAGGGTCAAAAACCTGCCATGGTATGACCGCAAGAAGAAGATGCTCATTGGCGACTGGCAAGAGCAAACCAATTCTCACGACACCAAGGTTCGCCCGTCAAACGACCCATGTCACCACGACGGACCCTGTACTGCAGAAATCGGCTGTCCATGCGTGCTCAACAATATTCTCTGCGAACGGTTCTGTCGCTGCACCGAGGACTGCTGTGCGTACAAGTTTACGGGATGCGCTTGTCACGCCAGCGGCAAGACGTGTCTCCAGAAGCAGAAGGAAGGTCGCCCTTGTATCTGCGTGCAACTCAACCGCGAGTGTGATCCTGATCTATGCGGTACATGTGGCGCCGCTGAGCGCGCTGACCCAGCGAATCGCGACGACGACGAGCTATTTCAGACAGGCTGCCAAAACACGGCTATTCAGCGAGGAGTCAGCAAAGCCGTCATCTTGGGACACAGCCAGCTGGAGGGCTGCGGTTATGGTCTCTTCACAGCCGAGGACATCTCTCAGGATGAGTTTGTCATCGAATACAGGGGCGAGCTCATTGTCGCAGATGAGGGCGTCAGGAGAGAAGCGCGACGCGGAGAGGCTTTTGCGACAGAAAAGAGTACCTCATACGTCTTTAGTCTCCTGGATTACGAAGGCATCTGGGTCGACGCCGCTATTTATGGTAACCTGAGCCGCTACATCAACCATGCTGTGGAGGCAGCCAACGTCCAGCCAAGCATTCTGTACGTGAACGGCGAGTACCGCATTCGGTTTTCCGCCACCCGAAGTATCAAGGCCGGCGAAGAGTTATTCTTCAACTATGGCGCCAACTTCCCGAACCTGACGAAGAAGATGATCAAGGAGAAGGCCGATAACGAGGAAGAGGCCGCCGATGGCGCTCCGCCGCCGCCGCCGCCGCCGCCGTCGTCCAAGAGAGGTCGCGGCGGCCGACGTCCACGAGAAAAGGCGGCTTCGGGTAAACCGGCAGCGCAGACTTTGACCAAATCCAAGATTGCCAAGAGCGTTCGCACGGGTGCGCGCAAGGAGGCTCCGAAGCTGACCGCAGATGACTACGAGGCCCTGGTCGACTTTGAAGTGCCTCTAGAACCCCCTCGAAAGCGAAAGCGGGCTGCGAAGAGCGACGACGAGGAGGAGGAGTACCATCCATCCTTGAGCTCCGAGGACAACCCTGATGCAACCGACAAGAATAACAACAAGAGACGTGGCATTTCTGCCAAGCGCCACGTTGCTCGCCGTGCAAAGTCTAGAGGACAGAACATGCATTCGGATTCGGACGAAGAGGACTTTACGCACATCATGTCTCCTCCCAGCAAGCGTGGACGAACCTCGAGCCGCACCCGAAATCTGGGCAAGCGCATCTCCTCACAAAACCCAAGTCAAGCCCAATCCGCCGGCAAAGGGGAGTCTGGTACGACGCCCCTGAAGAAGCGTCGTGGAAGGCCACCAAAGCATCGTCCCGAAGAGGACGCCATCCAAGTCGGCAACAAAGAGAGCGGAGCTGGCACCACTGCGTCCGATGACCAAGAAGCAGACGGCGGCACTATAGCTGTTGATCTCAATTCGCCGAAACCCGCTAGAGAACGGAGACTCAGCACGCATACTTATTACACCGGCCCGCGTTTTGAAGTGATGGATGAGATGGAGATTGACGACGTCGAGGTTGACGTGTCGCCGACTCGTTCCAAGAGCCGCAGACGGCGCGACGGAAGCACGATCACTGCAAGGGGCACGCCGCGGACCGGGGGCGGGTCTGCGTCTCGGGGCGGAAGCGTGACGCGAAGCCCGACTTCGCAGAGGAGGACGCAGCGACGAGCGTTGGATGTCTCGGAGGTTAACGACAGCGAGGCTAGCTTCCAAAACGCTGAATCGGAATCAGACCAAGACGTTCTGGATCGCTCGTTGGTCCGTTCTTCTAGGGTTAGGAAAACTCCGGCTCGCTACCGATCTTCCGAGTCTGAATTTTGAGGGTGCTGCTGGGTGGCAATCGATGCCTACGATGGGAGGGTCGGCTTTCAAGGGTACTATGAACACGGCTGACGAGGGGGGGGGCTGGTATGGGAGGTAATATGTTACATGCAACGCATTGTAGAATTGAGACGCGATTATACCTTAACATTCGTCTGTGTGTCTGGCAGTGAAATGTCACAGTATTTGCGTGATTCGCCTCTGTTCTCCTGTCGTGTCTCCCAAGCTGCGTCTCCCCCATCCGTCTTGCCTGCCTGTGCCATTTTGCTTTGCCTCTTGACATGTCACAACTTCGCGGCTCGGCACGTTCCCGCAGGCCTCGACTATACTTGTAGATGAACCGTTCTCGGCAATAACATGATACTGAAAAGTGCCTTGCAAACTGCTGCGTGGTCCATGGGCCATAATGTCGACACTATTGATGGAAGCATCTGCTGACGGCTACGTTTCGTATTGTCTGCCGTGTTGTGTGACGGAATTTTCATGGCATGTGTTTTAGCATGCAGAATGAGGAGGCTAGCCCTGCTTGTTACTTCTCATGTTCTACTTATGGAGAAGTCAGCGTATAACATACCTTGTAGGGCCCTAAGGACTAGATCCAGTAAAGTTTTGGCACAAGGAAACAATTCAAGCACGACGATGGATCGAGCTCGTATCAAGGTCCCGGGACAGAGACGATTGTGGCATTTTACGTATTGCGAAAACTCTTCATGAAGAATTGGCGGATACAGCTGGCCGTCTTGAACGTCTCAGTCATTGGACAACCTGAAAGAATGCGTTGTGTCTCTTGATGAAGTTGAGCATTCACAGGTCACGAGTGTGAGTGGCGTGCTCTCGTTGGAGTGCGTGTTCACGCTTCGTGAGACAAACTTGTTTCTACTGATCAATAAACACAGGAACCAGTAGATCAGCTGAAAAGGGGGTCAATATAGTTAAAGATGAAGATCTAATGAAACTGTCAGAAACCCCATGGTATCAAACGCCCAACACCCGAGACACCATACACCCAATACATACAGTGCATACCCCTATCATGGATTACACATTTCTTCATCGTAGCTACCTCCCGAACAGTTTCTTCTCGACGGTTCGCGTAATGATATACGAAGCAGACGCAAACGAGAAGGCGAGCTCAAACCCGATATCACCACCGAGGGCGCCACCAGCCAGCTTTCCGATGGGGCCGGTGAACCAAGCCTGGGACATACCCAGCACGGCGCCCATGACGCCCATCAAAAAGGCGAAGATGGCCGCGAAGCCAGGAGGCAGCCGCGAGGGGGTCTCGCAATCGTCGAGATCGTACCCTGAGAAACCGCGGCGGAAAACGACGTGGTCCGTTATGCTGACACCTTGGTAGATGGCGAGCCAGTAGGCGATGATGAGCATAAAGTTCTCGAGCCAGGCCTCGAAGCGGTCATAGCCGGGAATGCTGATGGCGACGTAGACGGCAGTACCGGCAAAAACCCAGACGAAGCGCGGGACGCGGGCCGTCACGCTGGAGAGGACCTGCAGGGACAGCGAGACGGAGTAGATGTTGGGGCAGTTGTTGGCGATGATGGAGAGGGCGAGGATGACGAGGCAGAACTCGCCGAAGCCGCCGAGACGGGGGACGAGAACGGCTGCGAGCAGGCCTCCGATGCCCGAGGTGGAGTAGGCGGCGCTGTAGGTCGGGTCGTTGACGCTGGCGGTCATGACGGCGGCGCCGAGCAGCTCAGTGAAGCAGAGGGTGAAGAAGAGGCCGCTAAAGGTGACGACGAATACACGCATGCGCGGGGTGGACGAGGGGTAGTAGCAGGTGTAGTCGGCGGCGTAGGACGTCCAGCCGGTGGCGAAGCCAAAGACGCTGGCGGCGAAGGAGAGTACGGAGCCAGCCTCGCTGGGGCCCGAATTCAAGGGCAAGAGGTTATCAAACTTGCCCGAGTGGGCAAAGACACCAAGGACGATGAGGAAGATGATGGCGCAGGGGATCCAGGAGAAGCGCTCGTAGGTGTGGATGATGCGGTAGCCGAATGTGCAGATGATGAGGGTCGATATGGCGATGACGAGAATGCCGGCCCAACCAGGCATGTTGCTGTTTACTGCGTTGAAGAGCTGGGCGCCGACTATGACGTTCACAGACGACCAGCCCAAGCATGCGAGGATGTTGAAGATGGCAACTTGGCAAGTTAGCGGCGTGTGGTGAGTTGAGTGGTCGTCCCGCACTTACTGAGCTTGACGGCGTAGTAACCGAACCAATACCGGGAGAGAACCATCTGGCGAAGACCAAACTTGGGGCCAAAGGTCGAGAAGAAGCAGACAGGCATGACGCCGAGTGCGTTGATGAAGACGATGGTCAGGGCGGTGTCGACGAATCCAAGGTTAAAGACGGGTATGGCGAGAACGCCAATGGCAAAGGACGAGACGACCATGTTGGCAGAGCACCACTACGTGACAGAGTTCGTTAGACCCTATTCCCCGTCGTCTTGGTTCACCACCAGCAGGACTTACCAAGGTCGCAACCAAGCTAAGAGACTGATTGATGCGCTCATCCTCGGGAACTCGTTCGATGCCCCTCTGCTCGACACCAAGCTTTTCCGCCAACTTCTGAAGTTTCGCATAAGTGCTGGTGCCAGTCGCGAAGTCCTCCTGGGAGACGGCGCCCTCCTCTCCTACGTATCCACGGCTCACGTCCTTCTCCTCGGCTCCATTCGACTCAACGTCGCTCTTGTTCACGAGCAAAGCCATTGTTCGATCCAGGTGGCGTCCGGTTCGTCGATCCTTTGGGTCTTGTCGGTTGTATAATGTATGTGGGTTACCGCAAGCTCATAGCCACATCCAAAAATTGACAAGACACAGATGGCGACGGCGACGCAACGTCAACTCGGCGCAGACAGATGCTTCACAGCACTGACGATGCTATGTAGAGGAGAAGGGAATCACGACGACTACGACGACGATGAGGAGGAGAGCAGAGGCACATGGTGGCAACGCGGGCAGTAATATTCCCACGTCGGAAAGTGGAGGAGCCCTTATCACGGCGCGCGACGACGCCCAAGATGGAATAAAGCGGCCCACGGGATACCCGGATTTCCGGGCTGGGTTCGAAGACGAACACTCACTTTCGGCGTTTCTCGCCCAAGCACACACCAGCTTTCTGACGCGAAACTTGATGGTGGGGGGCCTTCTAGATAAGGGACCGCGGCATTGATGATTGAAGATATTCGGCCACTCCACCGACGCGTCCCTGGCGGGCGGGGACTCGGTGTGGCTCGGAAGTAGGCCGGCACTTGGATAGGCCAGGCACAGGGACGCTGGAGCCGAGCTAGAAGATGGAGAGGCGAATTCGGGTGTTCCGGGTTTGGTGTTCGTCCAATGATGGGTTTCGGAATAGAAAATCCATGTGTGCAGACGGAGGCCATCAGGCGATTGTTGCCGACAGCAGTTGGAAGATGCCGGGGACGTCTCATGACGATGGCTGCTTCTACGGAGAGACATATACCCTCTCGCTCCCCCGATGGCACTAAGGCACCCCGAAGTGATGGCCTATCATCTCGACAGAGCCAAGATCAAGGTGCAGAACGATAAGGACCATCCATGCGAGCTGGCAGCGTCCGTGAACCTGCGACGCGTGAGGCGAAAACCAAAAAGTACGTAAAGTCAAGCCTTATCTCGACCGATGGCACTTCTGCGATAAGATGGGGAATTAAGAGGGTTGCAATTGGATGGACAGATGGGAGTGCTTCCGCTATGGATACGAGTCCTGGTTGCCGCGATGCCGAAAAGCATGGTGGAAGAAAATTGGTCATGATTTCCTCCACACTGCCGGAGAGCGCAGCAATTGAGGGCTGGGGTGGCCAAGAAGAGCGCGAGATCCAGGTTTTTTTTTGTTGATTCTCCTGTGTGTGGTCAGTGAAGAAGCATCTGGCATCGAATCAGAAGCGGGTTGCCAAGGAGCCACAGGCGATGGGAACAGACGATCGGCCGTGAAGTCATGGCAGCATCTCCGAATACCATCGTATTACTGTTGTCTTTTGTAGCCACAACAGTAATCGGAAGCTCTGCGAATTGGGATCGTCTTCGTCCGAGTACCCACACGGGTTTCCAGGGCAGGGTTATCACCTACAAAGCTTAGCCCTCACAGTCGGCGTTGCGCAGGTTGACGGACATGGTAGGGCCTTACATCATCATCATTCCCCCTCGGAGAATGTGTGGTCTTGGGTCCGTACCTTAGGTACTGCGTAGAGGGAGAGAGACGGAGAGAAAGAAGGCGTTGCACTGAGAAGACGGTTAATTAGATACGAGGCAGCCGCACTCCAGCTTCGACGAGACTCAAGGGCGGTTCCTTCCGAAGATTATTACTCCTCTCGACCCTTCCATAGGTATCGACCCATCGGCAGTTTCCTACCCTCAACTCCAGGTGGATGGAAGCTGTCAAGGCGACTGCCAGAGTCGATTTGGGCCATGTTGCCTACCTAGGACGGCCCAGAATCGAGAATGGCATCTGCCATTGAAAGCAGCCATCTTGCAACATTCCTGCGCCGGCCTGGTGGTAATATATCTGGGCACGCACGCAATACCCAACCAAACCAAGCCAACCAACCCTGCCAGCTCGCTCCACGACGCTCCAGCCTTCACCTGCTTCAACAAGTCTCGATTCGGACCTGGTCAACAGAGAGAGTCGAGATCGCGTTCGTCGCCTGGCCTCGTGCTTCATTGTTTGGTCCTGTCACGCTCCCTGATTCACCTCGGAAGCATTTAAGAAACAATCACCTTACCGACGAGGACATCGGACAGGCAGTATGACTAAGGATGCCTCGGCCTGCCGCCACTCGCAACACGACCCGGGACTCCCACCGCATCTTGCAGCCATGTCTCGCAACCATGCCAGGAACGTGAACCACCTCAACGCTTCAAGCCGTGCCACTGAACGTTGTACACGGCGCACAGCGTTGTCGTCTGCGGTGTTGCAGTCGGGATAACAAGTGCATCGTGCATCATGCATCGCGTATCGGTGTTTCCTTGCGCCAGCGACCGGCAGATCTTTTCATCACTTGAGGATCCACGTTGGAAACCCATCCAACGCAGGGGAATGGATTTGAGCCCATCGTCCGATAGCGGCACACTCCCTTCAGACTCGGTCTCGCGGGAATTGAAAAGCAAAGAGAAACACTCGACTCGTCCGAGCTCTTGAAGCTACCTACCCAGCAGACCTCTCCCTTTCCTGCTCTCGAGGCCTCTGGTTCCCTCACGCCTTCAGGACCTTCAGGAGATGTTGCGGTACGACAGTTGTGATATGTCACGAACCCACACGTCGGACGGCGCCGTTCGTGCTCGGCTCGCTGCATGGACTCGATCGAAGGCTCTCAAGCGAGCGTGATGCGGACAGAGAGGCGCAGGAGCCAGACTTGATGTCCGGGACACGCAGTCCAAGAGCGCAGTCTTGTCCCATCCCTCGGCAAAAGCCACAACCCAAACAGTGTGTTTTGCTCATGGTCTGATGTCTAACACGTGCAGGCAGCCCAGGCCGCGGCAAGGCAGCAAAGCAATCTATATCGGACGACGAGGTTTGCTTTTCATCGTGCAGCAGGGCTGAAGCCAACTTCAAGGTCTTTAGTCAAGACTGACTGCGCAAGGTACGGACGGATACAGAGGAGATTTGCACAGATGGCCACGCAGACGACGTCTCTTCTTCACTCCTCAGCCACACTTTCTATTCCTGTCTTTCCATCTCATCCGCCACCACGCCTCACCTCGTGCTGATGGCACGACGCAAATGTTTCTGGTTGTTCTCGGCCCCTGCCGATTACCTACCGGCCTCGATAACATTTTCGGGAACGATCGTCTCTAGCGTCTGTTTTCCTTCCCTCGAGTCTCGGTGCGAGCGACCAATGTTTTCGTCCACCTCTTGCCTGGGTCGTGACTCCTCATCCTTGCCCGCCCTAGGTACGCCTCTCACAGTCCCACGATGGGAAGATCATCAGCGGCTTGGCATTTCCCACCTCATGGACGAATGCACCGTGGGACACGACTACGTTTTGTGGCATCGTCTCTCCCCTCGCATGTGCGAGTCGACGACGACTACACATGCACCGTGAGCAGCTGTCACAACCCTTGACCCCCACCTCCAAGCACCACCAAGCACCACCAAGCACCACCAAGCACCACCAAGCACCACCAAGCTGCCGTGTCTTAGTAACGCACGTTAGACTTGGCGACATGTCCAAATTCGAGGGGAATCTTCCCGAGCACACGCAATATCTGCTATTCCTCCCTTGCTCTGGTCTATTGTTTCCTCGTCCGAAACCCCCTCCCGTCTCTCACGCATCTCGCTGTTGTTCGAACGGAACCGGCTCGCTCTGTCAGGGCGAGAAATGGGGGTCTTGGCCAAGGGAATGCCTTGGCTATGGAGCAATTTGACTGCGACCTGACTGTGAGCTGTGTATCCGTACTTGTTGTGTGGCATGTGTGCGTATGGGTGGCGCCGACTAACGCCGTCACCCATGGTTCCCGTCGGGCTTCCTATCTGAGCCAACGACGCTCTTGTACATTCACGCTGCTCTGTTTGCTCGTATCATTTAAACCCCCCCAGCCCTTCCTCCCCGTCGCCATCACCCGGTCTCTCCTGCGACATCGTAGCATTCCAGCGGCGACCTGGGTTGTATTCATACATTTTCATAGACCCAGGTTCTTTGCCCATATTTGAACAGTCGCTTCCGGCCTGCTGTCTCTTTTTCCACCTTCAAGTCTCTCCCTTTTGCCTTGACATTCCTCGTCTGTTATCGCGTTCGTCTCTTATCCAGCCAACACCTGCCACCTGCTTCACCTCTCTTTTTGCACATACGTCTCAATACTCGACATCACAAGACGAACACCGGCAACCATGAAGTTCTACGCCATCTTCTCTGCGGCCGTCGCCATGTTCTCTCTCAGCAGTACGGTCCAGGCCAGACCTCTGCCATGCTCAGATGTACGTTTCACGCTCTCGGCCACTTTCGTGATGCATGATGGACGACACCACTAACACGGGAAATAGCTGAAGCGTGATCTGATTCTCAGCGGCCAGGCGAGCCCCGAGATCTGCTGCACATACGGCCTCTGCAAAGGCGACGTCAACGTTGTCAGCGGCTAAAAGCGTCAGAGTCGCGTGACTGCTTGCTTCGAATCCCCATGGTCGTCGCTTCTTCCTGAGCCCGCCGTTGGTCAACCCGCCATGACTTGAACGACTTTTCACATACACCCAAACTTTCACCACACCATACTCAGGAAGACGGGCTGGTGAACAACCTAGCATGGCCTCAATCTCTCCCGGCCGGCGTCGGCACAACTTTCATGGAATCTATTTTCGGAGTTTAGGACACCACCCAACGGGGGGGGGCGCATCACGGCGTTTCATCACCACCTCTCCAACCGCTGCATCCCACGGCCCGAGGCTTATTTCACTCCGTCGGAATGATGATGGACTTGCTACTGCTATTCTCCTGTGTGTTCTTTTCCTCTCATAATACCTGTGATGGGAACGGGGCAACGCACAAGGCGTCGGGCAAACAACGTCAGCCGTAGCGCACACCTCGGCGATTGGCAACAGAGGCGACGAATCGGAGGTTTCCATTCACCTTTCTTTGGTCTTGGGGACCTGGTCGGACTTGCGCTGGCTTGCACTGGAGGAGGGCAGACGGAAACACTCAAGTACTCGAGGCTTCGCGTCATCAAGCATGGGGAAGATGAGTCGATCCACACTCGTGTATCCGGGGCGTCTTATTTCGTGCATGGTAAGCAGCCGCCGCATTCACCAAGAAAACGTGTACACGGTTCACCGGGCGAGTCATCGAAGCGCATGCATGCTGGCCAAATCCTAGACCAAATACCAAATGACACAAGACTTCCATGACGCGACGTTCTGGTCAGACTTCTAGAAAGCCCTCCCCCGAAGCCATGATGTCCAAAAGCCACGCATTTGTTTCCCCCCTTCTCTCGCTGACACATGGCATCTGATCTACCGGTAAAACATAGTCCAGGCAGAAAGTAGTAAACAGAAAAGGCGTCTGACATGGCGTTTTTGTCCTATTCGGCGAGATTTCTCAGCACCCCTCCACGCGGCGGGCACACAGTTGGTTGAAACCAGCGGTCTCGTATCCAAAAAAGCCATGCGCCGCTCGTGTGAGATAAGGCCGTTTGCCTGTCCCGAAGAGATCTGCTACCCCTCCTCCCATCCACACCACGCGCCATTCGGTTCACCCCATGTTCGTTTGCGGTTGCGTGACGAAATTGGCACTGGTTTGATTCATCGTGTGCTGGCGGCCTTGGGAAGACATATGACGCTCAAGACCTCGTACCCGCGGCAAAGGTCTCGCTGCTCACGACGAATCCATACGAACCCTGAGCTGAAGTGAGCCACACCTTCCTCGTAGCCACAACGACGCTCGGTGGAAATCCACGAGGGTTGACTCACGGAAACATTATACAGGCAAACCTCGGGCGCCCCGGGCGTAGCCGTTGCGCAGCAGTCCTCCACCATGACACAATCCCAACCGCCGTTGTACGCATCAGTCAGCGTCCCCAAAACGCACTGGTCGGTATTCACGCCGGCCCAGAGCAGCGTCCTCACTTGCCGGCCCTCAGGCCCGTCGAGATACCTCCGGAGCGGCTGATCGGGGCTCCACATGCCGGACATTCTATTCTTATCGCAACGCACGTCCCCGGACCGGGAGGAGGCGACCTTGAGCGGCTCGTAAATGTCCGCGTTCCACGTGCCGGCGACGAGACACCTGCCCTTGCCGTCGCCGAGGTCCGCGCCGAGACCCAGGCGGACGACCTTGTCATTCGGGTTCGCTTGGCCGTGGATGAGCGTGCGCGAGAAGCCGCGCTGGACGCTGGCGGGGATGCGCGGCACATCTTCGGGTGTCAGCCCCCAATTCAGCCAGATAATCTGCGTGCATGTCGCATCAATTCAACCATCATGTAAACCGAGACAAAAGACAACGTTACAGTTGTTCTGCAACCCGATAGTTCGCTGTCACCTCCGGCCAGAACCGGTACCGGCCAAGCCCAACCGAGCAGTCCCCCGGAGCCCGTCTCCCCGACTGGTGGGGAAATGGTGACACAAGAAAGAAACGGCGTACCTGTACACCTAATTCGCGGCATTTCTCAACCAGCTTCTTGGTCTCTTCCACCGCGGCCAGTCCGGCCGGATGGTCTCGACAGCTCGGGTGCAGAAAGTAGTTTTGCATATCGACAATCACGAGCGCAGTGGAGCGGGGGGCCACGGTGATGAAGGTCTCCGCTGGGCCATGGGACGTGCTGACCGTCCAGGCCGGAAGCCGGCCCCGGGTCAGATCGTAAGTTCGCGACGATTTGTCGTAGTGCCACTCGTCGCCCGGCGGGCCAAAGGTAAGGTCTGGGCCTGGGCGCATGGTGGCTGGACGGAGCAGATCCGGCTTTTCTCCTCGGATATTCTAGCCCCGACCGGTGGCGGGTATAGTCGAGAGTTTTCCCCGAGTGCGGGTATCTCGTTCTTATGGTCAGGACCGCCTGGGGCTGTGTAAGACAGAATGAGGAACAATCACTTGCGCATCATCGAAAGTCGGTAGATAAGAAAATCCCGCAGAGTTGCAGGTGGAAGCGGAGGAGTGGCAGATGGCGCTGGCGCTTGTATCGCATGTGGTGGGTATAAGGTGCCAGCGAGCGGCCATGCTCGTCGTTTTGACAAGGGAGGAAACACGGGAGCGGCTATCGGCCGATCCTAGAAGAAACAAGCAGAGTATCATAGCTCGGACACAAGCTGCAGCAAATTTGCAGAGTACACCTGCATCCGCAATTAGCCTCCAGATGCGCGTTGGCGGATGAGGCAACCAACCGTCGGCGCATATGTGCAGGCGCATATCGAGGATGTCGTGGGCAAAGAAAGGGCCGAGGCACAGCGAGCATGGAATAGAACACTGACAAGAAGACTGACTGAATGCAACGATGCAAACTTCCCATCCGCCCACTCGTCCACATGAGTGTTAGAGGCCAAGCAGATCTCGCGTCGGGCACCGTTCGCGATTCATCGCGATTCGTGGAGCGGCATCCTCTTCAACAAGCGACGATGCGATGCGACACGGTCGGGTCCCTGGTCATCCAGAACCACGTGAACGCTCTAGAAAAATCCCCGCGGGACGAGTGGCCAGGCCGATGCCCCTCCAGGCGCGCCTGGACCTGCACAATGCGAGAGCTGGCGTCTCTAGAGGTTGGAGAACCCGAACAGCATCCTGAGCTGAAGGGATCTGAGGAAAAAAGCAGAAGCAGAGTCCAGGCGACCTCGAAGCAGCGTGTCGCTAGTCTAGGGTGGATAGTGGATGGTGGTTGTCGGGTACGGATCGTCGTCGTGATTGGAGCGGAAAGTTGCAAAGAACAAGAATCGGTCTTACAGCGACCGAACAATTCCCACCTGGCGACAAGGGCCCGCCCCCTGCCAACAAGCTTCGACCCTGCGTGACGTTGCGACGTGGGGAACTGGGGTCAACAATTCGCCTCGAGGGGTGGTGAAAGGAGGGGCAGAAAGCTGGTCCATTAAAAACACTGAACCGACCGGGCACAGCTCATCGTTGGCCGAGTACGCAGGTGTAGAAAGAGTGGAAGGGAAAGACAGGAAAAAAAGCAGAAGAGGTCCACGAGAGCTCAATACCGTGTCCGTACCAGAGCACCAAGCGTATATATCCTCCCAGCCCCAGCGACCTTTAGACCAGATCCGTGATCGTAGTCCATTCCTTCTCCTCCCTCCCTCGCCTTGCTGCCTGGCATTTCTTCTTGTCGTCTCGTCGTCGAGCCCACGTGTCATACTGGCCGTCGTCTCCCGTGGCAAACACCAATTCTGTTCTCCAGTCGAGCCCTACCAGAACATACTCTCCTTCTCTCTCAAACACTCAGATTCGACAATGTCTCCCTCCGCCGTTGAGCCTCCCGCCTCCGTTGGCAGTGTCAAGGTGTCCAAGCCCAATATCGGCGTCTACACCAACCCCGCACACGACCTGTGGATCAACGAGGCCGAGCCCAAGTTGGAAACTGTGCAGGCCGGAGAGGGACTGGCTCATGGCGAGGTTACCGTTGCCATCCGGAGCACCGGCATCTGCGGGTAAGAGGCCTCAGAGGAGTGGCACATGGCGACAAATGACTGACAAGGCGCGCAGGTCCGATGTTCACTTCTGGAAGCACGGGTGCATCGGCCCCATGATTGTTGAGGGCGACCACATTCTCGGCCACGAATCCGCCGGTGAGATTCTGGCGGTCCACCCCAGCGTCACCCACCTCAAGGTCGGCGACCGCGTCGCCATCGAGCCGAACGTCATCTGCAACGCCTGCGAACCCTGCCTCACTGGCCGCTACAACGGTTGCGAGCAGGTTCAGTTCCTGTCCACCCCGCCCGTCGATGGCCTCCTGCGCCGATACGTCAACCACCCGGCCGTGTGGTGTCACAAGATTGGCAACATGTCGTACGAGAACGGTGCGATGCTGGAGCCTCTGAGTGTGGCCCTCGCCGGTATGCAGCGTGCCGGTGTTCGCCTCGGTGACCCGGTGCTCGTCTGCGGTGCCGGTCCCATCGGTCTCATCACTCTGCTCTGCGCCAAGGCTGCCGGTGCCTGCCCGCTGGTTATCACCGACATCGACGACGGCCGTCTGGCCTTTGCCAAGGAGTTGGTACCCACCGCCATCACCCACAAGGTCGGTCGTGGCACAGCCGAGGAGGAGGCCAAGCGCGTTGTCGAGTCCTTTGGCGGTATCGAGCCTGCCGTGGCCATGGAGTGCACTGGTGTCGAGAGCAGCATCGCGTCGGCCATCTGGGCCACCAAGTTTGGCGGAAAGGTGTTCATCATTGGCGTCGGACGCAACGAGATCAGCATTCCCTTTATGCGTGCCAGCGTCCGCGAGGTCGACATCCAACTGCAGTACCGCTACTGCAACACCTGGCCGCGGGCGATTCGCCTGATTGAGAGCGGTGTCATCGACCTCAGCAAGCTGGTGACGCACACATTCAAGCTGGAGGATGCTCTGGATGCCTTTGAGACGGCGAGAGACCCCAAGACGGGGGCCATCAAGGTCCAGATCCAGAGCTTGGATTAATCAGGTTTTGATTGAGTGTGGTGTTTTGGGGCATAACCTGGCGGTATTGGCGATATGGTGTCATGGATGGCTATTTTGATATTTTATAGAGACATTCCCAATGATTATTTTAGAGCTCGACGTCGCGTGTGTTTCTGTGTGTTCTTGTAGTTGTGGAAATTTGAAGCTGGAAATCTGTTGCGTTACGTTATCGGTAAGCACCTTGATGGGCGCCCGAGAATAGAGCATGGAAATTGACTGTCTGTCCACCTTGGGTATCCATTACCTACTTTTGCTTATTTTAGGGTAGAAGGAGTTCGTTTACAGCTGCTGTCGCAAATGCCACAAATGCCCCGTCTGGGTGGCTGATCAGGTCGGTTACTTCGAATACGGATATTCGCCCATCTCCACATTGGTGATCGTTATAGCTTCTGATTGGCCATCTCTCGAAGCGGCAAAGCCCGTTAAGTCGAACGGTCACCACGAGCCTTTCCTTGGAAGGAACTGCCCAGCACCCAGCAGCACCAGCAGTTGCGCTCGCACGGGCCACTTGCCCGGCTCGCAACAACAGCACAAGCGAAATCTTCCGAGCGCCCAGGTCGGATCCGGGCAGAGACTGGCAGAAGGAGAGCTCTTTTTTTCCCTTCACGCAAAAAATCACCATCATCAACCACTCCCACCCCCATCAATTGGCCGCCAACGAAGCTCCCCCTTCGCCCCCGGAGCCGTACAACTCGATCCTTGCCGATTCGATATCCAGATCCACCGGTTTTTTCCAAGTCTCCCAGACTCGAATACCTCAAACGCCCGTCCGAAATGTCTGCCGCTATCGCTCGTCCGTTGATGCGGACCACCGCTACTCGCACTCTCCCTGCCCGCGTCGCAGCCCGCTTCGAGTCCACCACTACCAAGAAGGCCACCGAGTCCGCGAAGGATGCTTCCGCCAAGGCCAGCGAGTACTCTGCTAAGGCTGCTCAGGGCCTGAGCCGTGCTGCCAGCGCTGCTGGTCCCGCTCTGTCTGGCGCCGTCAACGCTCTCGGCAAGGTCGGCGGTCGCACCGGCAAGGTCATCAACTTCATCGAGAGTACGTTTGAACCATGGGGATAAGCGAGAAGGGCAGTAATCTGTGTCTTGCCAGCTTGAAGAAGCGCCTCGTACCCCCGTAAGCCGAATATGCTCTGACGCAAGTGCTCATTATAGGACAAGTCCCTTGGGTCCTCTACTACTCCCGTGTCGGCCTCGAGCTCTCCAAGATTGTCTTTTACGGCCAGAAGATGGCTCCCCCGTAAGCTGCGTCGACTCAATTCTGCATGCTCCAGCTTCTGACAGTCTTCAGTCCTGTCTCTACCTTCCAGACCTACTTCCAGACTGCCCTGAACAGCGTCAAGAACCCCAGCGGCCTTCTCAGCTCCGCTTCCTCCTCCGCCAGCTCTGCCGCTTCTGCCGCCGCCTCCAAGCCCGCCACCGTCGCCTCGCGCATTAACACCGCCACCTTGGCCGCCGGTACCGTCGTTGCTGCCGAGTGCCTCGGTTTCTTCACCGTCGGCGAGATGCTCGGCCGTCTCAAGATCGTCGGATACCACGGCGAGACCCACGCTGCCCACCACTAGATGACGAAAACCTTCACCTAAACTCGATCCCATCTTGAGACGACTATGTGCAATAGAGACGGGACGAGGAGAGATGTGTTCGCTCTAATTAATCCAACTGCATCTAAAGAAGAGCCGAATTAGTGGTGCCCGGACATAGACACCGGGGCCAGAGGGTGCCATGGAAGCCAAACGCATGAACGCTCGACGACCCGTGTAACGAGCTTCATGTACCCGACTGTGGCCTCTCCCTCGTGGGAGGGACCGGATTTGTTGGGAGACGCGGGAGAGGAATCGCTTCGGAGGAGCCTTGGATCCGGTCTCCTTCGGATGTCCTCCACACACCTTATTATTTCCTTATGTAGACTCTGTACATCACACGTCAAACGCAGTCTGTCCACGCTGCGAGACCCGCCTCCTGCGGGTAAATACCAGGAACCCCTTCTACGATATGATTCTGCAAACGAGTGGAGGTCCACGTGAATGGTGTCTGAACAACGTAACCTGTAACCTCAACCTACAGGTGCTGCGTGCTGCGTGCTACCTCGACATCGTTTTCGTGAGCCGTTTGGGCTTCGGGTCTTCCACGTCGATACTGGGCTTTCTAGTCGTTGAACGGGCTAGACATACCTCTTCGTTAATCCTATGAGCCAACTCGCAACGCGCTTGCTAACTACTACTCCAAGGCTTGACCGCGCGGAAGAGGTACGCACTGAGATGAACACGCGAAATACAGGAGCAGCTGGACACGCAGGTGTTCGTGGTTCTCTGGTGTCTAAGTGGTAACACTATTGCTCGGAACATTGCTCGGTGTGTTGATGAGCATCGGCGTTGGACTTTTTTGGAAAAATATTACCATTCCTTACTTCTACCCTACAGGGTAAGAGTACATGTCTAAACTGTTCAGCAGCAGCAATAGAGGAGTTATTTCGCACATGGGCTGATTACGACAAGAGGGATAGTTTACGAATGGGTGATGCACATGGCCAGAGCTACCAGGGTACTATTGAGACCCTCACTTTGACGAGAGCGGTCAATCGACATGCACTTTCAGCGTGACCGGCGTTGCCTTGAGAGATCCGGCAAGCAGTAGTTGCTCTGGTTAAAATGCTCGGCCCCCGATGATTTCGGTGAATGCTGTCGATAGCCGCCAACAGGTCCGCCCATCACTATTGATCTCGGTGTCGAAAACACACGCCTTTTGGTGTATGTCGGATTGAGTTGCCATACAAGGAAAGCCGAGTTTCAGCCCAACGAGGACAGGTTGGTGTCCCTTCTTTTGCGTCTTAAGGGTGATATACGTGCTGTCATAGGAATAGTATTTGTCCGAATGCTTTACTTTATGAAATGCGAATGCCTGGCGGCGTGGACTTTCACACTGAGTTTCTGTGAAATCGTTAGTAAGGCTAAGGGTAGGAATGAAGTACGACTACCTTGGGGTGGTGAGGTTTGAGACTGGTAAATCAAGTACACATATCATTTTGGTGTACTACATCGTTCGACGGTCCAAGGTTTTGCGTGTTACCAATTCCGTAAGGGAATGAACATAGGCAATAGAACTACATGATATTTTCACGCGGTACATTGACGATATTCGCGGGCATCATGTACTCAGTATAGCCCACAAAAGACTCTATCCATAATACAGATCGTAGAGATATTGCCAGAGAGTGCATTGATTAGAAACGAACTAGGTACGAAGCTCGAAACGATCACGGAGGAAAGTTCCGACTTGGTATACGGACTTTTGTTGATTGATGCCCACACACCGTAGACTAGATATGTAGAACTTTGGAGTTCTCCCTCGATACTCGTACCTCGTGACTGGCTTACAGAGTCTAGCTATAGACCCTGCTTACCGTGTAAAACGATCCAAAGTCACATCTCTGGAGGTCAAGGGGCGAAACTAAACTACAAACTGTTACCCTGGAGTCGTACAAGCATCAGATGTCCTTTTAGGGAGCTTCTGTTGACAGATGAAGGGTATGTTCGTTCAAGCTCAATATAAAGGTATGCGGTTTCTGGACAGTATAATCTCCTGTAGATGCCGTAATGAATTCCCATAGATCAAGGTACCAAGATCTATACGTCACGAGGTTCCAACGAAAACCCACTCACGGCCGATGAAGCAGAGGCATCTACAAGAGACCCTGGCCAGTGGAAAAGGGTACAAAGTTTCACCTCACAAAGACCCTTTGGAAGCAGACAAAATCCGCGAGAGCGAAGATGGGGAGGATTTTACAGACAACAGGCCTGAACGTGAGAATGCAAGCACCAAAGTGGACCTCAATCTCTTGTTTCCAATCCTTCCCCCGTCATAATGTCGTAGTCCGTCCGTCTTCGTCCTCTAATGCTTCAATGGCGGCTCCGAATCGCTGGCAAGCACCTCACTTCGGCCTTGGCCGGACGACATGTCGTTGACTACCAGGATCACGTTACGCACCCAACACCAAAAGAAATTACGTCCGAAATGCCCGTAGGATTCCAGCCCTCCAACCCTCCCCCTTGAACTCTTACCATCCTGTCGGGAGAACTTGCGGTGAACGTAGCAAGGGCAAGGAGGACAACATGTATGCCTGAGCACCAATTTCCAAGAAACCGGGCTCCAAGGTAAGAATAAACTCCCCGTCACTCACCATCCAAAAAGTCCCCATCGTGCCGCGCCATCAACGACATGCCATCCCATACCCATACCCTCCCGTCCGCAGCCCCTCGTCTAACTTGTCGTGGCTTAGAATCTGATCACAGCATATATGACGCACAAGGGGGTTCCGGATGTTCGTCTGTGTTGGTTGTTTAGTCTACCAAAGTCCCAAGCGATCCAACAGACGAGAGAGAAAGATGCAGGGTGTGTGCATATGCCGAAACTCCTGACGCATACGGTCTAGACCTGCCCTCGACTACGAGCTTGACCGTACAGGACGTGTTACTTTCCAGCTTGGCATACTCCCAACCGGGCGCAAAGAAACACACCCTTCTTCTCCTTGCCCCCCCCTCCCCCTCCGTGGTGGCGCTTGCCGAGGAACCTGGCCTTGTCGGTGACGGCCTGCTGGTTCGTTCTCAGTAGTGGCAGCGGTCGCCCGTCCTCGTTATTTCTGACAGCCCCGACAAGGGTCTACCAGAATCCCGGGACGACTCCTCCTCCTCCTCCCCTCCTTGGCGTGTGCTTTATTTACTTCCCACCAGCGTTCCAAACCCAGCGGTGGCGTGCAGGAGAACCACGGTGGACTTTGAGCAGAGCCCAAGTGGGCGAGGCAAGCAAACAAACCACGAGGCCTGCAAATCAGCTCCAGCTCGACCCAGCACAGCAGGGGTGGGTTTCATGGCGTGCAGCCAGCTGGAACGGTATATCCAAGTACATGTCTCCAGAGAGAAGCGCTCACGGGAGCTTCGTCCAGAACTTGTTTGCCTCACCGGTTGCGTTGCCGCGGAGGCTTGAGACTTTCGTGGCAAGAGAGGCGACGCACGTCAGAATGGTGGGGGGGTGTGGCTGTGTGGATGGGCAACGTACCCTCCTCGGATGACCTGCCGGATCGCGGGCGTGGTTCGTCTGTGAGATGCGGTGGGAGTGATCACGAAACCATGGCCCTGGCAATTGTGAATGGAAATGTCCATATGCTTTCCCATTGTTGAAGGGCAAACAATGCCAATGTCGGTGGTATTCGCCCTCATGGGGGCCATGGCCTGTCGGGGAGTGACAGGACGAGATTTCGGCACAAAAGATTGGGGAATCTTGCCCTTGATTAGGTTATGTTAGCTTCTATTGAGTTCCTTGCAAAGTCAATAGCCTTGTATCGACGGACCAGATGTCAATACGATTTACACCCTCAACAGTGCGTATTCAAAGCCGTTAACCAAAGATGGTGTTCACACCGTTCCACCCAACACAGACGTCCGCCCAACCCGGAGAGCCCACACATGCGGTAGCCGTCGATCCCCAAGTGTTATATTCGTCTCTTTTTGTACTGTCGATTCAATATCGTTGGTCAACGAGTGAGCATGGATCTCGCAGTAAAGGTTATCAGTGGGCAGAATACGTCGTCGCGGGCAGATCCAAGTAGGGCCTACACCACCACTACTGTGTTCGACCTCCGTGTTACACAGTAATCAAGGATGATATGCAGCTCATCCAACTGACGACCCCAATAATCTCTATGAGCAGGAGGGTCGGGGGAGGTGGAGGCAAGTGGCGTCTGGGCGAAGGTGTGTGCGTGAGTTGCGTCGGTGGGCTAATTAACGCATTTCCGCATATGCGAGTCGACACCTTTCGCAATCCGTCTCGAGAATACCCGGCCCACTCAGCTCGAGTCCCATGTCCCCGGAATTCGGTGACGGGGGGGTCTGGCTGGCTGGCTAGGGAGTTGAAGGTGGTTGGTGTTTGCTGCTTCATGTACCGGTACTTGTGTGTGTTTCCTGTACAAGCAAAGCAAGCAAACACGCGGGATGACATGGAAGACGGGAGGAAGAGGAGGAGAGCGAGCTCGGCTGGGCTGGGGATCAAAGCAAGCAGCGGGCGTGGGTGCTCGAGAGCTAGGTCGTGAAATCCGACGAGACTCTACTGAATATCATCGGAATGGCGGGCTGGCAGCCCGGAAACCGCATACGCGAAAGCCGACAGAAGAAGAACGTGATGCCTCGCCAGTCAGCCTCGCGGATGAACCGCCCCTCAAAGACTGCTTCTTTCCGCGGGCAGCAGAAGTCAACCATACGTCTCGTCTGCCCTCTGGCTCGAAAGCATTGCGTATAACGCCAGCAGCCGGCATAGCGCAAGCGAACCAACGACACGAAGCCCCTCTCCCCAGCTTGTCATCCATCCTTACTTGGCTTGTTTTCTGATATCTGACCGGCGAACCTTTTCCCCGGTTGTTGGCACCCGATGCTCGTCTTTCGCCGACGACGATAAAACCCCCCCAACATTGCTGCGGCGTGCGGCGTTTATCAACGACGAGGTGACCGGCCATCATGGTGATCAGACCTTCTTCTCCGGCCCAACTGCATGGTTCGTTGCCCGAAGAGGTTGGGACCGGCACGGCGACTTCTATTCTTGCTGTTGCAACCCCCTTGTGAGGGGCAACCAACAACTCGCGATTCGGGCTGCTTCCCATGCGGGCGATACCCAGTATGCTCTCCTGCATTGTGCGTTGACGGCCGCCGGTGGAGTTGCCAGCGGTTTGAAAAGAATAACACTCTCAGAAAACCTCCCCCAGACGATGCGGAGAACCCGCGCTTCATCGACCATCACCCTGTTCAACAACCCTCTTGACAAGAGAAAAAGCACACCGGTTCGTTTGGATGTGATGTTACCCGACCAACATGGCGTGCATGGGACTCGGTGAGGGTGGGAGGCACCCTCGCCGACCCCTCGCCGACCCCCCGCCTGACGATGTTGACCGTGATATTTGACGTTGGCGTTGCCCGGAAAGATTGTCACTGGAAATAGACCATGGTTCGGGCCGGGGGTGTGTAAATGGGAGAAAAGAGGTCAGGTCGTGGCCGGGGCTCGCTTCTTTGGAAGAACGCTCCGCAAGTCCCTGGCTCTAATCATACAGCCCCGAAAAGGATAATCGAACACAAGCATTCGGCTGATGGTGTCTGCCCCCATCGGTGAACACGCGAGCCCATATTGGCTTCAGATAGACGATGCTCGAACATGAGAGCAACAAGATAACATTGTTTCTTATTGCCGACCGCCGCCGCAGTCACAGCCGATGTGCTTGCTGCCCTTGAACCGTCCGCTGTTGGCTCTCATTAATCCCTCCAAGCCCGCATGCATGCATGACGATAGCTAACGCTTGGGGTACCTACGACCCTCATTTATCGGTATCCCTCAAAACAATCGGGAAAAAAGCATGTCCTCTTCTTTTGAATACTCATTCTCGCGCCACCAACGTTGTAGCCCAAGTGATCCCAACTGCCTTGTCTCGAAAAAACCAAAGAGAAAAGATTCGGATCAGAGTAGACACACCTTTATGGCATATTATCGAACTTGCTGTGGAAAAAGTGACCTCTGGTAGGCCTGCCGCCGTAGAACCGTTGCCACAGGTCCAGCTGGAGAGCGGGCTTTATCCCAAATCTGCCGGGGCAACACGAACCGGTCTTGCGATGTATATACCCCGGTCTTGTCCCCGAGAAAGCGTGCAAAAAAGGCCAAGAGCGACGTTTGGCGAACAGCTCGAGAGCAGCTCTAGAGGAGTCATGGATGCGGCGCGGCAGTGGCGACAACAGTTGTCGGGGCGGCGGGCAAGCACACTCCGTGCCATCTCCTACACATCTGTATCTGGCACAAACGATATCAACCGAGCGCAGTGCATAAAAGGCAATTGGGCCGACCGCCAATAATCAGGGACTTGCCGCCTCAGCCCGGTGATGGACATCGTCGATCAAATAGTGCTCGGTTTGGGAGCGCTATCCGTCGGCCGGCGACTTCAAAATTTTAAATAAAGGGGTGTTCGTCTTTACTGACGTATTAACCGACTGTTCAGGACTGACGGTGGTGCGAGCAAAGGCGCCAGATCAGTGAGATGATGCATACAAGGAAGGCTTCGTCATTGTGGTCCAATTGATAACGTCGCTTCGCGAGCCATCCGACGTGACATGATTGACGGCAGTCATCCCATCTCGGACCAGAGACGACTTGCAACGGGAGGGTGACGGCAGGAAATCGCTAGCCACGGCAGCCGATTTGAGGCATTCATTGACCTGGTACATGATTGGATTCGTCGTTCTTCTTCTACGCTCCTCCAGCGTGGTGCTCGTACTCATTGGTTCGGTTTCCTTGCCGTCCAAACAAACCTGTGCTCGACAATCAGCACCGAGGCAACACAGCGTAGCAATGCCGCCGTGCAATGGCCGTCTGCGTATCGGGATGCGGCGGAGGAAAACTCACATTCGGCAGTATGCGTGAACACTCAGCATGCAGATGTCCTTCTTGAGCGTGTCCACCAGCTTGTCGATTGTCGGCTTGTCCCATCCCTCGATACGGGTAAAGGGTCCCAGCGTCAGGGCCTCCAAGCCGTGTGTGAGACCAAGGTTGAACCAGCGACCGATCAAGGCCTCGGATTCGTTGGTGCTCCATGGGTTGATGGGTAATTTGATCATCTGCTCATTGACGTCGGAGAAGCCAATAGAGCGGAGGGTCGCTGCCGCATCGAAGGCATCGACAGGCTGCCTGTACCTTTGCATCGCACGACTCAGCGTATGGCCCCATCTGACGAGGTCCGAGTCTGGCGCGAGCGTGTTGTCGTCGCTGCGGGGAACCCATTCGATTTCCACATGCTCAATCACGCCCCCGGGCTTCAGTTGGCGAAAAGACTTCCTGTACAGTTCTGGCCAGTCTCCTATGCAGCCAAGCATCATCTGGATATGCACCATGTCCATAGGGTGCAATTGCGGCGGCCATTGCTCCTCGACATCTGCCTGTTGAAAACGGACGTATTTCGGGATTCTTTCAAAGTTGAAAACGAGACGGTCAGATTATAGCGACGAGTCGTGGCTTGGCTCACTCACGATTCTGGCTGGTAGAGAGCGAGATCCAGTCCTATGATGGATTGTCCCGCATCCCGATCTCTGCCATGCAGTTGACTGCGGGCATCGAAGTAGTGGTCAGTCGCTGCCGGTGATTGATTAAACGACACGAGATTGCTTCTCTTACTCGGCGATATCTATGGCCCAGATACCAGTACCTGTTCCAAGGTCGAGGATTTGAGCCCCTGGTGGGATTGCTGAGTCGTGAGTCTTCTCTCCTCTTGCGAGAACAATGAGCCTGTGGAAGATATCCAATCGCTCTTGCTCGGCCTAAATTCATGTTAGTGGACTGGCAAAAAAAAATAAGGAGGTTGTGGCAGGGGGCGGGGTACATCGTCTATGGGAAGCAAATATCTGGCCCCTCTGAACCCGCAGAAGACGCGATCATACTCGATATAGGGTTCTGAAGCTGGGGTGATGGGGGCAAAGAAGTCGCTGACCGCCGAAAGCCATGTTAGTATAGCTAGAACACCGGTGGAAGGGGAGGTGGTGAGAGGAGTTGCTCACGGAGGGTAAGGCATTTTCTACCCCACGACTGTGACTGGGCGCGTCAAAGACGAGCCTGTCGCGGTATTTTTTTCTTGTCGAGGCAATTACGAAGGGCGGGCCTAGCCTAGGTAGTAGTCTCTTGAAACGCGGGCGTCGGATGGGAATGTAGCTCCCCGCGTGCTGTGAGGTCGCTGCGAAATAACCGAGCTGGCGATGAGCTTGGCCAGGTTAGCGGGGCCGAGACGATGACCGATAACAGTCTGAATGAAAGAGAAAAAAAAAGAGACGCGACCCGACGCAGACAAAATGCGTGGCCCGAAAGAGAGCGACTGCGAGCTGGATAGATAGGGATGGCAACTGGCAAAATACTGGTGCATATCCCCCCAGGAGCGAAGCTTGCCCGCAAGGTAAAGCGAATAATCGTTGAAGACAAAGGTATCCCGAGAAAAAGCGCTTGTGCACTCACGCAGAATCAGGTTGGACGTCGTCCAAGACGTGCTCTTATGTAGGAACGCGACCAGAGATATGACGACCAGTACTGAAATGCAGAGATTGTGGTGGGAGCAAAGAGGAGGGAAATGGACAAAAAGAAGAGAGAAGTATAGGTTGATCGAACACTCTCAACTGACGTTACAACTGACAGCGGAGATTGGGACGAGAAACACAATAGCTCTGGTTCCTAATCTCGGGGGTCCTGGGTAACTCGACCACTTCTTGTATCCCGGGCACGGGTACAATGACACCCACCGTCTTCTGCCTTGTAGTTCGAGTAGACTAATACCGACGTAAGTATTCAAGTTTATGATTGCCAACACCCATACCAGAGTGTCCCCCAACCATTGCCACCCTAGTTCTCGTCGCTTGGACTGGAAAACACTTGTAGCCTGCACTCGCAGCCAGGCGAATCTGAGCAGACGCGACAAAAGCGCGCGCCTACTCGCCGTGAACACGCGATGCTGCTTTCATGGCAAGGGTAGAGCTACTATCATGCCCGATAAGACAGCTGTCCAACACGTCGGGAGACGAGGTGGTTGAAGCAGAGCTGCACGCCAGTCTTTTGGCTCGAGGGTCCAGGGGTGAGAAAGACAGCACAATACAGGATGCAGCAGCTCAAGGCCTGTACCTGCGTGTGAATGGCCGCATGAACGGCCAACAGAGAAGGAGAGCATTGGAAGCGGCAGGAGGACAACGCAGACGTACACTTGCAGTGGTGAGGCGTTCGTTCCTCCAGGAAATTGACCCAGACGGCGTCGTCCATTGGGCGTGCGAACGGGGTAATTCATGGGCATTTGCAAAGAGCAACGCAGAATAGATCAAGGGTAGTGAAGACGTAAGGGACCACAGAGGAACAAGAGATAACGCTCCACGCGTGTTGGCGGTGACATGGAATGGTGAAAAATGAACGTACGTAGTCGACACAGGCAGAGCGTTCCCTTTGGGCCAGCTGAGATGGCGAGACGAGTACTCAGGTCGCACAACGAAATGTTGGACGTCGTACAAGGACAGGGCCCGGTGCTGCGGTAATCGGCGTCTTTCTCGTCGTGACCAGCTTGGCCGTGGGCGATAGGTTACGAAACGATGAGCGATGTCGCAGGAGGCGAAGCGTTTGTTGGTCTGGTCGTTGGATCGAGCTCAGGGAGAGAGCTGCCCTGGCCGGGCGTGGGTTGGGGTTGAAGTTTCAAAAGATGGACTCTAAGCAAAGGTTGCCGCTTTTTTTTCCTTCTCCCCGTTTTGGCGAATCAAGAGATAACCTTGTATGTCGAGTGATCAGAGTCGTGAAGCCAGGTCAGGTATTTCAGGGATTGTGACACTCGGACGACGATGCTGCAGAAGAAAGCCAACCAGTGGAATCAAAATGGCTGTCTATGTTTAGGACGGGTGCAGGTGGTGCTTTGAGGCCGGTCCAGCAAGGGTCAGAGTTAGGGTCGACGTGTTGGCCAAGAGAGGTGATGTGATGTCAGAAGCACAAGGTGAATGGGTCTTTGTGTGCGAAAGGCCAGGCGGAAGGAGGCAGGGCGTCTAAATGAGAGTAAGGTAAGGTTGGCGAGTTTGGCAGTGAGGTCGACGAGACAGGGCCCCGGTGAGCGAGTTAAGTCGGTCGGGTGCGTTTCGACGGCGGCGGGCGGGAGCGGGAGGAGCAGCAGCGATCTGACGGGGTGGGATGTAAGGTAGGTAGGGAGTAGGGAGTCGGGTATGTATGTAATAATAACAACAACGCTGGACAAAAGGAGAGAAAGGAAGAAGAATAAAGCCAGAGCAAGGTTGTTCGATGTAAGTCGAGTCGACTGGGGACCCAGAGGAAACACGGGCAGCAAGAGGTAGGTATACTAGGTATGTATGGGTAAGTACCCAAGGTAGGTACGGTATGGAGCAGACTGAGGTACAAAATAAGCCCACAAGCTCAAGCTCGATTCCACTGCCTCTGCACAACCACGAGTTCCCAGGCCACCTAACTTGCCTGGTGAGATCAGCCAAGGTATACAAGGTAAGGCAGGAAAGATACCTTCCACCCAAAGGTTACTCAGCTAGGTAAGGTAGGTAAGGTAAGTAGGTAGCCTTATTTCGGGTGTGTGTGTGTGAGAGAGAGAGAGAGAGTCCGTGGCAGAAGGCGCATTATTGGGAAAGCTAGCGACTTCCTAGCTAGCCCACTAGGAAGTAGGAAGCAGGTAAGAATGCAGGAAAGAGGTCTAGGGCTGGGTTTTGGTAAGAACCTAATTATCCGTACCTTACTCTGTAGGTACCTACCTACCTTACCTTTTGGATAGCTCACGTTCTGGGGAGGAAGAAGCAGAGTGCGACTACGACGGCAAGTGCAACGTCCATCTGCGGGAGAAGGTACGTACACAAGTACTGAGATACTTTCTCTTCTCAATGGCGAACACAACCTGAGCTAGCGGCAAGTACCCCGTGTTCCCAGCCCAGGTATAGGGTAAAGGAGTGAGTTGAGGCAGGTACAAGAGGTGAAAGCCTTTGTAATATTAGAGCTGGGCCAGGTGACGCTGCAACTTGGGGCTGGCCCGGCCTGCCCTGGCCCGGCCTACCTTATGTGAGCCAAGAATCCGTTAAAGACCTTGTTCTGAGCCTGTTCTGTTCTGCGACGTTGGAAGGGGGTGAACCCTAGACAGACTCGAGAAAGCCCGATGATGTAAATCAGGTGCTGTGTGCGTTTGCGAATCCCTCCCTCTGTTGGTGCAGAGGAATGCCCAGGGTTGGCGCTAAGAGCGTTTCGCGCAGGTACGCTCCTATGTACCTCTAAGTACTCCGTACAGGGGAAGGAAATTGAATGACGCATGTACACTCCGTCAGTCTGTGAGAGGACGAACGACCTACCTTACTATGTACATTGTAAGACACCAAGGAAGCGTATGGGAGTGCGGAGCATAGATGCTGTGGGTACTGATGCGGTAGTACGCAGTACGCGCACATCAGTGTCGCGCTGCAATGCAGGTCGTCAAGCACCCAGTCAGTCAAGTCTCATGCGGGGCGGATATCCAGGCACGAGGTTTGCTGCCGTGGTGCATGTAGCCGACCGACGTCGACGTACATCCATACTAAGTAAGGTAGTAAGTACGCAGTCCCGGTGCAATGGGATGGGATTAGATAGGTTCCTTGGCTATGGTCGGCTCTGCTGAGTTTGAGATGCCCGAGGAGTACGGAGTGCGGAGTAGCGAAGATGGACTTTGGGTTCGGTGGGTGCTGCATCGTGGTGTGGCCTCGGATTCCGCTTTCTCGTGGTTTGGGGATCTCCCACTGTCAAGTGCATGGATTTAGTGGGCGTTCCCGTCTTCCAGTACCCGTCCCGTCTCCTCTCGTCTTGTCTCCATCCCAAACACTCCCCTGTTCCCTGCCGACGTGGTTGCCAACTCCGTTCAAGGAATTCATGACTGACTATAGAACCTCTCCCCCCCCTCTTTTCTTCTGTCGGCACCCAGGGCGTGTGATCGGGGAGACCTCAGGGATTTTGGAAGCGGCCTGGTAGACGTATCGTTTGAGTCAAGGTAGGCATGAAGCGTGGATGACAGTTGGCTTGACATGGAAAGACTGAGCTTAGAAGGAAGGGTGGAGGAAGGCGAGGCTCTGACCAAGCCGAAAGAGGGGGCAACCAGGGCCGAGTCCAACAACGGGATCAGAGGGGCGGTAGGAAGTGTACGGAGTAGTGTAATTCAATTCGTTCATTGGAGATACCCTGGGGGGGGGGGCGAGTGAGAGGGGGGATTGCTGCCATGATTCGGATGCTCTCTCTGTGTGCATGTGTGTGTGTACGGAGTGCTTATGAAATATGTGTGGCTGGATAGCTGTGAGGTAAGGTACTTTGGCATGGGTTTGAGCCCGTATGACGATGGGACGGCAGCATGCAAGAACAAGACTGGAAACCCGTTTCTCGGGGCTCTCTGGTTAGTGATTTATTTTCGGATGGCAGTAAAAGATTATTATTTCCTGCTGCGTTCTGCCATATTCCATCCAAGCCCCCGTTGGCCCCTCTCATCCCACTCCTCGCCTCTAGCTTGTTCATGTCTCCTCTTACAACGCTACCTTGACTTTGCCTGATGGAAACGAATTCAAGCCCATCCATCCAGATCCAGTCTTTGCAATCTTCTCCTGGACCGATGCGGCAAACTTCTCGGGTTTCCATCCAAACTTGAAGTCCGCAAACACGCCGTTGAAGCAGACGGCTACTGCTTACCCAACCGCACGCCGTGTTTAGATATCCGATGAGGTTGAGACTGTCGTTGCGCATCACATGATCTAGACCCTGTTGCCATTATCGAAAATGATGATACTTTTGATGAAAGTGAAGCTAAAGGTCTTGTTTGTCACCAAGGCGAGGCGCACACGGAGCAACAAACCGACCAAGCTACTCGCTCCTTCGTGGGGCACCTTTCCCGAATCAGGTATTCACAGGTTTCTAACGGTACTTAGGTAAGGTGCCTTAAAAGAAGATGAAGTACCTCGCTCCACTTTCATGTACCTCGACACGACAATACAGCGCCATACTATGTACAGCACCACACAAGACGACGACACACCGCGCCGCGCCGCACCGCACCGCACCCCACTAATTACTGTACTTGTACGTCTACCAGTAGGGTAGGTTTGGTGGAGAGCACAGGGGTGTACCATCCACCAGGGAATTTGAGATGCGTACTACGACCGTCTGTCTACGATTTGGTGCTTTGTACGAAGTTGTCAACCCACGACTTCCAATTCTGTGGGCATCGAGAATGATGTGAATGCGCGGAATAGGTAGCAAGTGTATTCGTATACTATATCGAAGAGAGACCCGGCTGTCATATCGAGGTAACATTACTAACCAGGGGCATCTCGCACCCATGCCGGCACGGTAACGTCACGATCACCGCCCACAGAGCTACTGAGCACTTGTAGCGGTGTTTTATCCACATCAACGCCGGCAATCTAGGCAATGGTGTTGTAATACTACCTTGCCTAAGGCACCTAACCTTTTGTACGAGTACCTACCTTACCTCATCTCAAAGTACCTTGGTATTTTGGTGCACGCAGTACGTAGTGATAGGTATCGGCCAGCAGAAGAGCTCTTGTCTGGTGGACTGACTCTGGCGAGTGGTCCTTGAAGACAAGGGTCCCTTGTAGGTATTCATTAGATATCCAGCACTGCCCGCAGAAGGCACACCACCTAGGTACCTGCAGTCGCTACCTATTTGCCAGTGACTTTTCACAAAACCAGCTCCTGTATCCGTACCTCGTACGCAGCGAGAATTATCTTCCCGCGCCTCCTTACCAATCGCACCTTCCTCCGCCAGATCGTGATTCGATGATACACGACGGAACTCTTTGGTGGCCCTACATGGAGCGGTCGACGGTGGGGCTGTGCGTGGTGGTGTAGTTCCCACGTGCTTTGCAGACCATCGGAAGGAGTAGTCACGCTGTCGCGATGTTTACTGTGTATACCAGCCATCCCGGAACCACTGGCACCTATCCCGTATTTCAGTGTTGTTTAGGTACTATGAAGTGATGATGCTTCCGTCCGGCAAATGAAATCCCGGGCATGCGGAATGATTGATGAACCTGAGGTTCCATTGTCAGTACCCAAGGTACGTCGAAATTCTGGCAAGAGCAAATCAAGAATTCGGAACGGCGTGCCCTTCCACTTCCTCCCCTCCGACCTGCACCTCGTACTGAAGGTCGTGCTGCAAAAGTTTCTCACGTACCTCCAAGAGCATCTTTTTCGTTTCTGTCAATACCCATTGCTAATCCCCCAGGCCAAGAGCTATCCGCCAACCTCTCACTCCCAAGCGCGCGCCAGGAAACGATGAGCTGGGTACGCTGCATGCTAATTATGGCTGTCAATCCCTGGCTCACGCATGCAGGTATCTCTATTCCCTGGCCTTCTCCGTGGATTGGCAACGGCACAGCAATTTCCTCCTGGACAAAGACGTATGTATCGGTCCTTGGAACCACTGAGACAGTTGTCTAGCTACGCCCATCACGTTGGAAATCCTGCCACGTCTTGGCTTGACCTCGATGACCAACCCGCTCCTGTCTCCAGGTCATTCTTCACAACCGTTCCGCGGACTTGGCTGTTCCAACACTCGCAGCCCTGACCAAAGTTCAAGACAACGTTTCTGGCAAGATGCACCTGCCAGATTCTGGCACACCGACGCATGAGGCTACTGTTTGGAGCCAGCCGCAGGTCCTGTTCCAGCAACGTTGCTGTCATGATCACAGCCAATCCGTTGACCAATTATCTGCGCCATTCCTCGCCACTGGTGGTCAACTCTCGATTCCTTGTCAAAATCAACCCCAAGAAGCCCAAGAGCGGTGGGACCACGCTCGAACCACACCGCTTAATCAGAAGAACCATTGATCCGATGTCATTCCTCAGAAACAATCCAACCAAGATATCCCGGCTTCCGATAAAGGCCTATCATTTGGAGCAGATGGCACAGGCTCCACGTCCATGGCCCGATGCGTGGCTGGTTTAAATTGCCAAGGCTAGCAGCATTCTCAAGTCAGCGGTCTACAGTATTCCTACCTGACGCTGTCCTGTCCGTCTTCAAACCGCGGAACCGGCTCACCGACCGAACAAATCTACATCTTCTACCACCTTGGCTCCAACTGCGTCCCGATGCTGACTGGTCGACGCGAACACGCCCTTGGGCTTTGTTCCTCGCAGCCCTTGCAGAGGCCGCCCCCGAGACCTCTCTTGTGAAAAAAGGAAGCTGACCGAGGCGGGGCGACAGTGCTTAGAAAACGGCCAATGGCAAGACACACCTAGCGCAGCAAAAACGGGCAGACACCACGCCTAGACACCTTTCGAACAGTGACACGACAGACAAAGCCTTCTACTGATGCTCGCCCAACATACGCCGCTCCCACAACGCTGCCTCGATGTCCCAGGCAGTACCACTATTCACATCTACGCCTCCAGGCCCCCTGCCTACTCTTACGTCTTCAGACCTGAACTGGGTGGCCATAAGATGGGATTCAGCGTATCCGTATTTGGAATCGCTGTAGACTCCCCGTCGCTTCACCTACTTACTGTGTACACACGGAATGGGTCAGGTCCACTGGGTTAGACGCTGATTTGGCCATAAAGAGACGGAACCATTCCAGCATTGCCAATTTTGGTTATTGGTTCGGGTGTACGTCTCTACGCCTACGCTGAAGTTGCCTCTGCTACCTAGTCAAAGCCCGCGATACAATGGCCGGACAGCTCGCATTGCCTTGCCCGTCCCTGGCTCAAAGGTGAAGTGAAGTACCTTTTCTCGGATGGTACATACCTGACTCCAAGCTTGCAGAGCATAGCACCTACGGTACTGCGGCATGTACGTGTACCCCGTCTTTCTGGCTCCCGCAGGGGTGACGTCGGACCCAGCTGCTCGGAACTTCCACCCCTCCCACCCGCGCCCCACGATTTGAAATTGGAGCCCAGTGAGCCAACGATGTTCTGCTGCATCGTACCATGGTACCTTTATCTGTTGGTCTCCGTCTGGGATCTTCTCCAAATTCACTAGGAAGATCTTTACGTTGCGCTTCATATCACAAAGAGCATGATTGACCAATCTGTAAGACGGAAATCACCGCCGTTCCCATACGTGGTGTACCGCGGAGCTGGATTGTCACCTGGCGTATTTGGTCTACTCCTGCAAGGTTACCCACCGAACCCACGAAGGCCAAGCGTCGTGGCCAGCATGTTGTTCCTTCGCGGACATTTGCTGCCTTGCGCGTGACAGCCAATGCTACCCACCCGCAGGATCATACACCGCACGTACGCACATCTACTATAATCAGTCCATTCGGGGGCGGACCGTTTGGGGCAGAGGTCTCGTCTTGTCAGGATGGGGAACGCTTTGTGTACCCGAGAATATGGGTGCATTGCATCATGCAGACAACAGGCCTCTGCAGCTAGGCGCGTCGCATGCAGCGGCATTCGAGTCTCGCCCCCAATCGTGGGTAGCGGTTATTTGGACGGTGCAAATGGTTGCTTATCCGTGCTATACCTCATTGATTGGCAAAGCCACAAACGCCACAATCGAGACACCCAACCCATGCACTCTTCCAGCAGCAGCAGTATAACAAGAGACCAGCGAGGCCACCAGCGAGGCCAGTGAGGTTAGTGAGGTTATTGAAAAATCGCGACATTATACCAAGCTAGAAAACATGCTTTTTGCGAGGAGTGTTTATATTTCTCAATGACAGTATATCAAAAAACAGTGGGTTTCCCACACTGTGGCTGTGGCCGAGGGTTTTGCTTACAAATGGGGTATAGCCCGGATAAATAACCATTTACACCGTCCAAACAACTGCTACCCCAATCGTGGACAGCAAGCGACTGAAGCCCCTATTTGTACAATGGACTGCGGCCCACGATGCCACAGCAATTGTGCCTGGAGGCAGTTGGAAAGTATTTCTCGGTCGCATTTTCGGCCACAAAGGAATTCTGGGCCGTCCGGCAATAGTCGTCCCGCTTCAAGCCAATGGCTCAGCCTACCGACACAATGCCCTCCGATTTCTCTTCGGGTCATGCACCTGTCAAAGAAAGACTTGTTGCCCAGAGGCTAGTACCAAGCCCTACCCAAGATTACGGTTCCGGCTAAACGATCGGTGGGAGCGGTTTGTTGTCCTGGATCCACGAGAAGAGCGCTTGAGCGGGTAATGCCTGCTCTCACTCAACATGCATCACCACTGGATAACAGCTCGATCTCTCCCCTCTTAGGCTACACCATAAATGTGGATGGCATTGGCCTCGGGACCTCTTCGGATGACTGCCCGCTTCTGGTCGGCATTATATACGTAACCACAATCTCCGCACCAGGGTCTGTGGTGATGTCTGAGGCTGACGTCGAGGTTAGATGAGCTGGCAGCCGCGCTGACAATTGTCGACCCTTGACCCCTGGGCCAGAGGACCCGACAGTCTGGCACGCCGGCCCTCCATCGTGGCGCTACCGGACTTGGGAAATGGGTCCAGCCCAACGACATCCCGGAAACAGCCACTAGTCCGTCACCTGAGTCACTTCTCTAGGGGCAAAGAAGATGAGCAGAACCATGTGGGCCTTCCAATCAGGATTCCATTACATAGGTACAAGCGACAGAACACTGGAGGCAACGCGGCCGACGCATATCGAAGCTAGGTATCCGTTCGCACCTCCATTCCAGTCCACTGGGCCACCATCCTCCATCCCCTTCCTCTCCATACCCGTTGCCTGCACGCCTCCTCGTGCTGCCCCTCTCTTGCCTTGTCCGTCCGTCATGCGGCATGGCATGGCCTGACTTGCCATAGCGAATCCGACACCGCAGCAATGGAATCGGATTGCTTGGATATGCCGACTTGAGATTCAAGTCTGCTCGATTTGCGACCAGCTAGGAAAACACATTCCACGGCCGAGACGGCGTCAAACTTTAATCCAACATGACCAGGAAAGGAACTTTTGTACTGGAGGCAGAGATTGGGTCTGAGAGCAATGTTGCCGGAACACAGACTATCAATGTTTGCTGTGTCGAGTCACATCTTGGTTGCCCCACACACAGACCAACTGCCAACGAAGATCAGCACCAAGACTGAGGGGACAGACAAGTCGGATACCAGACGATCCGAGACCGTCTCGAGCTCCGGCTGTGCCTTCGCATGTGTACGTCCACTTCCCCTTGCGGATAGGGATGCTGCTATTGTCTTCATAACGTCAGGGGGTTTGAAATTAGATCCAAAGGACGTATTCGAGACATGACTGTCTAATAACCAGCACTACTGTGCTAGCCGCTCGCGTTGGTCACATCGTCTGAGGAGCCAGGCATTCGAATATGTTGATGCGCAGTTTTCGAGGACATGCCAAGACCAGCACCGGCAGGGGCCTTGAGATGTGCTACCGCCCAGCATCATTTTGCTCATATTGGATTTTTCACTCCCGCCCTGGTCTGAAGAAGCGGTCAATATTCCGGACGCATTCTGAGACTACTGGTTTAGGCGGCACCAAATTTGGAGTGTTGGCTCAGAGACGTTGAATTTGTCGTCTGCGTTTGCAGGAATGGCCTGGCTTATCATGAACTCTGGGGCATTATTGCATGGAATAACCCTGAGCACTCTGTCCCGCGGCCCTTCGGTAGTCACATAGCTGTCGAAGATGTTTGTCGTCGAGGTGCGAACTCTCGAGCAAGCTGATCGTCGACAGCTAAGTGAGCTTCTTCTAGAAGCAAATGTGGGATTGGTGTCAAACGGTCCCACCTCGTTCAGTGCCACAAAGACATGGGCCAGTCTCGCAATCTGCCAGCCCCGGTGCCTTCCGAAACGTTCTCCCACGTCACTTTCATCGCCCTCTTCCTCCCGTCTGCGCATTCTTCGCCAAAGCAAGCCGATGGGCACAATTTCCGCGGGTCGCACAGGAAGCAGAGAGAGGTCGTGAGAGGTCGTGAGAGGTTGTGAGAGGTCGTGAGAGGCAATTGGCTTACGCTTCTATTTTCGGGTTCCCCCCTCGACGATCACAATGTGCCATCGTGCATATTACACGGTTCCACCGAGCACCAGCAGGTACCCCAAACGAATCGAGTGGCACCGGATCAGATCACCACCTGCAGCACGTTGGTGATCATTATCTACGATGATGTCTTCATCAAGTAGATGCCTTGATCAACGATTCTAAAATACTGAGGTAAAGCTTGGGCGTCCGTATCACACCAGGATGACGAAGTTCCCCTGCAGGAGGACCACTGTTTCTCAAGGTGCCGGCTGTCCATCATTCCGGTCATCATGCCGTATCTTCTCCGGAAGAATCGCAGGCGACCACGAAGAATCCTCGTAACCGACTGAAGATAGCTACCACAAGTGTTGCCAATCCTCGGAATGGTCTGCCGATGTCTTCTGTGACGACAGAAAACTAGCAAACCTTCAGGCTTCGGTACACGGGCCTGTCGTTCTGACGGGGACCCGAGAGAGACTGAATTATGCAGCGAAAGAAGCAGTTCGACCGTGTGGTAGTCCCGCCAGCGAAGTCATACTTGTACAATACCAACCAATGAGGCTATGCCGTCGCATACAAGTATTCACCAAACGCGAGTAAGCTCGACATGGACATGGGCATCCGTGTGTGAGGCCGAATCCGAGTGCCTGGGACTGCCAGGCACCCAGGGTATCGCACCCTGCCAGTATCTTTGAGGGTTGGCGGCCCACTGGGTATCAATTCCGCACCTTTCGCCCGATGGCTCAAGCCAGAGAGATTTGCTGCTCCTGTTTGCCTAGATCGACTGTTGGGTTGGCATCGACTCCGGTGAATGGTTGTCCCACTGAGCGCTTCTTTCACCGCCCTTGGAGCACCAAGCTTACTTCCCCGGAAGTTACACAGAGTACACTACGAACACTACCTGTAACAAACATATGCTGGTTCGGCCCGTTGAGGGTCTCATGGTGCGGATTCGGATGCGATGTGCGCCGCAGCGCCAGGTCGGAAGTGGAAGAGCCAGGACAGAAAAAGAGTCCCTCGAACAGCCAACAGGCTGTCGGTTCCACTGGCCGTGGAGCGGGCGAGACGCCTGGGTTCCATGATTTGCTTGAGCAAAAGTGGAAACCAAACACGGTAAAGGCGCTTAAAACTGCATCCCATCCCAGCTTCGGCTTTGGTCGACGAAATCGCCAACGGCGACACGACCGTCGGGAATGGCACCACCCGACCGAGGGCGGCCGGCTTGGGCAGCTGGAAAAGACTGTTTGACGATAATCTTCCAAGCCTACGGCTGATTATAGTAATCTAGTTGTTTCCGTTTCTAGCAACCTTCGGCCGACCCGAACAACAGCGAACCGCAAAATCTCCGAGTCGAGCTGGCCTACTTGATGTACTTGTACCAAGATGGAGTTGCAAGGGTTGATGGCATGGGCCGTGAACAGTCCGCTTGATGAAGTGCTCCTGGTTAAACGACCTTACAAGTACGCAGTATACCAAGTAATCTGACCGAAACCCTGTTCGCGGAACGGCGGCCCTGGTGCGACGACGTTGCTTTGCTTCATCACAGATACCCGCTGTGGGTTCGCCTCTCAGCGGAAGAGGGTCTTGACCACGCGAGAGAATAACGCACGCGGAGACCAAGTGGGTGCTTCAAGATGGCTATCCACCAAATTACTCTGAATAGTTGCCTGCTGATATGAACAGCGGATACCGCCACGCCTAGCCCCCTTCTGAGCCTCGCCAAAGAAAAGAGCATGCCATTGAGGGACCAACGTTTTTTTCTTCTACTTTCCCCCCCTTCTTTCTTGCCTGGCATCTATCACTCTGGGCCGGGGTTTCCTCGGTGCGCGAGACCCGAACTTGATTCTGGCAACGCAGCAACTCCATTTATCTTCACTATAACCATGGTGATGCCGCAGTTCCGCCCTTTCTTTTGCGTCGCCCACGTAATCAAGACACAACGTCGGTAGTTGGTCGGCTCCCCGCCCCCCCTTCGGAATGAAGCCGAGATACATTGGTGTCCTTTGCTTTCGGGCTTTGTGTGTTTGGTAGCCAAAACCACGTCGTGAATTCGGGCTTTACTTCGGTTACAATGCGCGAGAAGCCGACGGCAATCTGTCTGCCCGCAATTTGGCTGCCCACAGGGCTAGCCCTTCGGGGCCCCGTCGAAGGGTGTGGAAGAACAGTACGAATTACGAGCGGTGAGGCTGTCGGAGCTCGCCGTATTCTAAGCGGCCATTGACGGTGCAGGGTGGGAGTGAGCAATACTCGGTAGTCTTTGGGATGTAATGAGTGGCCAAGCACAGGCCTGGGTTGCCTCGCGTCAACGTATGCGGACAAATCGTGGACATCCATCCTATGAAGCCCATCATCACTAATCATCTCGACGGGTCCTCGAAAAATGGAGGGCCTTGCGTGACGTCGTCGAACTGGTTGTCGAGCCGCTCTACCCGATGTGTGGTCTGGTTAGTCAGATGAATGTTAACTAGCCAGACGTGCCAATGGCGTTTACAAACGTGAGGATGGGCCGAAGGGCGTGTCGAACTGCTGGAGACGTCTTGTCTGGCTATAGTTGCGCAGCTTTCCACGGGAGTCCAATGTGTCCGCCGGCAGATCGGCCATCTGGTATAACAATAACAGTACACAAGTTGTCAATTAATGGATGGCACGTCTATCCGGGTTGCAAACGTCTCTAGACCGTATCGACGACGATGTTGGTTTCCAGCAGACGAACTTGCGCTGGCGTCTCGGACATATGACCATGTGTAATAGGGTCAGTCTCATACACAAAGTCCAGCGACCCGGAGCACATGGTCTCCATGTCCCCCTTGGGAGACAGACTTGAGCCATTACTCAGATAATAGTTCAGCACCTCGCCGATGTAAATCACACAATTCACCATTTCACTCGTAAGGCAGTGCCCAATGACATACGAGACATGGCAATTACTACCAGAACCTATCCTCTCCATTCTCGCGAATCAACCGTCGTCCTTTTCGAGAAATAGTCCACCATCACCATGCGAACTGGGGGGAGACTTCACCATGGTACCGTGGAACCGTGATATCATGCTCGCACCTCTCGCGTCACTCTGCAGCCCTTCGCCCTCCACCCTCGCCCCTTCATCACGCAGCATACCTCTTCCATCCCTCTCCCCAAGGAGTCCCATACCACATCACGCCAGCCACCAGAAAGAAAAAACGAGGAAGTAACAAAACCCGGGTGGGCCAACACACACACACACACACACACACACCGCCCACGGGGGTAGGCTCGACCGCGGTAACAAACTTTCGGTAGCGGCATGTCTGTCTCGGAACTCAAGCCTGCGCGTCCACCGGTCAGCGTTGTCTTGAACTCTCTCTCCATGTGCCTCTAAGGAGCTTTCCAGGAAACGGTGAGACGAAACGAGTACGCATCTTCGCTCACAACAGCTGGCCCTCTCCCTTCCTTGGGTGGGAGAAGTATGACTGGCCCCCGGAATTGACCATCGACATACTTCAAAAGGCCCGAGTAGGCCCGTAGCCCCCGTAGCCTCGATGGCCTCTGGTTGTACTACTGCTAGAAGAGTACGTAGATGGGGGGGGCGTTAATCGTGGCGGTCATGGCTCTGCTAATAAGACAGGTATAGCGTGAAAAGATAATGATTCGCACCGTCAGAATAATTGCTACCCTTTGGATCGTCCGCTTGCCCAGGAAGATGGGAGCGGTACGTTGATCCTTGAGACGATGAGTCCCGTCTAGGCCAGACCGATGGTCGAGTCCCTGCTAGCCGTGTCTTTGTTTCAAATTTCGAGAGCGCGGCAGCTTGACGGTGACCCGACTTCCCACTCATACTTGAATAATACTTGCAGCTACGGGCCGCGTCGACGGTAGCCAACTGGGAAGAAACACACCCAAAGCATTGGCGTTGAGCAATCGCACACTTATTGTCCTCTGACCATATGAAACCAAGCAACGTTACCATGGCTTTTATTCTAAACCCTTAAGCAGGTGCAACCTGTCTGTGATATCGTTTGTTATAGGCCCTCGTTCCCTTGAACACTTTGATAACCGTGTTTGAGGGAAGTATGCTCCCCTCTCTGCCTTCGTGGACAACCCAAAAAAGTGTTTCTCACTTCCGTCATTCTACCACTCGTACTCGCCAGTAGCCTTGTGGAAGACGTATTCCTTGCCGTTGACGGTCAGCACGCCGTCCTTGAGAACGCACTTCCACTTGTTCTTGACGCGCTGGACCTTGTCATACATGCAAAGCATGATGTGGCCCAAGCCCTCGTCGTCGACTTCATCATCGTCTTTGTCTTCGTCGGGGTCATCCAAGTCTGAGTTGATTGCGTCCTCGTCATCTTCGTCTTCGTAGCCGTCGTAAGGGGCAATGCCGTGCTCTTTACCCGTTGACCGAGAAGTGGCAGCCGCCTTATGTCTCGTGGCCTCCTTCAGGGGAAGCATTAATCCGCCACCTTCCATGCTCTTCGCGTTGGCCGCGATTCGCGCATGGATCATGCGATCAATGTCGATGCGCCCAAGCTCCCGCTGGTTGCCATCGGCATCGCGCTGAAGCAACACGCCCTCAAAGTCGAAGTCGTCGTCAGCTCCGTCCGTTTGGGAGGGATTCACACCAGGTTGCCCGTTACTCGCAGGTTGCTGTTGCTGTTGCTGGACCTGTTGGGCATACTGCTGCTGCTGCTGCTGAGTGGGCAAGCCAGGCTGACCTGGCATCTGCGGGAGAGGCGGCTGTCCGGCAGCCCGGTTGGTGGCCGAAGACTGGATGGCGTTGATGGAATCAGCGCCCTTGTCGCCGAACTGGCCTCTGACATGCTGCGCTGCGCGGTACGCCGCAAGATTGGCGCCCTGAGTGTCAGGTTGCGTAGGGGTTAGCGGCACGTTCTGGAGTCCCGGTTCGGTCTTGACGTAGGGCTCCTGCTTGATAGGAGCATTTTTGGAGTCGAGCGGCACTCCGCCAACGGACGTCAGGCCGGCTGGAGGAGGCTGAGGGCTGAGTTGGGCCTGGGAGTACGGAGCATTGGCTGAAGGCGCGTTAACGGCCGTGGTAGGCGCGGCCTGAGGGGGAGGTTCTTTGGCTTCGTCCCATGGGAAGCTGGCCACTTCAAGTTGAGAAAGCTTTTCCTGCCAACCATTCTTAAGTTCGTCTAGGACATTTTCATCTACCCCACCCTCTTCGAAGTCCACGCGCGAGGAGTTGATCACCTCCTCGATGATCTGCCTGTAGACTTGACCGACAGCGTTATTGGACATGGTGAGTTCAGGCCGGTCTTATATCGTAGGTTTTAAGGAGGAAGTCGAAAAGATGTCGGAAGCGCTGCCGAATGATGGGTCGCTTGCTAAAGGTTGTCGAAATCACGTGTGCGGACGGTAGCTCTTGCAGTTGAAATTGTCGGCGATTCGGCTTAGCAGTCGGTCTGGGTTCGTGGCTCTCGTCGGTCGTAGCGCTTGCCCCAGTGAAATGTAAGGTATGTCGCAGTAGGCAACAGCCCGCTCAATCCTCCGCTATTTGAGGCCGGAATTGGCAAGCGCAAGTTGTAATGGGGGGCCGCAAGTTATTGAAGTCCTCGATGGATATGTTTTACGGTAACTTCGAATGTTGCGCGCGGTTTCGGGGGGTGTAGATGGTTGATTGCCTCTTGGCGTTGGTGATGTGTTTGGACCAGGGTTGTCTTTGTCTAACAGATTCCTCTCGGCGTTTGAAGCAGGCGCGGTGTCGGAAATTAGTCAGCCTGGAGATGTGGATAATTGGCAGCGGAAGGCTCCCACACTGCACCTCACATTATTAGGTAAGGTACGGTCGCAGGTGTACTCCGTACCTGCCTGAGGGAGCATCCGCACCCCATAAAACAGATAAGCCGATTACAAGTATAGTGGACGCAGCCGGAAACAGCGACCTTCTGTCAACTTTCCCAACAGTACGGAGTATGGATACAGAGGTCATACTTTGAGGATATTCGAACTGCTTTTGCACTCTAACGTAATCTATACTCTTCCGTCTTATTCTTCAGCTGCCTGTTCCACGAGGCAGTCAGAAACACTCAATCAGTTTCAAGAAGCCGTCGAGCGCAAGAGAAAGTACATCTGCATCAGCTTCAGCGGTCTTGTATTCACAATGCATCGAGACACAGCATAAACCCGAGTATTTCATTTGAGTGGCGGACTATCACTTGAAAAGTGCCTGTGTACGTATCTGTTGTCCGTACAGCGTTACTCGGACAAAATGATGACTCCCGCGCCAAAAACTGCCAGTAGTGGTATCGTCTGCCGGTCATCATGACCAAGCAATTTCATATCCCATCGTGGAGAAGCTCTTTCGTGCCACGTAGAGTCGGATGCAAATCAACCCAAACTCCTCGCTGAAGATGAACCCCAACCGCCAGGAACCCATGGCCGACAAATGCCAGATGGAGATATACCTACATTTGTTGTCGTCGTTTGGACCGACATTCGCCAGGCTTGGTCAATGACACGTTTACCGGATGGTCATCTGCTTGACCATATCGGCCTTCGCCGAGGAGCTGCTGCCTCCGGCACCAGCTCCAGCACCAGCCTTCTTCTCAAACACCTTCCAAAACTTCAGACTTTCGTCGGCAGCTTCAAAGCAAATGTCAGTACGCGATATTTTTGTCTTCTTCGGAGGGACGTCAGGGGACCGGACCACTAACCTGCGGTGGCGAGCATTTGTCCGTCGGGGCTCAGGCAGCTGTGCAAGACTCTGCTCTCGTGGGCAGGAATCTCGACATTGCGAACCAAGGTGGGGTAGCTCCAGATGCTGAGAGAGTTGTCGGGGAATCCACTGGAGCTTACGATCTCGCGGTAGTGAGGGCTCCAACGGAGGCTGGTTACTTGCGAGCCGGTGTCGATGCTGTTGACGCGGGCTCCCGAGGTGGAGTTCCAGAAGTGGATGTGGCGATCGTACGAGCCACCACCAGTGGCCAGCAGGTTCATGTTCCAAGGGCACCATGCAAGGGCCTTGACGGCAGCCTTGTGGTTGGTCTTGGTGAACTTGGGAACGGATAGCGAACGGGCGTCCCAAATAGAGACGAGGTTGTCGTTGCCGCCTGTCGCAAGCTGCGCACCGTCAGAGCGCCACTCCAGACCGCAGACTTCGGACGTGTGCGATACGAGCTCTGCCACCTTGTGCTCGGCGATGCGGACGTCGTGGTTGAAGACGAGACCGCTGCGGGCGCCGGTGGACAAGAGGTGCTTGTTCCAGCCCATGACTCCAACACGGGTGTCGTGGCCAAACATGCTGCGTACCTTCTGGCCCTCTGCAACGTCCCAGATTTGGACCTCGCCGGTGCCGAGACCAACGCCAACGTAGGCGCCATCGCCAGACCACTTAACGCTGCTAACGTACGTGTCGGCGCTGGTCTCCAGCAGGCAGCTGACACTTCCCTCGTCGGCAGACCAGACGTAGACATTGCGCTCAAGGCCAATGGCGACTTGGTTGCCCGAGCTCCAGTCGAGGAGGTTGAGGTAATAGTCGTCAATGAGACCCGGTGCGTCGAGAACGCGCTCGGGAGCGGTAGCCACGCGGCGGCGGAACTGGGCCGACGTGGCGGTTGCGGGCTTCAGAGGACGGTTGTATTGTTGGCGAAGGTCGATGGGCTTGGAAGACTCGGGAGGAGCAGGCTTGAACTGGAGGATGCGGGTGTTCAAGTTAACGCCGCATGCATTGGCAAGGGAGTCTTGATAGGCAACGGTGTTGGGAGACGGGCGGGAGTACGTGGCAGGCTCCTCCTCCTCCTCGATGTTGAGACCCTCAAGGGCAGCGATGGCGTCGTCAGTCGCAGAGGAGAGGACGTTGGAAGCTTCGCTGGAGTTGGCCTTGGAACGCTTGTCTGTGAGGTCCAGTTTACTGCTGCCGACATTGGCAATGGCAGAGCTGGCACCACGGTTGGGGATGAAGCGGTCAGCACCGTAGCTCACGGTAGTCTTTGCTGTCTTTTGCCTGTGAGATGTCTTCTTGGGCTTGGAGCTGGAAGGGCTCTTCTTGATGCCCGTGCCTGTGAGGGTGAAGTCAGACACGCCGAGCTCGAGGGCTCTGCGTGGCGTCGAGACACCTCGGGCGATGTTGGACTTGGGAGAATCGCGATGAGAGGATTTTGTCGTAGTGGATCGCGCAAGGTGTGCGGTGAGGTTGCTACCGTAGGAAGACTTGCTTGTCGCCCGATACGTGTCATTGCTCAACTGCTTCTCGGGGGTGAAAGGAGAGGAGGTTAAGTTGACCGAGACCGAGGTGGAGTGCTGGCGGGGTGAGGGGGTCAAGGGCATGCGACCGCCAGCAGTGCGGGAGGAAAAGAGGCCCTTGTGGGACTTGATGGGGGTTGATACTGAAGCAGTAGCCATGATGAGTACCGAATATGTATTCAACGAGGTGGAGTGAAGGATTGAGAGTTGAGAGAGAGAGAGAGGGAGAGCTCCGATTATCGAACGAGCTCCAAGAGACTCTAGCTAAAGGTTCCTGGATTTTTGTTGTATAGTTAGTATTCTGTCGTCGTTTCTGATATTCGAAATCGAAGTCGCGCCGTGGCAAGAAGCTTTCCAAGTCGGAGGGGGCGATCTAATGGCTGAATGAGACAGCGAAAATGTCTAACAGACTTGATCGTTCTTGGGTAGGCTTTAGAGGGAAAAGGTGCGTCCAAGCTGGAAAGCTTGGGAAGAAGCGGTTCAAGGGACTGGTTTGTAGGGATTGCGATGAAGAGGTTTGATGCAGAGGGAAGGGAAGCTTTCGAACTGGACGGGAGCTCTCTTCATCTTTTATTTACTTTGTGCCCCACTGGCGTTGCGGCCGGGCAACCACGCTCGAGCCAGGCCACAGCGACAGGAGTAGAAGTGGAGCCACTGACGCCAGTGACAGACAGACGGGGTGAGACGACAGTCACGTGTCAGACCGCCACCGAGAACTGAAAATTTGCACCTAGCATGTTTACCTCAGCAATCTAATCGCCCCGACAGCGGGCCCGACAGCGGGGGCCTTCTCCTGGCAGTTGCCACGCACGACGACTGACTGGACCAGACCATACCGCACACCACACCGTAGGTACTTCCGACTCCAGGCTCCAGACTCCAGCCTGGCCCGTGATTGCCCAAATTAAGTGGTCTCGGATTGTCAATGCAGGCACACTGGGTCTGACTTAGTCTGACTGTCTACCACCATCGCAGCGTGCGACGGCAGGCCCTCCTTGCTGTCGCTTGTCTTCATTCTTCGCTGCGACTTTCTCTGCCACATGCCTCCATCGGAATCGTCACGACCGACCTCTATCGACAGCGACCATCTTATCGCTCGGACATAGTCCCTCACTTCTTCTCGTATCGACGGAGCCTTTTGAGGGTTTGAGAAAGACTCTGCGCTCGCCGGAACTTTCTTTCCTCGTCGCCCATCCGGCATCGCTTCTCATCTACACAGGCAGACTCTTCGCCAAGACAGCCTCGTCTCTGCAGTCGTGTGCGATTGCAATGACTTGTTAGCTTCTGTCGCAACCCCTCTGCCTGCCCGTACGCAGCAATGGCCCAGTCTCAACCCCAGCCCGGGACCCCTGGGTCCTTGTCACAGTCTCTCTTCGGCGGCCCGACGAACCAGCCTCTTCCTGCTTCGTCGTCGTCCTCGACTCCGTCGCAACAAGCTACGCCGGCCCCGATGGATCAAACACCCGGCTCGGCGGCATCGAGCAACAATACGTACATAATGCCCAACTCGCCCATTAAGAACAGAGGGACTTTGGATGGCTATCGCCCCCGAGTGACAAGGACTCTTGGCCAGAGGCCTGCTTGCTTGGTCAACGCCTCGGTAACCTATTGCGGCAACAACCAGATTTACGCTTTTGGAGGCTTCGACCAATACACAGACGAAGTTTACAACCATGTTCTCAAGCTCGATTTGGTGAGCCACCAGTGGAGCTTAGTGGACAACTACGGCGATATTCCCGGCGTTCGCATGGGTGAGTCTTGTTCCTGATGGAAGACAGTCCTTGTCAGTCACTGACTCCATCATAGGCCACACAGCTACCCTGTACCAAGGCGACAAGCTGCTTGTTTTTGGCGGCGAGAACGAGCACAGAACCTACCTGTCCGACCTCATCATCTTTGACCTCAAATCAGCACACTGGACCCAGCCCTCGGTGACCGGTCCTGTTCCCAAGGGACGAGCGAGACATGCAGCTGTGCTGCACGAAGACAAGCTCTTCATCGTTGGCGGCATCACCGGCCATGACAACTATGTTTTGGACGACATCTGCTACCTCGATTTGAAGACTTTCACCTGGTCTCGATCATGGCGATTCGTCGGACGCTTCGACCATTCGGCGTACATATGGGGGGATCGTGTTTGGGTTTTTGGTGGCTTGTCCGAGGACATGGACAAGATCGGAGACCTTTGGTGGCTCGACCTAAAAGGGAGCCCGGCATTCGAATCGTCGCCGTTGGTTGGTGTGTTTGACCGCCAGACGGGAACCAGTCGAGCGGTAGGCTCGCCCAGGCAGCCCTACACGCTCTCCCATCCTCCGACTGCAGTTGGCGCTTCCGGATACGCTGCCAATTCTCGGACACAACAGGTTAATCCGCCCTCATTTCATCTCAAGACGTTCGCTCCCATGGCTCCTGGCACCATATCATCTCTGAAGTTTGTATCTGGGCCCAACATTCCCTCGCAGGGTTCTGGTATTCATTTCCACGTATACTCCTCTGGAACCCTGCTTGATTTCGTCACGCCAGCCGCGACCATCACGTCTAAAGAATGCTCTCTATCCGCTTTAGACTTGGCCACCCTTCGATGGCAGAAGCTTGCCGAGGGTCGCGAGATCTTCAAGTCAGGCTACCGTTGGCATTACTGTACTATGAACGAGGATGGTACCAAGGCGTGGCTACTGGGATGTCCCACAGATCCCGCCGCATCTGATCTCGGGCCTAATGGGTTTGAAGAATACCTCAGGTGAGTTTTGAATGGTGCGTGGGAATTTGCGGGGGGGGGGAATATCTGACACTTAACGTAGTGACATTATGGAGATTGATCTTCGTCGCTACGGCTTCCTCGGGAATAATCTGTCTCCTGAGCCGCGCACGGAGTCTAGACCAACAACAAGAATCGTCGACCAGCCATCGAAGGGCCTCGGAGCCGACTTGGCCAAGCTGTTCGATCAGCCACCCGAGACTGGAAGTGGCACCGACTTCATCATCACCGCTTCGGAGGGAGATTACGAAGACGACGACATGATGAGCCGGCCCGTCGACGCAGCAGCTACCCAGAATTGGCTGGCTCCTGACGCGCCTACGTCTCCGCCTATTCATGTTCACAAACTTATTCTTCAAGCTCGTTGGCCGCACTTCGCCCGCCTCTACAACTCTCAAATGGCTGAATTTCACACGAAAAAGATGCACATCCCCGAACCGTACAGTGTAGTAAAAGCTTTCCTCTACTATCTTTACACAGACAGTATACATGGAACATCCATCAACGAGAGCGGCGCCACAACAGAATTGTCCGACGTGGCAGGTTTACTTGTCATGTCCAATATTTACGGCATCCCCCACCTGAGGCATTTGTGTGTCCATCGCCTGTCAAAGGAGCTTGACGTCGACCACGCCTGCATCATTTGGCACTGCGCCGGGCTTGCCAACGAGGACTGGCTTCGAAAGCGTGCAGCGCAGTTCTGCCTTACGCACTGGGGACGGATAGTACGGACACAGGGTTTCTTGCGTCTGCCGCGTTCAGCTCTAGTTGAGCTTTCACAAGAAATCGACATGGAAGGTCGCGTGGTGGGTGGCGACGAGCTTGAGTTTGTCGGCGGTCTGGCGGGGTCACGTTTCGGCGACGGCTGCTCCATCGTGAGTCGGAAGGAAAGCGTCAGCAGCAACCACACGCAGTTACTGGACAGTGAGGCTGACGACGAGGACAATATGGAGATGAGTTGATTGTCGCCGAGGGTTTGTCCAGCCAGGTGTTCTATCACGGTGTCGCCAATACTTGGCCTCCCCGAATGGGGGGTGGCGCTGCGCGCAAACGTTTATCAAATCATGACTGTATGGCTTTATGTGCAAGTTGGGAAAGGGTGGCTAAGTGGTTAATCGTCGCATGGTTCGGTGTTGTCTCGTATTGCACTTCATCACTCTTTCTTCGTCGGCGTTGATGGTTTTTTTCCTAGACAAGAGATATCCCGTGATACACATGAAAAAAAGACGACTTGTGCTTTTGCTACTTCTCCATCCGTCCAGCCTATTTTATCTGCTGCTAAAACATAAGAGAGAGGAAAACAACGCAAACTTTTCCCAGCCAGTAAGTAATACCCTTTACAACGCCAGCATGTACGCTTTCATCAATCAAGGCATCCTGCCACCCAGAGGGGATATCATCATCGTCAGTCCCGAAGGATCTCCTTGACCGCCGTCCGTTCTTCTTTTAGACAAGAACCATCCCAAGATTTTCCAAGCCTTGTTCAAACCCGCGCAGACCTATCTGTCCGGGTCTGGACAATGTCTGATCGCCGTGCTAGTCTTCTTTTCGTTTCCCATTTTGGTTTTTTTCCCGCTTTTCGTATCTTTTTGGTATCATCCTGTTCTTCCATGAACCACAAATATCGATTCCAGCACAAGCATCCTCCAGTCCGTCACTCGCTGTTCGCTCCGTCGCCGAGGATAGTATTAAGTCAAGAGTGGGGTTTAGGTCGGCCGCGAGTGTCGAAACGTTGCAAGCAAGTCTATGAGGGTATAAAAACGCAGTCAGGGCAGGCTCGAGTCGACCTCACAATCGAGGTGGTAACACGTCTGCCAGGAGAAAAAAATAAAACGCCATGCGAAATGCCGAAATTCAACGAGCTGCTCTCGTCATAGCTCCCGGAGGTGAGGGGTGGCAAGGCGCTGCCGTTACATCATCTGATCCTCCCCGATGCCGGACAGGTTAGTGGCGGAGTTCTCCATGAGGCCCGGCAAGCCAGCGAGGTTGCTGAGACCAGCGGCCAAGAACTTGAAATCGGGATTGCATGGGGCGGAGTGTCCCTTGTGCTGTGCATCATGTTAGCCTCGGTATCGTATCAACTCGAAATCGCCATGGCTTACGTATTTGAGACCGTTGAGGTTCTTGTAGCGCTTGCCACAAACGTCGCACGAGAACGGTTTCTCCTTCTCCATGCCCAGCGTCCCGGGATACGGAGCGCAAGTCTCGGGGTTGACAATGGAGAAAGTTCCGTCGCCGTTCTCATGCAGTTGTTGCGTTTGATGGCCGTGAGTCTTGTGGTACCTATTTGAGTCATGGTTAGCCGCATGTATCACGCCCATGAGGTCATTAGAAACCTACTTGAGGCCGTTCTGGTTCTTGTACGCCTTTTCACAGCCAATGACGGGGCATTTGAAAGGCTTGTGCTCCTCGGGAACCAAGAGAGCGCCGTACTTCTGCATGAGAGCCTTGTTGGCGGGGCTATTTGGCTGGTTGAGATCGAAACCCATTCCAATAAGTTGTGTCTGGAGGTTCTTCTGGCTGTTGTTCATGGCGCCTCCGGGGCTGAAGAGGTGCTTGCCAGGGTCATTTATGCAGAAATCGGGGTTCGTGTTGTTGGCGTTGTTGTTGCCGCCGAAGTCCCCAAAGTTCGACCCGTTGAGCTCCATGTTGCCGACCATGGGCATGCCTGATAGACTGTCATCCATGTCGTCCATGGACATCTGAGGATTCTGGAGAAACGCGTTATTCGATCGCTGCGGCAGGGACGTTTGTTGCGTTGTCAGAGTGGGCGTGTTGACGGAGGAAACCGTGGGGTTGTGTTGCAGGCCAAAGCTTACGGCAGCAGGAGTCGGTGGCTGTGATGTCCTCAATCCCTGGGTGAAGCCAGAGGCATTGACGTGCAGCTGCGGTCGTTGCTGCTGGCCGAACATCTGTCGAGTTTGCGACATGGTTCTTTGGCTGTCGTCCATTTCCATGTGCCCAAGCGCATCATCCATTTCCATGTCACCGACAGTATCCATGTCGTCGAGCTGCGAAAGCTGGCTGTGCTGCTGGCCCATGTTTTGTTGGCCGAGTTGCATTCCTAGACCTCCAAGGCCACCGCCAAGGTTGGATCCAGGTCGGCTCTGCTGCCCCAACTGCGACATGGAAGCAGTGTTCTGCTGCTGAGTCTGTGGCCTGACGCTGCTGGCTCGAGACGACGGCTGAGTGGGTACACCGGCGAATTGCGACGCGAAGGGGGCATTGCGAGCGGTATTCGGACTCGGCTGAGTGTGGGCCTCCTCGTAGTGCTGCAAGAGGTCGTGAAGGTTGGCGAGATTCATGCCGCAGCAAGTGAAGTCCTTCATGAAGCTGGCTTCGAGCTTCGGCAGGTAGGAACCGGAGTGGACATCTGACGATGCTGCGTTGTGCGCGAAGGGTGAAGTGCCTGCCATGGCAATACTACGACATGCTGTTAGTCCATTGTCCCGTTGCGCAAAAGTGTTTGGGGTGCAGCGCTGTCGTGGGCAAGGTAGCGTTGCGCCTTGGCGCCACCGAGGCATGTCTCGGAAGGAGAGACACTTAAGCTACAGGCGTGGAGGCGGGGCGGAGGATGACCTACTCGTCGCGGATGAAGCTGCCAAAAGACATTCCTCCCCAGCTGGCACCGCCCATCAAGCTGCCAGCAAGACTCTCGCGTCGCTGGCGGTTGACATGGTCGCGGTTGGGGTTGGCCATGGAAATGGGCTTGGGCCCTGCGCTGACAAAGGAGTCCTGGCGACTCCGACCCATGGCCGAATCCATGGAGGGACCTGTGGTCATGTCGATACTCTTGGTAGGAAAAGCACCAAAGTCGAGTGGTTCGTCGGGCAGCTCAAAGGGATTTCTCTCGAAGCTCGACTTGGCGGGGGCGGAGGGGGAGGCAGAAGAAGATGAACGAGTGGGCGTGGCGATGGTGATTGGCTTAGAAGACCAGAGGCCGGAGCGAGAATCACGCAGGTCAGAAGAGTCAGTGGGCGTGAGGGGCTGAGGGGAAGGTGAATTGGGGGTGAGAGATGAAGAGTTGGAGGAGCCTGGTGAAGACGAGTGCGAAGCGAAGGTGTTGTTGTCAGAAGACGAAGAGCCCGACGCACGATAACTAATATTATCGGCGCTGGCGAAGTCAGTACTTCTGAAGGGTGTGTGCCTTTCTCCGTTGTGAGCGTGGGTGTGAGAGAGGGTGTGGGAGGCGGTGGACCGGGTGGACGGGTCCCTTGGGTCCTCGGTACTTGTTGGGGTGAACCAGCGAAGGGCGCTCTTCATGACAGCGCACTAGGTATGGGATAGGCCGTTACTGAGTAGTGTAGTGTAAGGTCCGTACGGAGTACAGCGAGTATCGTTACCCTGTGCCTGTAGCCTTTCTTGGGTTAGGTAGGGGACCGTGGGCAACCAGAACGTTTCTCGACCCTTTTTGTGGGTATATTATTTTAATCGGGCCACCTGCTGCAGCCGGCGGAAGGATACCGAAAAAGGAGATCGAGTCCGCGTCTCAACTAAGATGTGGTACCTAAAGTATTAATTGTGAGTTGTGTCGCCGCGAGCAGATGGAGAGAGAGGGAGAGAGAGAAAGAGAGAGAGAAAGAGAGGGTAGGAGACAGAGATAGGAGAGAGAGGGAAGGGAGAGAACAGATACCTGAGAGGTGAGGAAAAAGAGACAGAGAGGGGGCAGGGATGTAATGATTATTACGTTCTGGGGTTGTGCTTGTGATGTTGGATTGGATTCTTTTTTGCTTCGGTTTTGGCAGGTAAGGGTAGTCCTTCACTATTGAAATTGAAAGAGATAAACTTGATGGGGGGTTGCTTTGGGGGATTCAGGCGATTTGATCCGCGTTGGGTGCAATAAATATGGCCGTCGTACTAACCTTGGGGGTAACCCTCGAGGCAAGGTATCCCGTACTAACCTTGGGGGTAACCCTCGAGGCAAGGTATCCAGGTATCCGTACCTTGAGAAGTCAAGGTAGGGTAGGTAGTGTCAAGCAAGCAAAGCAACCAGCCGTGGCCGTGGTCGTTGTCGCGTTCGCGGCCTAAGTAGGGCGGCGAATAAAGGTGTGGGCTGGGGGCCGAGGACGACAGGGACGAGCAAGACGGCGGCAGCGACGGCGCTACTGGTGATGACGGCTAGATTCGTCCCCAAGTTCAAGAGGCGACAACGAAGAAGATGAGGCAAACGCGGAGGTTGATCGTCACGCAAGCCGGCGTTGTAATTTTGCTCGAGGTCGCCGAAGCTCTGAATCCGGCGAGTGAGTTGTGGTAGTATTGAAGTGCAGTAATTGTATTGGACGCTGGACCAAGATGTTCTGGATACAGAGTAGCCCAGACGATGTCTCGCGGGATCTCTATGACGAATAATACTGTACGTCGTCTTGTGAACGAGTCTGCTGCTGGGCAGGATGGCAGGCGAGGTCGTTGTACTCGACTGCTTGGTCGTGATAGAGTTGGGTGCGTGATGTCAAACGACGTTGATCTGACAGCGGAGGAACGGATCAATAGTACAAGTGGAAATCGATAATCTTGGTCTCTTTTAAAGACGAAAAAATGTCGACGAGCGTATGCGATTTAACAAGACGATGAGGGTCACGTTAAAGCAGACAGCGGGTAGGGAGGGGGTTATGAATTAAAGATGGGCAGTATCCGGATGGAGCTGAAGATATATATAATGGCTCGACTCATGGAGGACTTCATCCAGGTTGACCCAGCAGTAATAGTACGGGGTACCTGCACTCCAGTCTGGGCTCAAGGTTGCAAAAGATCAGACCGAATCAAGACAAGGAGGATGGGGGAGACCAGAGGACTAATGTGGCCGTTAGGTAGGTAGTGACAAGTGTGCAGGCAATGAGGAGGTACTGCGTAGGCGTGGGGAGGACGAGGACGAGCGTGCGCTTGGAGGGTACTCGAACCGACGACCACAAGACTGGGAACCCGGAAGCCTGTGCAGATGTCCCAGTTGGGGGCGTAAAGGCAAAAAGCAGCCAGAAGGTAATAATAGGGAGTAGGGAGTAAGGTACGGATACAGCATTGAGATGGCAAGGCAGGTCACAGCAAGGTACGCAAGGCAAGGCGAGGCGAGGCAAGGCAGGTCCAGTTTGGATGGGCGGTAGGGGTGCCACTACCTTCCATGACCCTTCGGAAGGATCTATCAGGAGAATACGGAAAGCCTTGGTAAATCGACGGCTACCTTAGTGGCCTAACACTGGGCTGTTTGTCCCATCCCGAGAAGTAAGGTATGCGACGATGAGGTTACTCGTAAGCCAAACCGGCCGAACCCTCATGGTTACTTTAGGCAGGCACAAATTAGAGTTGGAGTGCGAGCTAGCGTGGCAAAACCATCTTCGTGTCGAGACGTCGAGATGGCCGATTTGACAGAGACCAGCCACGGATGGACGACTCTCGGACGATTCCTCGCGTCTTCGACTTAATCCATCTGACGGCAAACAGGGACGGGCGTTTCTTGACTTGGTTGGCTCCCTTTTAGAAATGAACTAACATTGGCGTGGATCTCGGGATGCAGATGACCAAGGAGGCTTCGCGGACGAATGGCTGCCGCCACACGGACGCACACCACGCACGGCCAGTGACTCTTACATGGAGGAACTCTCCCGACAAGTGTGACTGGTCGATGAGGAGGGAAAATGGCGCTGTAGGTTACTTTATCAGTAAACTTCACTTCACGGCGTTTGAAGGTAGTCATGGTTTGTTTGGCTGCAGCCCAACACATATCGCCGTAGGTAGGTAGGCCATATGACGGGCGTTGCGCTGTTCTCCTCTACCCACGCCACGCAGCAAGGTGTCCCCATCTCAACAACTTGACGAGACAAAAAGTAACAGTACGTACATGATCAGTTGGTAAAGTAAGGCACGTATCCGGATGTTGCTGCCTTTTACGTCAAGTACTCTCGGTGATGCTGTGCTTTCCTTCCCCAGAATGCAGGTGATACCGCTCCTGCCGCATGAACGATGGAGCGCCACAAAGACGCAACGGTGCGTGCCTTCTGTTCCTTATTACCTTGCCAAACGACTCAGGGAAGGAACGGCCTACCCTAGAAGTACTGCAGAGGCGGGATCCAAGTCACCGTGCAAGGGCAGCACCCTCCTTGTCCTACAACGCAGTGTCGTCGTCTGGGGCAAACGCTGGGCACTTCCAGGTTAGGTCTCGACGAATGGGAAGTGGAGAAAATAAAACGCCGGCCAAGACAAGGCAGGAGGGATGGACGTGAGCCTCGACGTCGACCTGGCTCACAACCTCGAGGGCAAGCATGGCTCGATCCACCGGAATAAGCAACGACGACGATAAGAAGCAACGCGGCGACTCAGGGGGATCAGTCGTCGTCCTCAGGGTCTCGATACGTAAGGTGCCTTAACTAAGGTAGGTGCAGTACTTCGTACAGTAGCAGCTACGGGAAGAAGAAGCAATTCTTGCCAGCCTCAACTCCGTCTCTCTTCACGTACGGATACTGTAGTACATTATGGCGACGCCTTGAGAATTGCCTACTCGTAGTGCGGTCGGTGCTAAACGCGGACACATGTGGCCCCTGTCGCGTAATTATCAAGTGGTGCGCGGCAACGAGGTCCTGGCCTGCATCTCGTCAATGTCATCACCTTCGTTGCCATCGCGGAAGATGCGGGCCATACGCAGTACGTATGTATTGTCGCGAACAGCCATCGGTTCTGACCAATGATTGCAACGACATTTATGCCACTGTGCTGTTTGCATACCAAACCACAGGTACGCAGTACGGATACGCACCCTGTATTCTTGCCTGGCTGCTACTTCCTTGATTGCTGTTGCACCTCACAGCCTTTATTTGTTGCTCCATGCACCCGTTCCGGAAGGGAAGGAACTTTGAGTTATCTCAGCTCAGATACAAAGCCCAGTCTCCAGTCTCCAAGCATGCCGTCTTTCCCTACTTGTATTCCCATATGGTACAAAGGTATAATACAGCATCCTTCGTTGAGCACTCGCCATCGGCTTTTGCTTGCAACCTCGAGACGCTTGCTTTCCGCTGTGCCTGGATCTGCCTCTATTCTCGCCACTCGGCCACCTGCCCCATCGTCAAGTACCGACATCATCCCGGACCCCCCCCCCCCCCAAAAAAAAAAAAAAAAAAAAAAAGGTCCCCTGAGACCCCCCTTTGAGACGGCTGCCAGGCGAGGGTGTGCCTACTTTTGTCAGAGCTGGGACGCAGCTTGGCCCCTCAACTTACACGCTTCAATGCCAAACATTGTTCTGCCAATCGTTGCTTTCTCGCCCAGGCCTGCCATAGCAAACCACACCGCCTTATCGCGATGCGATTGCTCGCCTGTCTCCTGGGACACGATGCCGAATGGGGACAGAAGATTAGGATACGAGACCGCTATGCTGAGCATGAGAATCTCGGGTCAAGGGACGGAGCGGGTTCCAAACCGTTACGTGATCGACCCAGTATCTTGGAGTCGTTCACTGGGTTCAGACAAGGTCTTGGTTACCGTGTAAAATGGAACCCGACGAATCCACCGTCGTCTAATTCCACGCGACGCAAATGGATACGTACCGATGAAAGACGGGTCTATTTCATCACCTCTCAACCTCAAGCCGCCCACATGATTCGTGCGCAACCTCGATCCAGATTGCCATTCGAGGACGGGACGAGACGAGACCGCCCTCGGCCAAGCCAGCTCCCACTCTCGAACAGAACCGGAGCTCTGGGAGGCTGGTAGCCTTGTCATGTCAGAGTCGAGCTCCGTCACGTAGCGCACTTTACGCACAAGCAGACACGTGTCGCTGCTGATGCTCATCCGCGGGAGGCTGGTTGGCGTGCTGTCTCACAACCGATCGTCGTCCTTGCCTTGCGGACAGGGACGTCACCACGCGAAAGCCAACCGCTGCTGAAAATCGTCCGATCGAGCACATGGAATGCAACCTTCTTGGAGCTGCTCTACAATGTGCGAAGTCACCTCTACTACCTTTCATGTCGCCACATGCGTCTCGAACCTTAGGACAGTGACAGATTACTACGTATTACCGGATGCCATGGACGAGTCCCCGCCTCACAAGACGGCTGCTCGACCATATCAACGTCAGCAAACTGCAAAATTGTCCAGTATTCGGTGGATCCGACGGTAACAACGGATGGATATTCCACGATATGACTGGACAAGGCTGCCGCACAACCGCATATGGGCTGCCGTGCTTGACTCATAACCAGAGTTTAGTGTCGGGGGGAGGCCTGTTTGGCGTTTTGGCCACCCTTGCCGCAAGACTGGTACGCACACCGGCCGCCATCCGTCTTCGGTGATTGACCGTCAACGCCGACGCCAAGGGGGCAATGTTGTGCTGAAAGAAAACATGGCATGTCACTGGGCGGCAGAACGAGCGTAATACTTGGAGTCGGCCGAGGTCATGATATCGCCCGAGGCCCGTCAAGAACTCAGCACAGACTCAAGCCTGAGAGTGGGCATTCGGATGTCTGCGAATCCACCAACCTCGGCTAGCCACTTCGTCTTCGTCCATACCATCTGATACGGTGTCCTAGGTGGAAAGTCGCCGAAGCTGGTGAAGCGTCTTGGACGGACGGACAGTGACGGTGTGGCGGATGTCAAAGTGATTCCCAGACGCTGCACCCTTGAAAGCCACGAAAGTCTGTGGGCTTGTCAGAGAAGAAAACATGGCAGAACCATTGGGCTCTCCTGACCGCCCCTGGATGCAGTCTGGAAGGCGGTCTGCCATCCGCAGGCCTTGGCCGTGGACCTCGACCTCGACCTCGACCTCCGGGATGGTTCACAACCGTGAGTGGCCTTGCCATGGTCATGCCATGCCCTGCCCTTGCCCTGCCTTACCATTGCATCTGACGGTGGAGGCGCTGGAACGCTGGGAACACGGTGCAGCGAATACCTGCAGAAGCGGAGCAGAAGCATCAGCCCCCACCCTACTTTGCCGGTCCATAGTAGCCGCAGCGAATAGCATTCTCACCATTGGCACCATTAAGGCAGCCAAGGCCAGCTTCAGAACGGCCAGCTCTGCGTCGCGATGCCATCCTTGCTAGCAACCACAGCTAAAACGAGCCTAACGCTCATTGTAAACACCATGCTGCCCTTCCAGAGTTGGCTCCCGCTCCGGATGAATTCACCGTCGCAAGGGTGGGCTGCGTGAGGCACTTGACACTCTGCTGTTCAGGGACATGGCTGCTTGGCTAGCTGGCAGTTTCTGCCAGCCTGACAGGCACGCCGTCTACTACGTATGGAGTAATTAGTGTACATCTACATTCGCGCTTCATGTCAGCACAACCGGTTGCCGATTTCGCCGACAACCTTTTTTGTCTCGTCTCGAGAGACGGAGAAAAGAATCGGAAACATCTCGCTGTATAATTTCTGAGCTCGAGCTGCCCTCGGAGACTCCAACAGTCATGTGTACCTTAGTAGTCGAAGGAATTGTGCCGCACAACCACTCGCAGCGCGGAATCTCGCTCCGTCGTCACCACGCTTGAAAGGCGGTGTGGAAACATTTCACGGACGCTTTACTTAGCGCGGTAGGTCGACAACAAGCGATCTGCACACACTACAGAATCCCATGCGGATACGCATACTCCTCTGCATCGTCGTCGAGTGCTCGTTGTTTTGGGAACCCGAAGGCATTTTCATTCCGTCGAGTGTACAAACCCCAGCGCCGCAGAGGGCATAGGAGTGCAGCCGCGCAAGGCGAAGGATACCAAACAGAGAGAGAGAGATCAACCGACGGCCCTCGATGCTGGTGTGGTGAATAGGCCGTCTCACCGTTGCAAACGGTTCTAGCGGACGGGGGCGCTTCACTTCCTCGTAGGAACCGATTACAATCTATGCGTCTCGCCAGGCCGCGACTCCAACTTTTTTACTCGACCATGGCTTAGCGTTGTAGGACCGTCATTGGACCGACTGTTTTGCCATGCCATTTTCTTTTGGCCTCCCGTCTAAGCTAGACAAGTAAGACGGTGCATGGCAGTGGACCAGAGGATCACAAGATTTCCAGGGGATTGACTCGCTTGCCGTCCTTGTATCACTGTCGACAGTGAGTTGTGCAACGCGTCCCAGCACGCCTCACGAATTAACAAGATACCGGATCCGTGTGCGATCTAGAGTTGGAAGTTCGATCTCGAAACCATTTAGCATGATGCCTTCCAATTCAGATTCATCTTGTTACTGTAGAGCCATGCTCCACAACTGATTGCATCCTGCATGGAGCGGTGATCTGTTGCAACACGCCCTCAGGCAGATCACGTCCATCGACTATTACGCAGTCAAGGCAGTATGAGAGCCTCTGTACGGAGCAGAGGTACCGGGTTCCCCTTCATGGCTTTCCCGACAAGGCCAGCTTTGCCTGTGGCTCGGTGGCCACGCGTGCGTACTGCATATTGCAACTCTTGACACCACCATCACCACCATCACCACCACCACCCACACTTCACCCCGCGGGCACGGAGCCCCGAACGCTCGTGTTACACTTGACCAACCGGCCGAGATCGTGGAGACGGAAGCACGGTAACGTCAGCGTTTGTCGACCGTCCGCCCGGCCGTTCTCCAACAAGACACCAAAAGGCAGGCACTGCAGCGGGGCCTCGAAGGAAATGCCGCAATCTCGATACTGCATGGCAAGCCGCCCATCACTCTTCATCAACCCACACACATGTGGATACTCCCAGTTCCGCCATACGAGATGATGCATTTTACTTTGGAACTTGGCAAGGGATTATTATTGGTGATGCAGAAACACTTTTCTGTGCGACCATGTCGAGGAGGCTCACGGCCCTTTGACTCTTTGGCTGCATCTTCCATGTCTGCTCGGAGCCCTCGATGGAACGTTGTTGAGGGTACCCCAGGTCCGAGAGAATGGACCTGTCGCCTGGATCCTGTGGAAGGGAAGGGCCTTGCACGGGCGCCATGCTCTCGGCGCTCGACTGCTGTTATACACCTACAAGTACGGAGTAATTACTCTTGGGACTACTTCGATTCCATGCTCTTTTTTCAATGGTCGTCGATTGTAGAAACGACGGGTACGGACCGGGCCCATTGCAGCCTCGGGCTTTGAGCGGAATAGCCCTCGCGTCTGTCGACCTCACTACGTACTCAGTACTGCGAGCACAAGTACGAATACGTAATGTCTGGGACGCCGGGCTGGCTCCGGGCGAATGACTCGGCGCCAGCCGACCTAGGAGTTTTAGTGCTGGGTTCACCCAAGATGAAGTCAAGGAGTGGTGCAGCAGTCGTTTTGTACGGATAGTTTCTGTACTCTGTAATTACCATACGGCACCTTACCTGCGCAGTTGATCTCAACGGCATATTCCAAGAGAGAGCCTGTGCGCTGCATTTCCAAAATGCATGAGGCATGATTCGGACAGCGAAGAGCCTAGACTGGAAGACCATCCGTTCGGACGACGAGACGAATGAAGGGTGATGGAGCTTGAGGGGGCAGCTTAAAGTGTCGGCAACACCCAGAGACGGCCTCATGGAGACTTGGCAACGAAGACCGAAGTCAAGTTGGGAGGAAACAAGCGTCCCGAGAGACTTGCTACAAACGACCGTGTGTTACAGGTCACCATGGGCAAAGTTCTTTTGTTGTTTCCTCTTGGATGCAAAGGTAGAGAGGGTGCTTCTTTGTCTCATTGCGTCTTGTGGTCGTGGGAAAAGGCGGCAGATCGGGAGGCTGGAGCGCACTGAAGAAGACCCTGATTCCAACAGGGATCATGGAAGGGTTCCAGAAGACGGTTCAGGCTGAAGAGTGAGGCGCAACCAGCCCCTCACCTCATGAACAACCCGAGACTGCTATGCCACGCTACGCCATGCCGGTCCGTGGCTACCGTGAGACTACGGAGCGTGGGAGCGTTCCGTACATGAAATTGCTGTCCAACTACGTGTCCGCACAGAGTACGGATACGGGACTTGAGCCTGGGTTTGGACCGTTGGTTGCGTAAACGAAGGTTACACGAGCACAGCATGCCGCGCCAGGTCATGTCGCGCCGCACCGCGCGATGCGATGCGTATGTATGGACCTCTCAAGGACGAGCAACAAGCATCCAGCTGTGCTATCCAACCAGCGGTGAGAATGCTTGAGTGCAGCGCATGAGACTGAGGACCCTGGATCGGACGTTGGGCGCTGTGGGATGCTGCATGACTAGGACCCTGAATATCCAAAAAAGCTCTGAAACGCAGGGCCACTCGAAACTGAGCAAGGTGTCAACCTACCGCAGTGAGACAAATGTAACCTCCTATTCCAGAGACGCCACGAATGCGCACGATGCCACGTTGGAGAAGTCGGGCAGCGGCTTGGACACCTCTGAAGGTCAGACCGGGCGGTGACTTGTTGGGTTTCGCTCACCGCCTTTGGTTCACGTCGCGAAGGATGCGGCGTCGGCTCCTCGGAAGCTCTCGATTCTGCAGAAACTGCAGAAGGTGCATTGACCCTTTTTCGTCGGTGTTGCGAGGAGCGGTTTAAACTATCTTGCGTGCTGGCGTTGACGGTAATGGATATGCGGGGTGAAGCAGCTCCAATCGCCTCTGCTTCGACATGGACACCGCTATTCTGACCATTCCACATACTTGCACTGGCTGTTTTTGTTGTTCCCCCTTTGATGAAGGGCAGCTGTCAGAGCTTCTTCTCCGCTAGCGGCTTCGGCTGCAGCTCCGTCAACCACGCTTCAATACCACTCCGACTGGCCTGCCCTTGACCTCGGACCTCGTCGCATCTCTGCAATTTCCGCCCGACATGGCGGAACCTGGCGAGCGACCGGTGCAGCCACCTTGCGTCTTTCGCGACGGCGACGGCGACGGCGACGGCGACGGCGACGGCATAGGAGGGGGTGCAAAGCCAATTCAGACGGAAGGAGATTTCCGTCACTCATCTTACTATTTCGCCAAAACAAAACCGAGAAGTAGAGAATTGGCGGGGTCGCCATGCTCCGATCCAGACTAGCATTTGTTTGGAATTACGGTGGCAGGTGGTCACACATTCATCGCCCAGCCGCGTCGTCACCCCATGTGCTTCCTAATCCCGACCGAGTTCGCCTGGCACTGGGAATTCTTCTAGAAGGCTGTCAACGGCCGCTAGAGCAGAGGCAGGAAAGCTGCTCGGACGGTGTGCCAAGAGCGGACCTGAACCCACGGACCTTGCCGCTCCCACTGCTGTGCTCACTCAGCAAGGAGCCATCACCTCGATCACGAGATTTACGGGCGACTCCCTGACATCCATGGTACCGATCATCTCATCCGTAAATGCGATTGGTAACTGTCCGCATCACTGACGCCGAAGAAATAGGTTACTTGCAGCCTCTCGATGCCGCAGTGGACTAATGTCGGGGAAATCGCAGCAAACTCCTCTCGACCGAGGGGTCCCCGAAACAAAACCTAACTAATGAACACCTACTCTGGCAAAACCGGACTGGACTGATCAGGGCTTTCGGTGTTTGAATTACATAACGCACTTTGACAGCGACAGACGGCGAAAATAGGAAGCCTCTGCCAAAGTGGTCAGACCTGGTGTCCCGCGCCTCACCCTCCTGTGGCTGGAACGGAAGTGGCAGCCAATCATCTAGCTCGAGCGCGGCTGGCTGCTTATTCATACTCTGCGGAAATTTCTCGGGATCTGGCTCAGGAGGTTCGCAGTTCCTAGAACCCACTGAAGGCCGCTGAAAGGCCGCTGAAAGGCCGCCTGTGCTTCGCCATAGAGCGCTGATCGGACGGCGAATACCGGACTGCCAGGGTCCATTACATCATGCCGAAGCAACATCTCCATGGCACGATTTTGGGTCTTGTGCGACTTTTTTTTTGCCCACACGGCCTTGGCCTTTCAATCGCCGTACGTACCATCCGGCGTCATCATCAAGTTTTGAACTCTAGCTATTTGGATATAAGGCCCATTGATCTTTATCTTGGTTGACACAGATTCCGATTAAACAATTCGACTTTTGCAATCCAGACTAAACACCGTTTTGACTAGCTAAAACGGCTCTAAAGAGCTCACGCCTAGCTTCGAATCCCGATCCGTCATTGATTCGTCACTGGGAGCATCGTACGACATCATCAACCCCACGACCGATTTGCAAACCCCGACAACACCAAAAACCTTGAGCCGCGCACGCTGAGAGCTGCACCTCTACAAGTCACTCCATCTTCTTAGCCACCACCCTCTCACAGCAGCAAAGGACTCTTAGTCACCCGCAACCATGAAGATCCTCAGTAAGGAAGAAGAGGCCGAGCACTACTCGGTTGTCATCAAGGGCGGCCTGATTGGCGGCTCCCTCGGCCTGGGCGTCGGTCTTGCGGGCGTCATTCTCGCATCCAGGCGCTATCAGGCCTTCCGCCAGCTGACGCTGCCGTTCCGATCCTTCCTCGTCACCTCGTCGGCGACGTTCGGCGCCATCGTCCAGGCCGACCGCGCGTCCATTCTCTACGGCAAGGAGAAGGACCCCATGTTTGGCTACCAGGACGCCACGGCGCGGGCCGTCGCAGAGGCGAGGGCCAACGAGTCGTCGATGCAGAAGTTCAAGGAGTGGGGCCGCGAGAACAGGTACTCCATCGTCTTCAGCTCATGGCTGGCCTCCATGTTCGTCGCCTTCTCCCTCGTCAGCCGTAACAAGTACCTCACCGGGCCCCAGAAGCTTGTCCAGGCTCGTGTGTACGCACAGGCTCTCGCTGTCGCCATGCTCGTCGTCACCGCCGCCTTCGAGATGAACGACGCCAAGCAGGGCGCCGGCCGCTGGGAGACAATCATGATTGTTGACCCCGAAGACCCGGAGCACAAGCACCTCATTGAGAAGAAGATCCACAAGGAGGAGTACGAGGGCCAGGACCTCTGGAAGGGTAAGTCATGCCCATCTCCCACGACGATTGAGGCCTAGACTAACGCGATATAACACAGACATGGTCGCCGCCGAGGAGCGACGCATCGCCGCCCGCAAGGCTTCGGAGCAGAAATAGACGTACTTCTTGGTCTCGAGGCAACTCACCACGACATGATCATCGACACGCTTACACCCTTTTTTGTACAATTGCGAGCCTTGAACTTTCCTATTTCCTCTATTCTTGAGTGGCCTCACAAGTCACATCTACACCAAACAAACATCTCTTCCCTCAGGCGTCGGAGGAGAGTGTATTGGCGGTTTCAAGTTTGCATTGCTGGCGTTCATGGGATACAGAGGGGAAAACCCCACGCACGCCCATGATGCAATACCCCTCGCATCGTGAGCGACGTCGTACGTCGATATACTATAACCAAACACAGTCCACCTGCGCAGCTTCCCCGGTCTTTGACCGATCGAGGCGAGCTGTCGGTGCTAATAACATCCCTGTTCATTCAGAGCGACATTACCCGCTGTCTCCTCAAACGGTGGCGAAGCCAACGCCAACGTACGCAACGTAAAAGTTTGGAGAAACTCTCACGCGGATTGCACAAAAAGCGCATAGTATAACGACAGCGCCACTAACATCGCCACCAAAATCGATCCTCCTTGTATGTATCCGTAAAGTGTACGCTTTTTTGTGCAATCCGCGTGGACTCTCCAACTTTTGTCGTACGCGCCCCGCGCAAGAATATCAAAATCCTATCCGTCCATCCGTCCATCCGTCCATCCATCCATCCACCCCCCGTGGAGTACAACCTCACCCGCATTTACTCCGTACGTTCCCCGACAACACCAAGCCCACGACGGCCCAGTTTGCCCGGATCTCGACCGCCAATCATCCCGTCTTCTTGAATCGTAACTTCCAACCGCCCCCCCTCCCCTCCCCCTTCTTTTCTTTTTCCCAAACCCTGCTCAACCCTGGGTTGTCGAGGAAGAGTGAAAGATGGCGTACACGTGTAGACCCGTACACGACGATATACCCCGGTCCTAAACACTTTGACGTCAACATGTCCACACGGTTGGCGTCCCGGACAACCCCCCTTCCTCGGGACGGGCTATGACTTGACTATCCCCCCTCTGGCAATTCGATACGACAACTGGGACGTTTGAAGCGTGATGACAGTATAGGATGTCGTGGGATTTTACGTTTGAGATCAAGATAGATAAGACATATTTCCACACGAGGGGAGGGGAGGGGGACCAACCCTGCGGCTGGCATGTCACCGGTCCTGCCGCGCATGTAATCCCATACGTGAAGACCACGAACAGTCAATATAATCTACCTCATGCCTCGGGGGCCAAGTTCCCTCCCCGACAGGATTATCCCTTTGACTGTCTGGCTACCGCTACGAATGGTTCTAATCAGATCTTCATGACGTATAATTCGCATCACGTCGAGCAGGAGCACCGCCATCGGTTCATGCAGCCACCTGACTCGGGCGTCGGAGACGAGGGGGCCCTGCGATGATAAGCAAAGTCACGTTGTTCGACTCGTCAAGCCCAGCCAGGCCCCAGAAGGTATGGCGTCACTCGCTAATATCCGGTAACATCACTTCGCAACGGTTTCCATGACGCGCAAGTGCGCGCGCGTGTATGTGTGCGTGAGAGTGAGAGAGAGAATAGACGTTACTGTATTCAAGAATACACCCAAACCCAACCCAAGAAAAAAAAAGATACATGCCTGCCTGCCTGCCTGCCTGCCTGCCTGCCTGCCGGCCTGCCGGCCACCGGTGTTTTGTGAAGCCGTTCCGTCATCAAACATAAATACTGTAGTCACTCAATCGGTGGGGTTGCATTTGAGGTGTTGAGTTTTGTAGCGGTACAAGACGAGATTTTGAAACGAGACACGCGCGAGGTAGTAAGACGGGTTGAAAGAACAATGAACTAGTGATTAAGACGCGGAGGACAATGATAGAGACCTCAGACCTCAATGGTGAAGTGGCTGATTTGGGAATAATACGCATGCACGGCCAGCTCGAGTATCCAGGCGTCCCCAAACACCTCGCTCCCGTCGAAGCCGCCGATGACGAAGAGACGGCTGTCGTACAGCACGGTTCCGTGATACCCGCGTCCGCTGGGCGGCAGGCCGTAGACGCGACGGCGGTCCCAGGTCATGGTCACGAGGTTGAGGAGGAGGACGTCGTTGGAGTACTCGTTGCCGTCATGGCCGCCTATCACGAAAAGGTAGGAGCCGACCAGGGTGGCAGTGTGGGACAGGCGGCGGAAGGTGACGGGGATCGCCACGGACTTCCAGATGTGGGCGTCCACGTCGTAGACCCACACGTCGTTGAAGCACTCGCCGCCGTCGGAGCCGCCAAAGATGATGAGCTTGCTGCCCACCATGTTGGCGGTGTGGTAGCCGCGGGGTTTTGGACGGGTTTCGCGAACACCCGGGGGCGGGGCCCGCTCGGGTCCGGACACGAGCTTCCACGACATCTTGTTCATGTCGCTCACGTCGAGCCGCCAGACGTCGTTGAGAGCGCGGACGCCGTCTCCTCCGCCAAAGATGTAGATGCCATTCTTGTACAGACAAGCGGTGTGAGCACGACGCTTGGAGGGGACACGGTCGCCTATGATCTTTGGGCGGTGCCAGCGGAAATTCGTCGTGTCGAGAACGTAAATGTCGTTGTAGTAGGCGGGTCCGTCGCCGCCGCCAAAGATGACTAGCTTCTTACCGACGGCGGTGCAGGTCATGGCTCGCAGCGGTACGGGTACCTCGCCTGTCACGTGTGGGACAGACCAATAGAAAGCGTCAGCATCGAAGACGTAAAGCACGTTGAAGCACGCCCGCGAGTCACAGCCGCCAAAGACGAAGATGCTTGAGCCGACGAGTGTCGTGGTATGGGCGCGGAGAGAGGTGTGAGGAGAACCAGAGGCCGGTGCGCACGACCAGTACATGCCTGATGAAGGAGCATGTGGCACATCAGGAGCTGTCTTTGGGTCCTGCAGAGGCGGAAAGGGGATGTGTTGCCCCTTGGGAGCAGACCGAAGGGATGAAGCAGTAGTCGAGAGCTGCCGTGTAGTAGTTGAGGCGGTGATGGAGGCCTTGCCGGCTATGGCGGACGTCGAGCGCATGGCGACGGGACGGCGGGCGTCTCGATCCGAGCCGGGGTTGCCGGCAGACTCGGAGCCATCAGTGATGGTGCCGGCGGTGGGAGCATCACCGGCGGTGTTGGGTCGATAAGAGGACGGGGGTTTAGGGGGGTTTGCCGTGGTGGGCGTCGTCCGAGTTGGAAGATGGGCAGACGAATGGGATTGGGAGGCAGACTGAGAGCGTTGACGGATGGAAAGCTCGGAAGGCTTCCGGCGGCGGTCCTGACTCTTGGACGAGAGATGGCCGGGTGTGTGGGAACGGATGGGGCCCGGAGCAGACGGGACACGACGGTGCTGTTCGAGGTCACGATCGTCGTCGTCTTCTTCTTCTTCTTCGTCGTCGTCGTCGTCGTCGTCGCTCAAGTCGGGGATATGATCGGGCAGAGCGGGTCGTGGAGGACGCGACTCGGCAGTGGGCGCGGGACCCGAGATCTTCTGCGATCGAACAATCTTGGACTTGAGGGGGGACCGGGGGTTCTTGTCCGATGACCTGGCCGAATCAGCCATGGTTCAGCGGGGGAATGGTCATTGCCCCCCTCTCGACGAGGATGGCGGTGCGTCGTGTTGAGGTGGGTTTTCGATCGGTAGGGAACGTATGCGAGAGAGCGCGCAGGGCAAACACGACAACGGACTCGTGCTTTGGGGAGACGAGCAACAGACTAGGTGATTCGGGGAAGGGCTTGGATACGTATGGTCGTCGGGAAAGGTGTGGTCGTGGTTGTGGTCGCACGTGAGTTGTTTGCAAATTTGTTTACTTTGTCGTGGAAGGTCCAGGTTGGCAGTCAAGATGACTCGGCAAGTGTTTTAGGTAGGTATGCAGAGTACGGAGTAGAATGCTGGAGAACCCAAGTGCGTACCTACGAGTAGCGATCAACAGCAGTCAGTCAGCCCAGTGTGCCAGTGTACACACCTTGTGCTAAGGCCTTTCCAACCCACCTTGGGTTTGGCCAGCCGAAGGGACAGCAATCCAATGGTGGATGGGAATGGGAATGGGAATGGGGAATGGGGATGGATGGGGACGTTAACCTACCTACCTTAGCTACAAGGTAGTCCGCAATGTGTCAGAGCCAAATTTAGCTGAGCTCATCAAGTACATCCCTCCCAGTTCTAGTATGATGAGATACATTGGACAGGCACAAGGCACACGCACAGGCACCCGACCTCGGGTACTCGGTGACGGCCCCTTGTTAGTGCGGCCACCCCGCCAAACCTGGAATCAGCCTGTCCGCTGAGCGTATCATATTACGTCTTGGAGAGGTACATAGTAGGTAACCCCCTCGCCAAAGCCAAGCTCGGTCCTCTTCGGCCCCTGCATTGGATTATCTACGCAAGTACGTACGCTACCTTACCGCCTACTTGTACAGACCACAGGCCACAGACCACTTCCTAGGTACTCCGTACTGTTACAGGTTCTCAACGGTTCCAACCATAGGTGTGTAGCAGCCTGTAATCAACATCGCCTACCACCAAGACGTTATTTGATTGGTCACAACCTCGACGATCGAGCCTCGCCCTCGCCAAAAGTTGGTTCAATTAAGCTGCTGACCACTTGATATATGTCCGACCCAGCTGGCTGGTAACCAACGTCACTTTATTTACGTTGCACAGATAAAGAGCCAACGCTGCAGGCAAGCCATTGTTTGCTCGCAGGCCCGTTTGATTGGTGTCGGCTCTTGCAGGGTAATAACATCGAGTGTCTTGATACTACATAGATAACTGGGCTTCTTTTTTCACAGTACTCGATGATGGCGGGCCTTCAGTGTCGATTCATCGTGTCGGCGCCGCATCGCGCGACGCGCCAACATGTCGTAGTCCTCCTTCTCGCAATGTTTAGGCACGAGAGAGAGAGAAGGCGTTGGGCGTGAATAATTGCTTTTGTAAGGCTTGTAAGGGCAGTTGATGAGTCTGATCACCGACCCTGCTAGATCGCTCTCAATCCAGCGTTATCCCTCATCTCATTTGGCCTCTGACACGTCTAGTATGTGAGTTGACAGTCACACTGCCATTCTCGTCCAGGCGATTCAACTTTCTTCGATTGGTTGACGAGGTCAAGGTGCAACGTCTTGTAACAAAAACGCATACCCGTGTAAGGATTGTACGTCCCCGAGGGTAGGAAGTTAAGCGTGATAAGCCGGATGGGGTGATGCATACAAGTCATCGATGTTGGGTCATGTTTATCCCTTATCATCTATCTGGTCCTCTGCATCTGTATTGAGTGGCAGGCTATCGGACCAGGTACTCAAAGCAAAGTGACTTTCGTACTCCTGCAAATGTGGTCGCTCGTGGCTTGGCTTCACCACCTCGCTTTGCTGTGTGACTTACGATGCCACATCAGTCCTGGGCTTCCGAGGACTAACACAACCTCTGCCCAGTCTGCCCGGATTCCATCAAGTGTCAGGGATCAGCATACTTTCGAGTAGGATCGTGAACACGCATACCCAACAAGACCTCGAAGATTCCAAGAATTCCATCAGTCGACGTGCCGCAATTCAGATGGCAGAGGCCAGCAGCGTCATCATCCACACTACATGGAGGTCTTTCTGCCTTTTTGGCCTGTGCCCATGGACAGTTCAACTCAAAAATAGCGGCATCCGATGTGAAAGTTAGGCTTCCCGGCCCCTATCCGCCCGGCGAATGACATCTCGAAGCGAGCTCGTGCAACCTCTCGCTCCCGTCAGACAATTTCGTTGTCAAACACCGGACATGGTCAACTCCTTGCTCGAAGTTTAACCACCGATCACCGAATTGCCAGCTCATCCCGCCGCTGCCCCGAGGTAAGCCGAGCCACCCGTTGGAAGTTTCACTGTGCAAGTCGAAAGTATGGTTTACGGGCGGGTACTTACAAAGTGTGCCCTATCGACATTGAATGACGCTCAAAGGTTCCAGATTCCAAGGAAGTTGCACTCCGGACCCCAGCAAGGTGCCCGGTCGTGAGAGGCCTTTCAGACCGTAATGTCTAGCAACCATCGAAAGCTTTACAGAAACGGTGAAGTTTTGAGGTTAGAGCCGGATAAGGGGACGTTGCAGTCTCGTATGAGCAGGTGTCGAATTGGGGGGGGAGGGTAGGGAGCGAAGCCCCTTGGCTGACGCCGCCCCCAGCAGCCAGGGTCCTGGCAGGGTCCTGGAGAAATCTGGCCACTTCCGGGGGTTTAGGCGCTTTTGGTTTATCCCATTTCCCACGCCTCCATTCTGTCTTTCCTGGCGGATCCGGTACCGGGACTTGAGGAGATGGAGATAGAGGTTGGGAGTTTTGGAGTGCGAGAGGAGAAATTCGGATGGAGAAGGGCACGGGACATGATTCAGTCCCAGCTTTCGTGCCAAGGTCTGGGGTGGTCCCAGACACTTCATATTGGTGCCAAAACGGTCCCCGGAGGAAACCACCGCGATGTTGCATGATCGGCCTTCCAGATGGCCTAGGTATGATATGTGACTTGCGTCATAATCTTATGAGCCGGGATGGGTCTGACGGAGAATGATGGAGAAGGCCGCGCATCCTCACGACTCGTCTCCTCGCTGGAGAGGACCACTGTACGGGCAATGAAGTCCTGCTCTGATGCGAAGCGAGTGCTCATCAGAGGAGCCTTCTGAGAGCGTCTTCGTACGGGGTCGTCCCGCTGATTGTCGCTGCAGAGAGATTACCGCAGGGGAGGTGATGTACGTCGAAAACCTGATAGGCCCGGCCAAGTTCCACGATCTCTTTTGGGGCGGGTGCAGAAAGGCTGGATGGACCTCGACTACCCAAAAGAGGCCCAAATGCCGAGAGAATGTACCCTATGCATTGTCTTCTCCTCCGAACCGGAGCCGTGAGTGTGATCGTGTGCTCGTATGCTTGGGACCGCGCCTTGAATCCCGGACGAACGACAGCAATCCCACACTTCATCAAACTCGATGGACTGCGCAAAGATCGGTCTACTGCGTACGTCACTCTTCTCCACCCAGCTACTTCCTCACCGTATACGCCGTATAACCTCTCCCGGCAAATCCATTCACGCCCGGGGCGGGGGGATATTAGAGACAGAAGCCGGTTGGCGGGTGGTAGGTTCTCCTACTATATTACACGTGCGTGGCAGCGTAGGCTGACAAGGTAATACGCCGCCCCCGTATCCGTCCTGGGTCTGCGGAGAGTAGGTTACATGATGCCCCGTTAGTGTACTGATACGCAGTAAGGTAGTGTCGCTGGAAGCCGATGGCTCGGAAGGCTGTTGCTCCCGGCAGGCAAAGCTCGCGAAACGAACCAGGACGGTATGCGAGTAGGCTCATGACTCGCCGCGTCGGAGTCGGGTACCGCAGCGAACTATCCGTTAGATGCTGGCGGCCGGTGTCCGGTGCTGGAGGTTGGCGGTTAGGATTACCTTGTAAGTTGTAAGTGATCTTTGCTCGTCTAATAGTAAGCGGGCGGCTGTTCGCTATATGAGCCCCACTGTTTTTGCTGCTTCCAACATAGTCCGAATATTTTGCATTGGTTTCAACCACGTCCGATATGGTGTAGTGGCCAACATGATGCCCTCTCACCCCACCGAGAGGTTAGGCATAGCCCCGAGTTCGATTCTCGGTTTCGGAATATTTTGCCCTTTCTTGCTATGTCTTTTGGGCTTATTGGACATCAAGCACTGACTGCTGTGCTCGTCAGACATGCACGCTGCTTGCTGTCTTTTGTGTCGGTGGTGTAGATGTGGTTCAACCAGGATACCGCTGCGCATGTAAACGTACGCCCAGAGGTGTCGTTGGCCTGCCTGCTGGAGGCGCTCCGCTTGTTTTGACAGAGAGCTGCCGACTCCAGTGCTCTGATCTCTTTGCAACAAGAGGAATATTGTAACTTAGTTGGGGAGCAACTGGGGAGTCTGATCATGGGTCGAGCTTGGATCGATCCGTCTACTAGATTGCCTTGGTATTATTCAAATCCACGCAAAAAGGCTGGCCAACGGGTCTTGGTTAATCTTGCAGTCAGACAGAGGCGAAGAATGTCGGGGGAACCGGTGCTGCGTCGTACATAACAAAACGTCTGACGTATAGTTCATCAAGGAAGTAATGTCGCGGTTTCTTCTCTGTAATGCAAAACTTAATTTGGTCTTCCTTCAATGGTGCATTTAATCGAAACGTATCTATTTAACTACTTTTTCTCCCCTGCCTCTAACAGCACCCGAACTAGCTTTTCAGGGAGTCGCCGAGAGCAACTGTACTACTGGCCCTCTTAGACTTTTATTCTTACTATCTCCAACGCACAGAGTGAACCATGGCTATCGACGCAAGTGAAAGACATGAGGCACGTCGGGAAGTATTCAGAGCGGATCGCTGGGATAGAATACCAGGACCGCTCGCATACGGAGTTCTTGTTTTCCAGAGTAACCGTATTACGATATTCAGGGGTGGCGTAGCTGAGATCGCGAGCGCAACGTCTGTTTAATATTCCTCTTTCATCAGGCAAGTTTATCATATTGTGTCAGCTTTGCGCCATTTCTGTAACATTCGCAATCGTTTGGCAAAGCCGGGATTTTCTCTTGGCTGAGCTTCATCGGAAAGGTTAGCCCCAATCAGTCCTATATCATCGTTTGGGTGATAGAGCTCCTAGCATCAGCTGTCCGTGGGCGAGGTTGCGAAATGGATGGCAACGGCGCAACGGCAAAGGCCAAAAGGCAGGCTGTCGGCCGTAGATGACAACATAATATCCCAGCAACGACTACAACCACTACGGAATGGTAACCTCGTGGCAGCGAACCAAGTTCTATGGAACAATCTCACAGATGACATATTCACCGGAACGAGTACTTTGCAGTAAGTGGCCGTGGCATACCTAGCCTTTTGGATTTCTCGGTCCGGGGTTTCCCTAACTTTTCCGTACGCAAATAGAGGTATCAATGTCAAACTCCCGCTCAACTAGCTCAGTGACAAGCCATAAATCGTCAAATCATATCGAAACGATCCGGGAACAAAATGGCGTTCGCCATCTGCACCAGCGCCGTTTCCGTGGGACTCCTCCCCTCGCGGTACTCCCATGGCACGAGCCCCATCGCCCTCAACCCGTCTTCCCCGCCGGCGTCGCTGATTTCCTGCGCACCAGGCCGCCCCAGGTGCGACGTCTCCCCTCGACCACCACCGAAATCCGGACTCGGCTGGCCGAGGAGGAAGGCTTTGCGCTGGCGCGCTAGGTAGAGTGCGTTGGTCTGCGTCAGGGGACACGCGGGGATGTACATGATGGTGGCGGGCGCGGCGGACGGCGGCACCTTGTCGACGCCGTACACCATGTCCGGGTGCCAGACGACATAGTCCCCGGGTCTCACTGGCGGAATACGCACGAGGGACTTGTCGAACTGCAGATGCGGATGAAGCGTGGTGTTGAGCTCTTGCGTGTACGAGGGCACGGCGCCCTGGATGATGCTCGTCTGCGCAAAGTCCAGCGCCCAGTTCTCGCGGGCGAGAAAGTCGGACGACGCGGCGTCCGTGTTGCGCGGGGAGAAGAAGGGACGCAGAAGGAAGTAGGCGGTGGCCAGCTGCAGCATCGGGCAGAGGAGCAAGGTGCCGTCGGCCGGGTCGATGTCGGACATGGAGAGCCAGCCCTGGAACATGCGGAACATGCTGCACGAACCGGCGCCGTTGTAGAGGTCCGAGGTGACCTTTGGGCGCGTGCTGCTCTCCCACGGGTCGTAGTCCTCCCACCGGCCGTCCCATATGCGCTGATACGTGCCGGCATTTCCGTACCCGTCCGTCTCCCAGCGCTCGACGCTGCCGCCATCCACGTGCGCGTTCAGGTGCCAGAACTCGTCGCCAGGTGTGCGTATGCGGAGTCGGTCCGCGTACGCCACAGGGAGGTCGACGGCCACGGAGGCCTTGGGGTCCCGGGAGCGCCACAGACCCATCAAGAATCGCTGCGCGGCGAGTACATTAGGGTGGGCGCGGCCTTTGATCTGCGCAGGCGACCAGTAGATGCCGAACAGATGGGGGTCGCGTGTTGGCCAGCCACCGGTTTCCGGGTTGTCGGCCAGGTACTTCTCCGTCTCCTCCCGCCAAGTGTGGGCTTCCGAGGCCGGTACGACGTTGCGGATGACGGCACCGCCGCGGCGCCGGAGCTTGGCGGCGAACTCGGACACGCTGGCGTGGTCCCGTAGTTGGCAAAAGTCAATGGACGGGATGATGTCAGATTTCGTGACACCAATGAGCGCGATCTCGGCCCGGAGAGCTACCAATAAGCGGTTCCACGAGTCCACTATGGCGGTTTCCTTGCCGGCGACAAGATTCCGCTTGATCTGGGCGAATCTCGGGGGAAGTGGGATGGGACCCCCGTTCTCGGAGAATATCTCGTCTGCGCGCATGAAGCCTCTGGGGTGATTGTCCAGAGCTGGAGGATATGACTGTGACCAAAGCAAGCTGGGAGTGTCGAAAGGTGAGATATACCGAGAGAAAAGGTCGGAGGAGTAGGGCATGGACGAGACATCTGGTGGCGGTGGAGGCGGCATGTCGCCGCCGGCCATGAACTGCTCCAGCTCTTTGAACAATTCATCGTCCATGGCGAGGAGACGATATCTGTGGAGCAGAGGAATAGATAGATGCCCGTGTCGTGTGCCCCGTCGCAGAGTGAATGGATTGGACATGCAATCAGGTGACGGTGGATCCGGCGCGCTCCGGCTGGGGTAGCGGATGAACATCGGATCGGGTCAGCCGCGGGTCGCCACGGCTCAGCAGCGGGGGGTGACATGGAGTTTGTGTGCATGCGGGCGACTCGACCGGGCCGCTGTGCCGTCATGAACGGACGACTTCACATTATCCAAATCAACCACATTTGTTCCTGATAGACCAATAAGAAGAATTTGGGAAGCACACACAAGCAAGCATCAAGCAAAACCATGCTAGGGGTGCGACCAAGATCTGGTCGTTCACGGCCCTTGGGTCACATCACGCGCCCTACAGCCATCCGGCAGCAGCAGTACATGCATTTCGGTTGCGTCCCCGGTAGATCCTTGACCCAAGTTGGGCCACACCGGCCGGCGTGGTTCTTAGCTGCCGGAATACAACTCCTCCGTCTGATCGTCTGAGACTCGATCATGCTTGCGACGCTTCGGCCTAGGCCGCTTTTCCGCGCTTCGATCGTCGGAGTGGCGCGGCGTCTTTGACGACCTCATCGATGCTCTTCTTTCTCTTCACCGGTGCGGGCTTTGTCTCTGCCTTGGCCTCGGCCTTCTCTGCTTTGTTCCTTGGAGGATGAGGCTGCGAAGGAAGGGGGCCGTCCTGCTTGAGCAAGACGTACGCTACCTTCTCGACGTCCATGGCTGAGACACCCAGTCTTTTTCTCAGCTTGCGCGCTGCTTCGTTTAGGGCATCGTATTCCTTCATATTGTACTTGATCGATGCCTTCTGACCCTTGTTGCATAACCAGTAGTATGCTTCGTCGGAGAAGAATAGGACGTCCTCCGGGTAGTGCACTGCCAGAAGAAGCGATGCGGTCGCAGGACCTATGCCTTTGAGTTTGGTCAATGCGTTCAGCGCTGCTGACAGGTCTGAAGGCTCCTTGTAGGCTTCGATGCCCTCTTTCACCACGTCTTGAACAGTCGTGGAATCGTTCGATGTTACGAGCTTCATCAGCGTTGGACGAAACTTGCCGTGACGTCTAACTATTATCAGAGAATTGTTGTCATTCGCGTATGACAAACACGGATGCACTGCCTGATTACACTTGCTTGAAGGACAGCGACGGCGACGACAGAGAACGGGAATTAGGAAGCTTGCACTTGCACTTACAACTTCCAGTCAACCAGAACCTTGACGTCGTCGTGGTCCATAGCCCGTTGTGGGCCATTTTGGGTAAACAAGCCGGGTGCTTCAACGAAACGGAAGTGATCCAATTCTCGCAGCGTCTTCTGACCAGGTTTGGCTATGGGGAGTTAGGCACAAGGTAGGCCTGCACGTGCGGAGAGGCGCAATCCAGGGCCGACATACCGGCTTTAGAGGTCGAAATAGAGTTGATTAGAGGCTCGTAGCTCTCGAGAAGTTGCTTGAACTCCTCTCCAGACACCTTGTCTGGCAACACGAGCTTAACGTCTGCCATTTTCGGGAGAATGTCTGCCGAGCTGTACTGCAGAGTACAGGCGCCGGGATCAGCAGATATCGCTTGCTTGCTCCTTGCCGGTATCAAGCGATGGACTGGCCTGGTTCTATGAGGGAAGTGAACGCGTCTTACAGAAGACGCGTCTTGGCCAGGGATTCTGGCGTGACTCGGGCTTATTGGGAGACTTTCTGGGACTAATCGCAAAGTCAATGTCTTGCGAGTAAGATTGAGACAAGATAAGCACGTTATCGACATGTGAGACTGATAATTGGCCATTGTTTCCCCGGATGAATTAGGTAAGGCACAACCTACTGTGTACATAGTATTAGTAGGTACTGTAGGTGCGCAGCAAGGGAAGTGCTTTGGGGAAATATGGGCCTGAAACAAAACAGCGAAGCTCCAAACACGTGAAAGCCAATTGGGTGAGACCGGGGACGTTTTTCCGGCGCCACCCATAATCCGACTTCCGTCGTTAAGTCCAGCGTCCAGTTCTATATTTTTACCTACCCGCCTTACCTTAGGTTCTCCCGTCAGCGGACCCGTCAGCGGACTGGACCTGACCTCACCGAGTCTTCAGCAGCCCAGCACTGAAAGTGCGCTGCGCAGCGCGCTAAGCTCTAGCCCCTCAGTGGATCACAGCAGGCACTGGGCCCACAGAGCCTAGATTGCTGATCCTTGCAGTCGCCGCCAGCAACGGGGTCGTCCGAGGGCTGAGGAAAAAAAAGTGTCTTTCTCCTTCTCCTTTGTCCCCTTCTTTTGAGTCTCGCCCAAAGGTTTCCAACGACTGTCCACGCAAAGATCAAGATTTCAGCACATCAACTTCCTCAAGCCAAACCGATCTTCTCGACCAAGCATTAAAAATGGGTAACGTATGTAACGACTGCCACTCATCCAACCCCACCGCAGATCAGGGTCCGGTGGAAACGGAAAATTGAGGGGCAGCCTGCTGACAGGCGAACAACAGGGCGCAAAGGCTCAGCAGAAGCGCGAGCGCAACCAGAAGGATGCCAAGAACAAGGGCTCGCAGCTCAAGGTGGTATGTTGTTGACGATACGCTCCCATACCCGTCGTTTCGTTCCGCTCACGAACATGCGCTACAGAACGCCGCTGCCAAGGACATCCAGTGCCAGATTTGCAAGGCCACCTTCTTGAAGACTACAAAGGCTCCCGCGTAAGTAACCGGCTTGGGGAAACCATACAGAGCGGAAGCATACTGACGAAGCGGTCGAACAGTCTCACTGAGCACGCCGAGAACAAGCACAGCAAGGGTCTGCCCGAGTGCTTCCCCTCCTTTATTCCCGCGTAGTCAAAAGTTTGCGCACAACGACACGACAGAGCACGAGATGATGCGCGATGCGGAGTTGGTGGCGGTATGATGTTTGAGAGGGTTAGGCGCATGAGTTGTGAGCGCGGAAGAGGCAGAGGTAGAGGCGCAGTCGGTTGTCGCAGGGCATTCAGCGAAGGCGTAATATTTGGAAAGTTTGCTCTCTTTGATATTTCATATCGGAAACAGAAAACACGAGCCCACGATTCGAAAAAGAAAGATATCTTCTTCCATGGTCTCATGCGAATGATACGCCTAGCTATGCCACAAACCTGGAGACTCCAGTAACCTTCCACAAAAACCACGCTCATTGCGCCACTGCAGCTCCAGCAGCGGCAGCCTTCTGCTCCTCTCGAATCGCCGCCAGAATGTCCGGATACCACCGTTCCCCAACATCCGGGTGACTCTTGACCCTGTTCCTCAACGTCGCCTCGCCCAGCGTCCTCGCGACCCCGCCCTTACGGAACGTAAACTCGACATCATCCAACCTTGCGCCGCCGTTCCTCTCCACCACGGCGTCCCTCTGCCTCCTGACCTCGTCGGGCACGGCGCCGACGCCCACCGTCTCGAGGTCGTCAAACTCCGCGTCCCCGCGCACGCCCTGGAAGAAGGGGATCGAGAAGCGCGCGCCCTCCCCCGCGGCAGGGCTGAGAACCCTATGCGTCGTCGACACGCACACGCCGCGCGTGAGGGCCTCGAGGCCCTGTCCGATGGCCACGACGAGCGTGCCGTCCAGGGGCGGTGCGTCGATCCACTCGCCGCGGACGTTTTGCGCCTGGAGACCGCGGTGGTGGGACGCTTGGAGGAGGTAGGACGTGAGCATGCTGTCCTTGTGGGGGCCGACGCCCTGGCCGCGTTTTCCCTCCGTGCCCGGGATGCCGAGCTCGCTGACATCCGGGTACTTGACGACTTTGAGCTTGTGCTGCTGGTTCTCGTCAAAGTACTTGTTGAAGGCGCCGGTAGGCAGTCCGATGGCCTCGGCGATGAGCGACGTGAAGGCGATGGAGACGCGGCCCATGCGGTCCATGTACTCGGTAAAGGTGGCGCGGAACCCTGGCAGCGCGGAGTCCGATGGCCACTGGTTGGGACCGAGGAGGTTGTGGTGGAGGGGGTCGCTCGGTTTCGGGAGCGGGTGTTCTGTGGAGAGGTCGATTTGCTCCCGGTGGTCAATCTCGCCAGCGGTGATTTCGGCGGACAGGCGGGAGTAGCCTAGGAAGGACTTTGCGTTCTTCATTTCGATGCTGAGTCTGTTTGACAGCGTCAGATGGAAGTTTTATTTGAAGTCTGCACTGCTTACTTTTCTTCTATGGGAATGTCAAAAAAGGCTCTTCCCTCTTTGATCACTCTTTGGAACAGTTCGTCCGGGATACCGACGTTCTTGAGATACAGAAACCCGACCTCCATGAGCGCGTGGCGGAGGTCGGCGAGGAACTGGGGTTTCGTAACGGGGTTCTGCGCCTGCGAGAGGTCGAGAATAGGGATTGAAGTGAAGGACATGGTGAAGTTGACTGGGAAGAGATGAGATGGGCGATGATGTGAGATGAGATTGAGATTGGCCGTGAAGACAGGTTCGCTCAAAAGACCATGAGACAAGGTGAGATCACAATGTCATTCCCCGAATCCTCGCTGAGTTTCGTGTCACGCGTGAGACGTACGTCGTAAGGCTGCACAATCTCTCACTTCCCAACACAGAAAATCACAAAGCTCGATGAGCTGGTCGATTGCTTTAGTAATTCCCGGCGTCGAACGATATTCCCAATGACGTGACGGGATGGCGTGCTGCGGCAGCGGGGACGCTTCGGCCTGGCCCCCGCATTCTCGGCAGCGGGGTACCTCGGGAATCGGGACATGTCTGAATAGCCGGCTCCGGACCGGCGGTCTCCTCTTTGCACTTCACTGTCACCATCACCGGCCGAAATTTGAGACAACGCGTTCGTATTCATTCTATTATTTGGGTATATTGAACAATCTTGCACAACTTTTCTTTTGTTATGTTGACGATGCGAGTGGCTTCGTCGCCAACATCCCTGTAACCTTGTAAAACATATCCTCAACAGACGGCATGGCAAACGCCGGCGCCGCGTCAAAAAGCTCCGCCAAACGCTGCCTGTTGATGACGGCCGGCGTCGCGTCGTCGTCGTCTAGCTCCATCGCGTCGCTGGCCCCGGCATCATCCTCGTCCTCACTGCCCATCTCCTCGTCCTCGGGCGCCTCGTCATCAATGATGGCGTCCGCCGCCACCGGTTCCGCGTCCAGCTGCATGTCCTCCAGCGGCCTCGACACCGCAACGGCCGCAGGGTCCGCCGCCTCGGTGATTGTCCAGAGTTGCGCCGCGTCGTCGACGGCGACAAAGCCCGATGACGTTCCGGTCGACACGAGCGAGGTGATGCGGTGCGGGATGCGCTGGGCGCAGAGGAGCTCGGGTTCCTCGGGGCGCATCACGGCAAGTTGGGAGGCCTGGACGCCCGGCACGACGACGGCGAACGTACGCGACTTGCGGTCGATGGCCAGGTGGCTGAACTCCTTGACGGCGTCCGGGTTGGGCGCGGCGGGAAGCTGGATGCCGTACTGCAGCTCGTCGGACACCACGTCATACACTCTGAGGTCGTCCGATAGCGTGATGATGTACGGAGAGAGGACCTGCAAGCGGCGAATGTGGCCCTTCCAAAGGTTCTCCAGCGTTAACCTGACCTCGCCGGTCTGCGCGTCGACGACGTACACCGCGCCGTCGTTGGGATTGCCAAACGCAACGAAGAGCGTGGAACCGTCCTCCGAGAAGCAGAGACTGCCACTGCGACTGCCGGGCGCTTCGCCGTTGATGGCGAGCGCGTCAGCTCCGACGTTGCTTCCCAGGGCAATGGCAACAACGCACGACCAAGAATACAGCGCAGCGCCAGCAGTATCCTTGGAAGTAATGCCGTCGTGTTGTCTTGTTCTGGGCTGCCAAATCCGCGCCATGCCGTCGTCGCCGAGGGTGGCGAATCTGTTGGAGGTGTGGTCTGCCGTGAGCGCCAGGACGGTCTCGGGTTTGCTCGTGACGTGGGGACTGTTGATCCTGGAAGACAGCGCAAATGGTTGATCACGCTCGCCGGCGGCCCAGAACTTGAGGTATACCTCTCGCCTCTCCTTGACGAACTGCTCGCGCGCCTCGGCGGCGACCTTGGTGAGGTCGCGCAGGGGCGGCTGCCAGTCGTCGACGGTAGCCAGCCAGCGACCGTCTTGCGAGAAGGCAACGTGCGTGATGCGGGGTTCTGAAATGGGGTTGCCCTTGGACGTGATGTTGACATCCGTCGGCTGGGTTCGCGCCAGGGCCTGCTTGGAAACACTCCTGAACGACTCCATGTCGAAGGACTGCAGAAGAGGGGCTGACTGGTTCTCGCCGGCCAGCATGGCCTGCTGACCGGTGCCCGTGCAGACGTACAGTCTTGATGGCTCTGCCGGGTTGAGGGCTGCAGGTACCGGGTGGCGGATCTCATCGGCAACGGACCACACACGTCTGACGAGCAGGTCCTTGGGCGTCGTGGTGAAACGAGCGGCTGATTGGATACCGGAGATGTATGTTGAAGGCTCCATCTCGGCGGTAGAGAGGACCATGGCGGAGTTGTCGTCGAGATGGAGGGCGTACGAGGAGCCGCTAGGCGAAACGACCACGTTTTCGATGCTGCCGGAAAGGTGAGGGAGATGGTCCATCTTGCCAGTGTCCATCTGCCAGAGGACGAGGACATTCTCGGAACCACCAGAGATCATGTAGTGACCTGTCGACTAATGTCAGCGTAGCCCAAGGGCAACTCGTCACGGCACTTACCATCCTTGGACCACTTGACGCTGTGTACAGCCCTCCTGTGCCAGTGGTACTTGCGGCCCTGCAGGCTATCTCTCTTCGCCTTGGGGCCGTTCAGGCTCTGAAGCTTTCTCAGAATGTCGTTGTAGAAGTAAATGGCACCTCGCGCACCGCCCGCAATCAAATCCACCACAGGCGCGCTGTCCTTCTTGTTCGTTACCCGAACGTCGAGAGAGCATATGATGTCGGCGGAGTCAAAGTTGAAGAACTCGCAATCCAGGCTAACTTCCGTCTGAGAGATATCGGGGTTTACTGTTCCAACAATGAGGCCCTCTCTTGTGGCGCCAATGACAACCTTGCCGCTGGCACTCGTGCGCAGCAGGTGGATGCCGACATTTTCGGTCTGCTGTTTCGTCTTGAAAAGAACTTGGGATGTCGGGTCTTTATAGTTGGGGCCGAGGTATGCCACGATCTCGCCCGTCTCGTTGTTCGCCTCAGCCACGTAAATGACCTCCGTCTTCTTCTGTCCGTCAAAGGCTCCGACAGTCATATCCAGCGCCGTACGCGACTGCGTGACGAACTCGTCCTGGACCGAGGATCCCTTCTTCCAGTTGATGCGCCAAACTCTGCCGTCCGAGATGGCGACCCAGACAAAGTCGGGCTTCGTAGGGGATAGACACGTCGACACAATAGTCGGTAAGGTCGCATTGTGGGCGTAAGAGTTTTGGACGACTGGGAGTGCGATTCTTCGGACCAACAGAGACTCGGCGACCGAGTAAATCTGCAGGGAGGTGTTGTAGGTGACGATCAAGTATCTAGACGCAGGTTAGATCTCGTTGACTAACGCGCGACCAGCATTCCGCTCTTACTTCTCTTTCTCGGTGAAAATGGGGTCAATATCGGCCATGCGGCCACCCATTGGAGACGAAACATGCCACCCCGTCGCCTGGGCATCTGTGTTGCCGAGCTTCACGAGTTCGCTCTCGATTTGGTCATTTGTAAGATTCTTTTTCAGCTGGGACAGCACTTCCAAAGCATTGTCTCCAGCATCTTGCCCCTCTGCGTCACCGTTCTTCCCAGACTTGCTCCCCTTCTGCCGCAGGCGCTTCGCCTGCCCGTCCTTGTCGCTAGGGTCTCTCTTGCGCTTCTTCGTGTCGTCCCGACTTCTAGGGGTCGATGGGCCAGCCATTGTTGGCAGTGTGCACTTCAAATAGAGCGGCTTATGTACAGAGTGTTCGACAAGGCCTGGGGCGAGAAAACAGGGCGTGCAAGATGCGGTCGTGAGACCTTGACTTGTTTTTTGCTGCTCGGATTTCCTGCTCTGTTCTCTCTTAGAACGACGCTGCCAGAAAAAAGTTCGAGGTCCCAAAGAAATTTTGGGTCCCGCTTCGGTCTCTGCGCCATGCAATTGGTGAACCACCCCACTGTCAACACCGCGATAAGATAAGCACCGGAGAATCTGCGGACCGACAAATTTTCTCTTCCATCCACCACGCGGGCGAGCTCAGGTAATTCAATCCTCCAGGCAGCGGAAGGGCCCAAAAGTTTCTTTGACGACAGCGACAAATTGCGACCGCGACAGCTACAAACCAATTCCGACTGCGAACAACATCGGCGAGCGCTACGGCACGTCTATTCATCTGTTGTACTGTTGTAGCACGACTTCTTTTTTTTTCTTAAAAAACACCGTCGCAATGATTATTCCAATTCGCTGCTTTTCTTGCGGCAAGGTACGTGCGCGCGCCGACGAGGTTTGGTTTATCAGTCTAACAGTCGCAGGTCACCGGCGACCTGTGGGAGCGCTACCTGAAGCTCATTGACGCCGGCATTAGTGATGGGTGAGTCGATGTCGTTGCGCGACACTCGCAGGCGAACACTGACGAGGGAACACACAGCGAGGCGATGGACCAATTGGGCCTGAAAAGATACTGCTGCCGTCGCATGGTCATGACCCACGTCGACCTCATCGAAAAGCTCCTCAAGTACGACATGCGCTCATTTTTGGTACCCAAAGTCCAGGTTTTCTAACAACTGCACCAGGTACACTCCGGACGGCCGCAACGAGAAGAAGATGTCTCTCAACCCCTAAATCGTTAGGCAGACGCTATGAACGGAGTTTTGGAATTTCGAGGGCATTGCATGGCGTTAAGGGTTGCAAGAATTGGATTCACAAAGAAATCCGGATCGATTGTTGCGAGGTAGTCCAGCAGTGGTTGGCCGCCACCCTGCTTGTCCGGTCAGCCCGAGGGATGTGCAAACTCGAGCGTGCATCTTCCGAGATCGTACGCGGGAAGGGTACCCGTGTACCCTGCTGTTCACGCAAGGAGTGTCGAAAGTCACGAAGTTTGTGTGGATATGATGGGCTTGTCTCCGGAAGTGTCTGTTGGAGCGGTCGGACGTGGCTGGGAGGCAGACATGTAGCACTGCCGCATCAGTTGATATCCCGCTTGTTGGCCCCTCGTCATGTGATTAGAACGCATGTCGGGTCCCGGTCATGTCAGCAGCCCCTGCTCGATTCCTAGGCATGTTTGCTGGGTGGTCAAGCTCTACCAGAATCCGCCTTTTGTGCGGACTTGGTTCCTTGTCATGGGCGGGGGTATACCAGGAACGTTAATGGACAAGCATTAGGCCAAAATCGCAACATCGGCCAACGTGGTTGCCAGGCTTTGTGAATATCTTGGTACTCCCAGGTAAAGATGTACGAGCGTGGCGGTCAAGATGGTCAAGAGGGATGTCACCGCGGAGAACTTCATCATTCGCCGGGCAATCCACTGGGCGACTCCTATCCCGCCGCACTTTGTCCGCCAGGAAGAGATAATGGCAGGCTATCGCATCGCATCGCGTTCGCTCGACTCGACCGAAGAGCCTCAATCACCTGGTGACTTACCTTTTAGGTGGCCAGCATCTTCTTCACTACACCTAGTGATTGGGCGATAACTGGCAAGACGTCTGTTCCGAAAGCCCAAGAGGCTGGGTTGTTGCTGCCTGATGAATGTCTGAACGAATTGTGTCGTGCAAATGCTCCAACGATGCTTGCAGTGCAGTTCCAGAACCCACTTTCTCCATCCCAACTTCCGAGGAGAACCGTCATCGAGGCACCGGTGTAAGTCGGTCTGCAGACGAAGGATGAGGCCCTAGTGACCGACCACATCAAGACCCAAGGGCCTGGGAATCTCGCGGCGCTTTTGCCGCGAGGAGTTCGAGGGGCACCAACAGAATTTCCGCAACTGGACGACATCCGCGGCAGCTTCATTTCGCAGATGGTGATGATTTGCTGGAAGGACGCAGGGTAGCTCCAACCAGTCTTGGATTGACGCACGGCGGTCAGAGTCTGGAGATAGGTCCGCCTGAAGGACGCGTTGTGCGTCAACAACCTCGCTTGGAGACGCGCTCAGGATTCTCTAGCGTCCGTTTCCTTTGTCGAAGTATGCAGCCCGAAGCCTCCGTTTTGATAAGACTGCAGAGGCCTGCACCGCGATAGACGCGAAGGGGTTGTTGGCGCGCAACAACTCCCACATGGGGCTCGCAGCGTGCAATATTGAAAGCACTTTTGGCTCATCGTCGGTCACACCAAAGGGAGACTTCGCCCTTGAATAGGAAGACAGAGCCGGTTACCATTCATAGAACATCTCCGTTGGCGCCTATGCGCGTCGGCCTGCATGCGTGATGCGGTCGTCAGGGATGCGGCGGAGGTGCCCCGGTTCGTCGCCTGGACGTTTGGCGAGATGGGGTTCTGTGGGGAGAGAAAGAAAGCGATGTGGCCGCCGGCAATTTGTCGTTCTTTCTTCACCGCCAAGGCCGTGAAACCATACGATAGTACAATACCACAAGTCGGCTGTATAGAATACGTGTCGGGTCCTATCTTGTTGGAGGACATCAGCAGTCTGCCATCCCTCCATCGACGATCAGCACTTGTTCTCGGGAACGAATTCCTGGGTCCTGGAGCTGGCACCCCGACGCATTGCCAGGATTGAAGCAGCTTATGTTACCAGAAGACTTGCTAGCGCTGTGATTTAACGGAGCGCCGGCATTAGCCCAGGGTCGTCACAGCACTAAATCCATGGCTGGGACTGACTGATGCTGAAGAGATGACGATGGTGGTAGCTCAAAACTCCGAAGCCAGGAATTCGGATCGCAGCGAGAGCTCTAGGGCTAGAATTTCGGACATAGTAATCAACCCCAGCTGCGAGAACTTGATGGCTGAATCAAAACCCAAGTTTGATTCACAGAGTCGAGTGGCGCATAAAACCCCAATTATTGGTTCCATCGGCTTGGTTTGTGGTGTAGTTGTTCGGGTGACGAACACGAGGCGAATGTAGCAACATGAACCAGGTGCCCATGTTGAATGGTTTGCGATGTGGTACACTACAGGTTGTGATATGGCGAACGCAGTCTGGTCCTCGTGAGAAACGAAAAGGCTACTGCAAGCGAGCAACGGTACGAAAGGTTTGCAAAGGACCAACAAGTATCGACATCGCCAGTGGGGTTGAAGCCGTTGATGGGTACTTTAGGTCCCAGGTACCTCGGCAGCAGAAACGGTACATAAGGTAGCTAGCTACCTACCTACGTAAATAGTAGGCCAGCCAGTGAGCAATATGGGCCAGCGATGCCTGTGCACTTGGCGCGTGGTAGTGGACTGGCGATCAACAGCAGCAAAGCTCCACTGTCTAGTATTCAAGACGATGATGTAAGTAAAACAAAAGAGCGCCGGCCCAAGTCGTCGGAACGACTTTGGACATGAACAGAAAGCGGAAATTTAGGCACTGCATTCTGCTTGTACTAAGGTAGTACGTGCTTCCTTCAACTTGTCCCTACCTTACTACTAAGACGTAACTGCGTAGCGGTGTACACGCACTGAGGATCTTTCTGCAGTGGAGCAAGTAATACTTATACTACACCCAATACCAGTACGGGCTCCTTCCATCTGTCAGGCGTGGCGGTACACTCAGCCATAGGCACCAGCCCCGCGAGAACGCCTTAATGGGCCAGTTCAACGTCAGCCATCACCATCACCCTACCCAAAGTTTGGTAACGCTAGGCCCAACGCCTCAAGACCAGATCAGGCAGAATCGCATGAAGCAATCAGTGACAGCGAGACGTTGGTCGAGTCACAAAGAACGGAACCTAGGCTATGTCTGTTTGGCATGACTGCACCCTGGTCGGTTGTCGTGGTCGAGGCCACATTCGGTTCCATCACGCCGGAGCAGCGAATGGGCTCCGACACACCTACTCCGTATTGTATCCGGACGGCGGTCGACATTGGATGTGTTTGGCTCGAACAATCTTCCCGGTCCCAGCCAGACAGGTCGCCCAGAAGTCTCACCCTGGCGGCAACACCTGCCACGACGGACGGGCAGAGCCGTTGTACGCGAACATGTATGCGTGTCACGGCCCTCAAACGCAACGCAGAGTCAGTGTGCGGATACAAATACACGCACGATTGGCAACGTGACCGAGTCTTCGCGTCTTTCGGGACACAACACGGGCGGATTGGTTCTGCATCTTGATGGGGAACAACAACAAAGGGCCACAGCTCCTGGGAACGCGAGAGAGATGACCTTCCATCCACACCAGATGCGAAAGCAGGCACACTGCACGCCATCAAAAAGGGAACAAAAGTCCCCAATACAGACGTGCAGGCGGTTGATGCCGCTGGGCCCAAGACGTTGGCTCGTCTGTGGGATCATCACTTTGGAGGGTAGTGAGTGGGTGAGTAATCGGCTTCGCGGGCAGAGTCGGACTCGGAATGCGAGACTTTCCCAGCACCACGTTATGTTGGTTGGTGGTTGGATCATCATCATTACCGTCGTCAATCAGCCCTGTCGGGCATCGACGTTGACCGCCGTTGCTGGGTTGAGACAAGTCTCGTCGACACCACTCGGATCGTAGCCTTTGGCAGAGTCAGCCATCAAGAGTCTCAGTCCACAAAACCGAGCCCCGTCGCTCGCGGCATGCACATCTCTCTTCGATGGCATGTTTTCAACGTCTCCATCCCTCCAGATTCAATCCATCAAAAGAAAAAGAGGGCGGCCCCGTGTGTGGGGCGGCTGCAGGGCCTTGGGTCACAACATGGGCGCCTCTGGTTCGCCGAATGATGCGACGACCACCGCTGTTAAGCGCCGACGCCTGTTTGCTTCATGCAGCCCACAGCTTGATGATGCTCTCCTCGTCAATCGACGCGACGCTGTGCTTCCATCTGACTGGTCGAACCCGTCAGGAGGTGTCCGCGCCGTCCTTGGTCGAAGACGCGCAGCTGCACATCTGAGTGGTCCATCCTCTCTCTCGACATGCCTGCACGTCTACTATGTACCATAGTACTGTGCGTAATGCCCACGCCAGCCGGCTGATGAGTTCGTGGAGCTCGCCGCCTAGTCAGAACGAGAACGAGAATGAGGATGAGGATGAGGTCCTCGCAGCCGCTTGGATAACGAGTTCCGCTCAAGGCCTTTCGTGTCTCTCCCACGCTCACCTCCTTCGGCCCTCCCAGCTTGACTGATTTGAGGCAATAGCGACATGTTTCCCGCACAATCCTGCACCACGCGCTTCTGATTCGGCCAGCAAAGCCAGCCGACATTGTCCGCCATTCCTGTCTCCCATGCGAGGTGCCTGTTCGCAGTGTAGGGCCAACTGATATTGTCCAGCCATTCAGACAACACTTACACACCCCTCCGAGCCTTTGTCCTGTTCCTCCCACATCTCCAACTTCGCTCCTACGACCTGGCCTGCCCACTCTCGGGTACCGTACCTTACCGGCGATTCGGTCACATAATACAGACCACTTCTGCTTCTCCCGCCCCATCACATTCACCATTGCTGCAAGTGTTACTACTTGGCGTCTGTACGACCGACCGGACAACCCTTCCAGACCTGCTCGTACCGTCGAGCTTCGACACCCACGTCTGCTGCGCTGGCCGCTCTTCCATCAACCACCGCAAGGTCCGCCCATCTGTCACTTCTCCCCCATTCTATCCTGGCTGCCAGAGACCAACTGGACGACGAGATAGTCGGTGGAGCTGTGCTTGTTCTCCGTTTCGTCGATTCTTAGCCGCAGCCCTTTCCAGCCGCCCTTCTTGCGGATGCATTGCAGCGTAATCGCATACACGCGCAGCCCAGCCTGATTTCGATTCCATCGTCCTCTGCCTTTTGTTACTTTGGCTTGAGAAGCAGTCGTGTCGGCCGCAATCTATCCACATCTTCTCGATAATTCTATCTTTCTGTCGTTGGAAGCTATCGCCTGGGATCTCCAGATCCCCTGTCGTTCGGAGCAAGCGCAAGTCGTGGCAGCGCCACGAGACGGTCCTGGCCCTATTGATATTTCGCAGGAGAGGCACAGACGAGAAGAGCTGGGGTCAGCCTGGAGCCCCCGGTCCGTACCCTCCATCAACCCAGCTTTGAGGTAGCAGTTGGCGCAGCTTCTCTTTAAACGGCCCTCCCCACCCTCGTCCTTTCGAGCTCTCTCATCTCTACGCCAGCTGTTGCTCGTCTGGAAGCTTGGATATCTCACAGGCTGTCGTTGAGAGACCGATCTTCCAGCACAGCTCTGCCCCTCCGCCTCTTTGGTCTCCAGGATCGCGGCCAGCCACCAGCCAGCGCGGCCTGCGAGTCGGCCGAGTCGAGCTACAAGCGCGCTACGTGGGGTTCCCGAGGCATTCTTTGGATCTGCAGCCGCCGACTGCAGTTTGCTGAGAGGACCTTTCGGCCGTCGAGACATCGCAATTGTCAAGAGCAAAGTTGAGACTGACCATGGCATTGGAGGCACCCCTTCGGTCGTCCATCGGAAGTCAAATATCCACGTACTCCCGTTACAACGACATGTCCGTGTCTTCACCTGACAACGCATCCTACCAATCGCCATTTGCAAGCATGTAAGCTGTTTGGTCGTGACGCTGGATTGCAAATAGCGACTTACACCCGTCTAGGTCGTCCGCAGCTTCAGACCACTCCTACCACAACTCCCTCCGCCCAACCTCTATACAGAGACTGCCGGCCGGCAACATGAACCTCATGAGCCCGAGCGATATCGTTGGTCCATCGCCAGTCACTTCCACCGGTACAGAGACAACAGAAATCGAGGACGAGGAGGCAGACGAGGCTCGAGCCCAGCTCACCATGGCCAACCCAGCGCCACACCCGCAGGTAAGCCTGGTGGTTCCTGTGGACCGTACACATGCAGACACTGACGCCCCCTTAGCTGGTGATGCTTACCACCAACATCCCCGACCATCTACGTAATGCTGGTAGCGATGAGGCCGTCTCCGTCATACATGCGCCCGAAAGCTTCCACAGCTGGGTAAGCAATGAATAGATGGCGCAGAGATCAGTGACTGACTCCGAGGAGGTTTCAAACGACCCCACCGTCAAACCCGACGAAGCTAGCGAGAAGTCGTCCCCAAGAAGCGACTCCAGGACATCACCCAGACCTGAATCAAGGCTGTCGCCCAAGAACGAAACAATATCTCTGCCGCCTGTGACGGAGCATGCAGCCAAGGTACGAAATCTCCGGCTGCCTTGGGACACAAACGCTGATATCTCTGCGTAGTCTCGGTCACCTGGACTGCCCACACCTCCCCCTCTGTCCACAGACGTTAGGCCCGTCCGGTATAGCTTGGACAGTGCCACACCCCGAGCGCAGGATCTGCAGGATATGCTGAATGAGTCGTCGCGCATGCGTTCCTCGAGTACCAGCAGCCTGGAGAGTAAGTACCGCTTGTCGTGAGTGTCTATCAATTGCTAACAGGAGTCAGAAATTATAGAGGCCAGAGAGGCGGAGACTGACAATGAAACATACGAAGAGGACTATGCCACCCCAGGCCTACCACACGAAGACCCGGAGATCAAAGAACTGCGAACGGCTCTCCACGAATGTTGGACCTTGTGCAACACCCTGGCCAATCTGAGCTCCATCCACAGGGCCAGGGTGTTCAACAGCTCAGGGACGCCTGACGCCCACGAGAAAGCCTGGATGTCATGCTGGAAGCTCTGCCAACGGCTGTACGACAATCAAGATGAGGACTTGTACGGCCACGACGTGCGAGAGAACCTCGACCTGTGCCGGGACTTTTGTCAGTCACTCTTTGACGTGCGGCAGAAAAATGACGAGGTGGCCGATTCCATACTCCGTGTCAGCTTCGAGCTGAACAACCAGTGAGTCCATATGACCCAGTCTATATCGGTGCCTCGGGGCTGACCCCGACTAGTCTGTACAGCGCTCAGGATATTCGCAATTTACCAGAGCAGTTCCGCGAGCGGACGTTGGACTTCTACATCACAATATGCCACCGCCTGATGAAGCAGCGCAGTGAGTTGGCTGAAGAGACCGACTCTCTACTGAAAGCCTGCTGGTCTCTTGCCGAGATGCTCTTCAGTTTGAGGCAGAATATGAGAGACGGACGCGCTCCTGACGAGGAGCTCCTCGGCTCAGCGGTGCAGGCGTGCTGGGAGCTGTGTGATCTATTCAGAGACGGATGGACACAGGTCCGGCCAGACCGCAACACACCACGTCCGAGCCAGACGAGTTTTTTCAACCACCAGCAACAGTACGAACAATCCTCCGGACGCGAGAGTAGAACATCCAATCGCTCGTCGTACTCCAAGCGAGAAAGTCACAAGAGCGTCGCCGAAGACCGTCCCAGGAAGCCCCTCCCAGTACCCGAAACCCCAGTTACCGAGTTCGAAGACACTCCTATTTCACCAGAAAGCCAATCTCCCCGGGTGCCCAACATTCTCGTCCTCGGAACCACCTCCGACAGTGGACGTGGAGGACGGTGGTCCAGCAGCGCGTCCCAGCTGTCGAGCTACTCACAGAGCAGCAACAAGACGTCCAGCACGGCGACGACCACGACGGCGGGTGACGAAAGCAACACGGGCAGGATCAAGGCCCTTGTTCTCAAGGCGGCCATGAACGTGGGATACACGCGAGACCCCGCGCTTGATAGCAAGGCCGAGAAGGCGGCACTGCAGGCGTTTGCGAAGCAGATGCCACCTGGCTCCTTCGGCTCGCTGCCGACACACGCCACGCTGCTGCAGAATTACAAGCAGCTCGTCCAAGCGGACGCTTCTTTCCGCGGGTCGTCGCTGCTCCCGATCCGGGGGAAGCGTATCGCAGCGAACGACATGGCCAGGAGCGTCAACCTCATGGCCAGCCGTGCCAGCCAGTACGTGTTTCTGCGTGACCTTTACAAGTACGTCTTTGGGTTCCCTACGGAAGAGGGGGAGTCGCGAAAAACTATTAGCGTTGCCGTCTGAGCGTCGCATATATCATCTCCCATCCACCGGCATTATTTTCCCTATTTCGTTGTTTCATGATCTATGAATGCACGCCACCGTTTTTATATTAGGGAGGACAGACTCATCACATCAACCCATTCAGCTTTGGAGAGGCTCACATGTTTGTCTTACTTTATTGGGAGGAAAGCGACATCTTCACCCGTCTGTTCGTTTCTGATAGATACCCCCCGTTGTGGAAGGACATGTCTTTGGCGCCGGGAGCTCGGAAGGGGGGGAAGGGAGGCTAGAAAATCTCGCACGCTTGCTTTTATCAAGGGGGTAAACGCCTTAGGGCATCATTCGTTTGCTGCACACATGCACCATGATCATCTCACGCGTCACGATAGAATGCGGCCGTCCAAAGTGGAGAGGAGACACTATATAGCTATAGCTTACGTCGCAATGACCACCTCTATTTACTTGATTTCTTACCGTGCCGGATTTGCTTTGCCCTTCATGCGATTCATCATGGAGGCCCCGTCGATACAAACTCATGCCCGGGCCGATTGAGAGCAAATTCCTCCCTTTCCATGAAAACTAGCTCAAACCTAACCATCAACTGCAATTCGTCCCTGGCCATGTTCCATTGTATCGTCTAGCCGAGTGAATACTGAGCTTTCCGATATCCCAGATTTTATCCGTTTCCTGTGTATTACTCCAACATTTCAATCCCTCCCGAGAGGAGGAAGTATCGTTTCGTCGTCCTGATAAGCAATGTGTGCGTGTGCGTGTGATCCTTGCCAACGAGTGTTGTCCTCTCGTTACGCAAAGCAATGTCTGCGATGTTTTTTTGTCTTTGCAAAAGTGAATAGCTTCTACTGAGCTGACGGCCATGTTTAGCCATTTCTTTCGGCTTCCTTCTGCACCTCCTCCTATGACTCTTTGAGGTGGATCAGCCACTGGGCATCAGGGGCGGAACGTCTTGCTCTAGTCGTCTTCTTCGTCAACGTAGCCGCGAGGGCGGCGGGGGCGGGAGAACATCTCCGCTCTAGGGTCGAAGAAGTGACCGCTTGCGCGGGCACCTGGCATGGGGACCGGCAGGTTCGGGGCGTATGTGAGCCAGTCAAGCGGGTCGAAGTGGATGGGAGATCCGGGCTCGTTATCCTGGGCCTGCTGGTCTTGAGCACCGCCAGCTTGGAGTCGGTCGGCGTAGTATGCGTGGCCTGGAGCAAAGTAGGAGGAAGGCCGGGGGGCCATTGGCAGCTCCGGCAGCTCCGGCTGCTTCTTCTTCTTATTTCTCTTCTTCCTCTTCTCGGGCTTATTGTTGGGAGCTTGCTGGTTGTCAGAAGAGGCGGTCTGCTGTCCTTGGATAGGGGCAGCGCCGGGGTTGGGACGCGCTCCAGGGATCGAACCAGGCGCCGAAGCCTGCTGGTTCTGAGAAGAGGCATTGGAGTTCGCCTGTCTTTGAGAAGCTGGGTTAACACGCGCTTGAGGGATTCTCTTGGGCTTCGAGGCGCGCTTCGGCTGCGGGGTGGCGGGGGGATTTCCTTCGCGGGAGAAAGAGGCGGTAGGACGAGCCTGGGGGGCTGACTGAGGTGACAAGGTGTGCTGTCCCTGAAGAGAGGTAAAGAAATTCGTCTGAGGCATTGAGCCTTGCTGTCCCTGAGGAGAGACAGAAGGGTCTGGCAAACGGTGAGCAGCTACATTAAGACGCGCTTGAGGGCTCGTCTGAGGCATCGGGGCGTGATTACCCTGAGGGACGAAGAAAGGGTTTGCCTGAAGCGAAGGAGAGGCGGCGGCGGGACGCGCTTGGGCGGCCGTCTGGGGCGTCTGGATGTACGGGGAGCGGTATGCCATCGGAGTTCGGGAAAAGAACGGCGGAAGAGTCTCCGGGGCGGATGGGCGCATCTTCGACGCCCTCCGGCGAGCCGGGCCACTGCCGATCCGAGGAGAGGAGGGTCGTTTGTGATGGCGCTGAGGAGGAACCTGAAAAATTCTTGTAAGTATGGTAATTTCCTGGGAGTAAAAGACGGGGAGCAAAAGTAAAAGGGGATACTAACATTAACCTTCGGTCTGGATGATTGACCAGTGGAATACTCTCTGAAAGTAGGGGGCCACGGGGATGCGGCAGCTTCAGCCTCGCGGCGTTTCTGGGCCTCAGTACAAGCTTTGAGACCGTCGGCAACAGCAAGGAAGGCTGCCGAGGGAGGCTGTCTCTCCGGGACCTCGCCGGGAAGCTTGGGGGGCTCATAAGGCTGGAATCCCACAGGGGAGTGTAGTCCTCCGGCGAGGATTCTGCGCGGGCGGTTGGGGTTCACGCCAGCGAACGCACGTTTTCTTCCCTCGACCGAGAAGCAGTCCACGGCAGGGTAGCCAATTTCTGGGTTATATTTCGGCCGTGTCTGTTCGGCCTCCCGGCTGAGTTGCTCCATGCGGTTGGCGTATTCTTCGACATCTCTGGACTCGGGGCTTTTGTAGCGGAACTGTGCGTCAGGGTCTCGCTGGCCATGCTCCAAGGCAGTGGCATCGATCAGGTGCTGAATGTGGCGGGCCTGATCTTCGGTCTCGTCCGGCTTGGAGTGGTGCGACTCGTCCGGAAAAAGCTCCGGCAGCAACCACTCCTTCCACTCCTCGTCTGATTCCTCCTGGATCGCAGGAGTTTGCTTGCCGGCCTCGGCCGCGTCGTTGAGTGTGTTAATCAGGTCGTCGAGGGGATTGGCGCCAATGCTGTTGTCAATGACCGTGTCGTCGCTGTTGTCAATGACCGTGTCGTCGCTGTTGTCAATGACCGTGTCGTCGCTGTTGTCAATGACCGTGTTGTTGCTGTTGTCAGTGTTGTCAATGACCGTGTTGTTGCTGTTGTCAGTGACCGTGTTGTCGCTGTTGGCGATGGCATCACCGGTCGCTGACTGCTGAGGCGTATGAGGAAGGTGCGAATCGGCGGCCTGCGCGTTGGTCTGCGCAGAGTGAAATTCTCCCTCGGGCTCTTCCTCGTCAGATTGAACCTTCAGACGCTTGCGGCTCGGAACGTCAGTATCGTCGAGGTCTTGGGAGTTCTCGTCGATGGACTCGAACTCCGTCTCTTCGCTCTCGTCGAGGTCCTCCTCGCGATCGCGCTTGGGGCTTCTTCCAGCCATGATTTCCATGATGGGTTGATGTCCGTAAGGTTGCTTAGGGTCCCACGTGTCCCAGTCTACTTCGATTTGAAGGGGTTCAGACTCGGCAACTTCTGGCTCAACTACCTCGCGCTGTGGGAGGTCTGTTGAGTTGTTGAAGTCGATCAGTGCCTGAAAGTCGCCAGGAGAAATCCCCCAGAGCATCTCATCCTCGAAGGTAGTTAGGGCAGGAGCCCCAGCAGTCAAGTTGCTGGTTTGTGTTTGGGTATCCTGATCGTTGGGGGAAGCTTCCGGCACAGCCTGGGCATCGTTCTGTAAATCAGCTACTTCGCTGCGGTGATGGGTGATGGGTGGGATTCTGGGATGCCAGGCTTCAAGTTTATCGGCATCTGGGTGAGCAGGAGCTTGAGGAGCATCATGTTGACCAAAGCCAGAAAACACTGATGGCCCGTAGACCAAAGGCTCCTTTGCATGGCTAGGAGGAGGACTACCAAAGTTGAGGCCGGGGAGCATTTCCCTTTGATGGAGTTAGCTAACTAGGTCATGCAGATACAGCACAAAGAGCCTTACTTGTGTGCGCCAGGCACAGGAGCTTGGTTTTTGTTTCCCGCATTGCCCTTGTCTGGGAGGCCGTTGACCATCACAGCTCTAGATATCTCATGGTCAGAATCCTTCTCTATTACTTCTGGGGATCTCAGGAGAAGCCATGAGTGCAGCATACTGACCCAAACTCAGGGTCATGCCCATACTTGGTCTTCACATATCGGACCTGTTGAAGTGACAGGGGTTTGCCAAAGTGCTGTTGATATTTTGCTGCTATTGTAGTCGGCTTTTCCTTGCGAACAACTAGTGTCAGGATGTAACAGACTTCGTTGTATGCATACGTGATTTGACCGACCATCTTGGGGTTTGAGTAAAAAGTATGTCTCTGGTGAGAGGCTAAGAATGTCAGATGTATTTGTGGGAACAAAACCAGCCAGACCAGGGTGAATCACAAAAAGAAGGTGTGGTGGTGGTGGTAGTGGGTGAATGACGACCTGCCAAATCTGTGACGTGAGATGAAGATGAGGATGAGAATGAGAAGGTGGTCAGTCAGTTGGTGGGCAGAAGCCAATGAGCTCCATGCCTGATTGAACTTCACTTTGGGAAGGTGCAAATATAGCAGGTGCGATCCTCCAGAGCCTTTAGTCACCTTTAAGAAGTAGTATGCAGCAGTTTGTACATTCTGCGTAATAATACATAGTAAAATGAAATAAAGAATGTAAAGCTACTAACACCAGGCAGCCTTATAGCTTCAGCTGGTGGCCGGTAGAAATATGAGAAGTATGAAGAGTAACTGGTGAATTGGTGGTTTTCTCATGCAAGTCAGTAATTAGGAAATATGTTGAAACATGGATTGGTTGTTAGGATCAGGTAACAAGCCCATCCAAGATAGATCAATGTCCAGAAGAGAAAGTATTTATGCCTACTACTGAGGCATCAGTGGGTTTAAAAAGAAGCCTGAATAATTAGTAAATCAAACTGCCATGTGGCTGGATAACCAATCTTAGGAGTCTTCTTGAAGGTATATGATAGCCCTCCACGAGAGCAACTAGGTTGAAGAACATTCTGACGACAACAAGATCAGCTGGGCTGTGTGGTAACTTCACATAAAGATTCTATATGATATATTGATACTGAGACTTGTAGTAATTATTTCGACATCTAGGAATGACTATGAGGGCCCTTCGTATGACATTTCATGGGTTATTGCCCAAAGGGAATCAGATGCAGATGGGTATAATATTCAGTCGATGCTATTCATAGCTGTCTGTAGGAAAGTAGCTAAGTAAAACATATAATTGGTCTATTATCTTGTCTTGATAAATGCCGTCGTGAGGATCGTCTACTTCTAGTCTATGCAATCATTCAAACGATTTGTGCCTAAACAATCGCTTGCCGTTCTATGTCTGTCGGTTGATGCGCAAAGATACCCCACCAGCAGCTGACTGGGCTGCTCTTGTCGTCACCCCAGTCATCCTGTCCGTCGAGAACACCTTCTTCGATGCAGAACAGAGGACGTGTTTGACTAATCATAACATCTTTAAACGACTTCAGGAGTCCCCTAGTCGTTTCGTCGCGTAATGGCACCATGACGACCGCACGGGCATCCTCCTCGGGTGAGAGTTGGTCCGAGAATGCGCTCGCAAGCAGTCCTGGTTGGTCGTCATCATATATAGGGTCAGCGGCGAGGACGACCTATCATTGTTAGTTGCTTGCCGTGGATAATTCGAACAAGAACGCAAACCTTGAACTGATTCTTCTTTGCAAATAGGTCTTGGTCAACCTCGTCCTCGGAGCCACCCCATGTCAGGGCACCGGTGTCCAGAGACCCGCCTAGCTTCTCCACCGTGGCTCGGTTGGACTCGACGTTGTGTCGCAGGTTGGACATGATGTCGGGCAAGTCGCTCAGTATAACGTGGACTTTCCACAAGGCAGCTGCGGCCAGACCGAGGAGACCAGTACCGGAACCAAGCTCCAAGACGGCGGGCCGTTGTTGGCCAAGAGATTCGTCAAAAAGGCGGAAGAGGGACGAAGAGCCAATCTTTGGTAGGTGCTTGGCCAAAACGTAAGATGATCCCCAAGTCTTGAGCCCCAGGGAGTCTCCCGTTAGGGGCGGCTCGCGGATGATGAGCTCGAACGTTGGCGGCAGCGCGTTTTCGTCGAAAGGCCATCGCCGGGTGATCTCGCCCATCGCTGGTACTCATGAGAAGTTGTACCAGCAATGACATATCTATACTAACGTACCTGTCCGTCCACAACGTTCCGTCAACCGCCGACTCGCCTCAGACCAGATCTCCTCCTTCTCATCATCACTCTCAATCCAAGCCAGGCCGCTTTTGATGATGGAGGAAAGGTACATTGACACCTCCCGTCGAAAGTAGACGGACGCTTCTTGCTCGTGAATGATGTCAGACCGCCGGCGTTCATGGCTCCATATCGGGGGGCTAAGCTCCAATTGGCGGAGTGTATTGAGTATGTCTTCACTCGACGGTTTTTGCCACATCTGAGGGAAGTCTTTAGGTTCGAGTAACATGGTTGCTGTGGTTAAGAGTTCTATCGGAGGTTGTCTATCATGGAATTATGTTTTAAAAAATGTCGACAGCCCAGGCTTAAAGTGAGGAAAAAATGTCGAAGAAAGCACAGCAGAACGCTTCTTAGCCTCAGGGGCAGCCATGGAAATTTTCTTTGCGGCGGTCTGGACTTTCCACTACAAGGACCCCATCGCCAAAACAGCAGCCAGCTACAGCGGCGCGCTCCTTCCTGTGGCCTTATCGTTATCGGTTTGTCGTTGATCCACAAAACGTGGGGTCCGAACCTGAACGAATATGGCAGGTGGGGTTTGCTGTAGGGGTCTTTCCTTCGCCAGGGCGTCCTGTTCATCCCTAGCAAGCTGATTGGGCGACCTTGAGCCTCAGGCAAGGCTACAGCGTACTACGTAGTCAGAGTCGACCCCACGTTCAATCCACATATAAATACTGTGCAATTTCTGCTACATTGGCCGGGTTCCCTCTTCTTCTCTCCTTAAGCACCGTCCTCTTCAACGCTGCGTTTCCATGCTACAAACAGAGAGTTTGCGCGTCAATCTCTCGAAGGCGACCTCGCGTCCCTTCAAAATTGCATGTGAGAAATTCGGAGTAACATCTTCACCAAACACCCTAGTCTCCTGCTTGCGGGAATGACGGGTCTGCCCGCGAGGGTCTGGCGTGATTTTACGCTTGCAACTGGCATCAGAAAAGCAGGGCCCAGGCCGGCCTCGTGTATACCTTGCCTTCGGGTTGGGGGAAGACGGGTCGGACCTGGTGTTCCCTCTGGGAGAGTCATTGCGAAGATTGTGCACTGCACTTGAGTGCGATACGCAGCGTCTGGCCTTCCCGATCGGCTTCGGCTGGTCGGAGGACTTGACAATTCAATTCCGATCATTCTGTTGAGGACGGTGCTTCACTCTTTTTTTTCCAAGGTAAGAAAAAAAAACTTTCCTGTTCGGTCCTCGCGGAACCAAGGATACTACTAACGAAACAAATTGCTGCCGCACTTGACCAGATCCCGTCCCACATTGCGGCCGAGAGCCCGACACGTCCGACAACTTATCAATACCGACCGCCAATAACTTCCGACTCACTGAGCGTCGAAATCAGCCTCCTTGGCGGCCTTTTCGGAGGTGCGCTTAGCGTGATCTGCGACCTCTTTCTTGTCACCATCGTTACCATTGCGTTGTTGCTGTGGTGTCGTGGCAGGTGTGACACGGAACCGCGACTTCCAAAAGTCAGATTGTGTGTCGGTGAACTCCATTGCTTTGGCCAAGATGTGAAGCATGTCGTCCATAGCAGAGTGATCAGAGACCGCGCTTCGCGTCAGTTCCGTGACCATTTCGACGAGGCCGATGACTACTTGGATCTGGTTCTCGATGACGCTGAACTTGGTCTTGGACCACTTGCTCCGAGCAGCGGTCTTGAGGGTGTCGAAGCAAAAGCTGATCTGCGTAGCAAGTGTGTTGATGTCCGTGGTCTGGTCCGCTCGCAAGTTTTCTGCCCACATTCTGTCAAGCGTATCCTTGTCGACGTATCCCTTCAGCGTTTCAAAGTCACCATTGAATGCTTCCAACTTTTTCCGGTAGAAATCATGTGCTTTCCCGAGTTCAACATACAAGTGGTCCAACAGGAGCCGAAGTTCGATGAGCCTCTGCTCGTGCTGTCGAGCTTCTTCGCCGTCGCCCCGCGCCGAACGTTTGGCCTTGACGACCTCCTTCGTCGGGCTGTTGCGGGTCTTTGCCGAGCTCCCTTCGCCCGAACCGGATGGCATGACGCCGGTCGGAGAGCGGTCGTTGGCTTGGAAGTCCAGGTCGGGGGTGGCAAGGAAGATGGTGAGGTGCTCTGGCAGGTGGCGGACGTCCTTGAGGTGCCATACGGAGCGGGGCGATTGGCTCTGGCTCTGGCTCTGGTACTGGTAATCTCTGCCGGTGGGAGGTGATCGATGATGGTAAGTGTACGACATTGTCTGTGTCGAAACCTGATGGGTGAATAGCTGTTGTGACATTCGCCAGTATCGGATCTTGGCTTGGAATATCGCCTTCTCGGTGCCGTAGGAGGTCATTGTCGATGAGGTTGTTGCGGCACAGCCTCATAGTATATGTACTTTGGGCCTACCTCCAGCTTGGCTTCTCGCCAGCTACAGTAAATTCCAGCCTGGCAAAGATGTCATGAATGCCTCCATACAGATGCACAAAGCTGCATTGCAGTCGTTGTCCGCAAACCACCTTTGGCAACAACCCAACAAGCTTTCAGCGTCAGGCTTTCAGCGTCAGGCTTTCATCATCAGGCTCCCAACCAGGCTTGCTCCAGAATAGAGAGATGCCAAACAACGGCCATCTGCCTTTCCCGCGTTATCGTGACAAACGATATGTGCCTTGCCCTTTGGGGTATCAAGGTAGGCTAGCCCGTAGCCTGCAGACAGTTTGTCAACCATCAACACGGATACAAACGCGCGTACGATCTGAGACGCTCCGCTTTACAGAGCCTCACAGCAGGGCAGGGTTAGGTTGCTGCACCGCGCCTAGGACACTGCCTCCGACGGTCCGACCACGCCTTCGCCCCGGCACGAATGCTAGCAAGCAAGCCCACTGCGGCCCGGCGGCACTGCAACCGAAATGGCGGGGCCGGCCCCCGTCCATCTGCCTCTGCCTCTGCCTCTGCCCCTCCCCACCCTCACTCCCGTATGGCTTGCCGCATTGCGTAACGCACCGTAGTCTCGACCCCAGCTCTTTTTCCCGCGTACGGATACTTCTAGCGCGGGTGAGAACCTAGTTGACGGGCAACGAGCAGCTCGTACCATTACGACGCTCCAAGTTGTCTCCTCCATCGTAGGTTCTGCAGAGCTGGGAAACCAAAATGTTTCCGATACGGAAGGAGGCTACCAGGACACAGGCTTGAAGAGCAAACCAACCTGGGCGAGGAACTCTGCTCCCATCTGCCGACAAGTGTACGGAGTGAACGGCCTCAATTGGCAAGGACAACAGGGGGGGCGAAATATTACGAACTTCCGTGGCGCGAGTGCACGCACCGTCTCCAGTACTACGAATATGGGTACTTCATAAGCGTCCAAACTCAACATGAACCACACACAACAACAACAACACCCTATGCCGTACTTACAATCTCGCACGCAATTGACCAAAAAGTAAGGGGAGTGCTTGTAGACCGAAAACTAAACAACGACAAACTTTCAGCTAGAGACAAAACACCGCGCCAGAAATTTTGGCTCGGATGCGCAAGAAAATAGGGTATCAACAAGCCAAGGTGAAGGGGAAGTAGTAAAACAATAAACCTCGTGTTTTAACCTTTGTCATTAGACTCTTCCCAGCCCTTAATAAAGCCGAGATATTTGATCGTCCCACCTCGTAGGTTTTATTACCTTTCGCCACGGCAAGCGCATTTTGCGGGGAGGGAGCTCTAGTGGAACCACCATCAACACCACCGAGGCAAAAGCAGGCAACTTTTCGTCGTTGAAGAAACAATGAAAAACAGGGCATATTCTCTACCTACTATGTACGTAGTACATGTCGACCTCATGTGTGGGGATGAGCAAGAAGAAAAGAAAACGAGAAGAAGAAGAAGGAGAAGAAGGAAACGTACCCCCACATCCCAAACAAAGTGACACAGCCTCCATAAGATGCGTATAGATAGATTAGACACAGGACTAAAGAAACTACTACCGACATTCGAGGAAATTACAGGGGAATTGAAAATGCCCCCCATGTACTCCGTAGACTTCTCCCCCCCGCGCCGCCGAATGCGAGAGCTTCTCCCTCTCTGCATACGCAGCACATTTAGCGCACGGCCGTTTTCAACTGTACGATTTCGCTCTTTTGGAGAATGCGGCAGACTGGAATGACGTTCATCGTTTTGCATTGGCAAAAAAAAAAAAAAAAAAAAAAAAAAAAAAGGCAAAGAGAAAAAAGAGATTTGTTTCCGGGCTAGGCCACTTCCTGCCACGGTTGACAAGAATGGCCTACCTTGAGTGCGGTTTGCCGTCGTCGTCGCTTGTGGCGGCATTAATTGCACTCCCTACGTGGGCATGTCACAACTGAACGGCACAGAATCGTCACACCTCAACGGTCGACACACCAATGAGAACATAGCTGTCATGTTACTGTAATTGGTCTGTAGTTATTGTGACTACTGTCCTGGTATCGAGAAGAAAAAAGCATCTCCAAACCACCCTCGAGATGAAAACCTGGAACTATGTCCACGGTATTTTTTTTGAGTCCATGCGGCCCTATATCCTGGTCGCCGAGACCACCAGAGATTGATGCAATGCTGTAAAGAAAATGAAATCATGTCGCTGTTGCTGATGCTGTCCTCATGCGGTCGTCCTGTCCAGAACGGCGGGGTGTCCGGGAATTATCGCTTGTTGAAAATCCAAAGCCAAATTACCCTCTTCCTTTTTCCTGTCTTACTCGTCGGTCGGGCTGCGACCCCCTGGCCATGGCAGTCCCCTTCTAAGCGACCGCAATGGCAGGCGGGCATTCCCTGTAAATCTCCGTCTTCATGTTCTTCAGCCGCTCGCGCATCTCGAGGAGGTGCGACATCTTGTCCTGCGGCGGGTTGCGCATGTCCGCAATCTCCCAATGCAGAGCCTCGTACTTTTGGTAGTACTGCTTGAAACGCGTGGCCTTGGTGACCAGCTCGGGACTGAGCATGCGCTGACGCTTGGAGGCTGCCGTCGGGGCCCGGGCGCTGTCGACCGACGACGAGTCGGAAACTTCCACCGCCTTGCGCTTCCTGGGTGCTGCTTGCTCGAGATCTGATGCGTTCGTGGGCGGTGATGAAGCCAGCGGCGAAGACTTGGCTGGCGACGTGTTCTTACTCTTGTACGAGACCCCTGAGGAATTGCGGGGTGACGCGTGCGACGCGTCTGCAGGCCGTTGCTTTAGGTTCACGGGTGCTTTGAGCGGCGCCTTGGGTTTTGCCCGTTTTGCGAGCGGCGCACCCGAGCTCGAACTGCTGTCGTCCGCTTCTTCTTCGCGCTGCCGCTTGGGCGGCTGCGATTTGACCGTCTTGACCGCCTCCCGCGGCCGCTCGGCCGACCTCTCTCTTGGCCGCTCAATTGACTTCTGCACCGGGCGTTCTGCCGGCTTTTCGACCGGTCTGGCCCTCGGCTTGGGAGGAGCAATCTTTGGCTTGGGCGGAAGAGATGTGTCGGGCTTCTTGGGCAGAGAAGTCGATACTGGTCTGGGCTTCGCAGCCGCAATACTGGCCATCGGCTTGTCCTCCGATGACTCCGAGTCCGAGTCCGAATTGGTGATGAATTCTGCCGAGAGAACCCGTCCATTCTTGCCCGTGGGTGGCTTCTCCTTCGCCTTGGGAGCAGGCTTGGGCGGTACGGCCTTCCTGGTCGTCGACAGTAGACGCTTCCCGGTATCGGCCTTCTTCGGCTTGAGTGGCAAGGGGTTCGACGACGAGCGCGACATGCTTTCTCCTCCCTTCGTCTTGAGGACGTCTTCGTCGCCATTGTCGCTCGTGGCGTCGTCGGCCTTCTGCACCTTGATCTTCGGTGGCGGTGCCGCGGAGGAGCCTGCGGCTATGGTGGCCTGCAGCTTGCTGAGGATCTTGCCCTTCCCTCGCTCCTCCTTTGGGAGGAGCTTCTGCCAAACTGGCTCCGAGGTTGCCAGGCGCATCTTGTCGAACTGGCGGATCGCGTTGTCTATGGCCTTCTGCCGGGTATCCTGGGTGTCATAATCGTACTTCCACACGTCCAATTCTTTCCAGTAGTTCTTCCGCAACGACCACTTTTGCGTGCCCGCTTCGAATTGTGCCACTTTTTCCAAGGCCGGCTTGAAGTCTTCCTGTTTGCCTTCCCACAAGCCTTCGAGGTAGTCGGACATCTGATCCTGCACAGCAAGTTCGTGGACAATCATGGATCGCTGCTCCTTGAATTTCTCAACAAATTGCTGCGACGCCGAGAGGACGGGGTTCGTCTGCGGCGAGCTCACGGCTACCAGAGCCGGGGAAGATGGCGAGGAATTGCCACCACCGTAGGATCCCAGGCTCGACATGAGCTTCGACTTGGCCTTGCCAATCGCCTTCTTGTTCGCTGGTGGTAACCTTTCCATGACCTGCGACCTGTTGTTCTTGTTAGTGATGGCAGGACCATCCAGACCCAGTAACCGTCCACATACTGCTTCTTCGATGCCGTCACCGCAGCAATGGAGTTCTGCAGATTCTCTATATCTGAGTCCATACCGGACGAGGATGTCGAAGGGGCACCCTTGGCCTTGGCCCGCTCGGCCTTCTTGGAGACATCGACGCCGGGGCTGGGGCTGGGCAGCTTCTTCCACAGTGATGAGGTTTGAGGTAGTCGTGTGGCTCGTTTCGTAGACTCGAAGGGTTTCGTCAGGAACATGTCGGAGGGAAATGTGTCGGGGAGCGGTGCGAGGGTGTGGGAGCTGGAGCCGTAGAGCAGTGCCTTTGTACGGTTTCGTCAGCATATTGTACGGCGGCGATTGCGTTTCCATGGCGGGCTGCGTTTGGACAGAGCCCTGGAGACCGCTTTGCTTTGCAGCGGCCGGCGTTTGCCATGCATGCAAGCACATCAGGCGTGGTTCCGTCGGCAAGACAATATAATTGTTCTGAGACTGGGTTGGGGGGGAGAAATATGGTGTGGTACTTACGGGACTGCTTCCCAGGGACAATTGGAGGCCCTCGCCACTCTGTACGCACTTGATCATATCCTCGAGGACATGGTCGGATAGGGAGATTGTAAAGGCCTGAGGGGGCACAGGATTGCCAGAGGCGCCCGAGCTCTCAAGAATGAGGCCGCTATCCGGGACCTTGAGCGAAGACATCGTGGTTCTCGGCGGGTCACGCGAATGGGTAGTATTGAAAAATGGCTGCAGCTTGCATGCTCCGAAAGAGATTGTCGGAACAGAGCAGCGGGTATGACTGGTGTGGTATATTCAGCAAGTGTTTCGTCGAGGGAAAGCTTCGATGTAAGGTCGGGTGGCGGTGTTGAGTTGCGTATATTATTCTCGCAGGCGGGTTATGGGGCGGAGAGGCAGGACGTCACATCGTCATGGCAAAGCGGCCCTGGGTTGTTTCTCGGTTCGCAGGTTGGGAATTGGACCGGAGAGGGCGAGTTCGGGAACTCGTCGTGTGGTGATTCACCTCTCGTAGGGAAGCAGTAACGATAGACAGAATGTTAGAAAGAAAAATACAGTAGTGAATATGTTTGTCCCAAAGGGAAGGAAGGTGGTTGAGGAGGTGAAGGTAAGGAAGAAGTCGAGCCTAGGAGCAGGAGGAGAGGTACGGATGGATACGGCGCGGAATGGAAGGAAGCAACAGAGCCAGTCAGCCCAGTCCAGCTCAAACCACCAGCAACCCGAGGAGGATGGGCCGCCAGGGCAGGGCCATGAAAGTCGGCAGGAGTATCTGTACCTGCGGTACCGCCTAACGCGCGGTGGGGTTTCTGGGCACTCCCTACAAGTACCTTACCTCTCCCGGGAGCAACAGAGCCCAGCAGCCCAGCGCAACGCCGGACCGCAGCAGGGCCATCCACCGGCACAAATTAGTGCAGTGCAGATACTTGGACAGGTACAAGAAGCGCGAGGGAAGGTAATCACTGAAGCCCGCTGAAGGAAGAAGTATTTAGTGGCTAATGGCGGGCAAGACCACCTAGTATGTAAGTCACTCTGCAGTACCGAGGCCCCATGCAAGACAGGGTGTCGCGCCTGCCCATGATGGGTACTTGGCGTGTACTTTGCTGAGTCCATCGGCTGAGCTCCCATTAGAGCGAAGGAGGGGGCCACAATAAGGAAGAGAAGACCCATTTTATCTGCGATCTCATGGGCAACCAGCATCTGTGACTGGCTGGGCTGGGCACCGGGATTCTTGTACCGCGAGCATCTCTGGTACCTCTTGGAACCTTTTGGGCGGACCGAACAAGGGGGTCGGGGTGTACGACCGACCCCTGCTCTCAGCCTGGAGAAGTATCTCCCACCTGGCTCACCGCACTCAGGTACCTTCCTCACCTTGCACCGCTCAAGGCGAGGCACCCAGTCCCAGTCGATGGCCACTCGCTCAATCAGACTCTCGTCTATAGTGAGAAAGGTGAGAGAGACGAGAGAGAGAGGGCGTTGGTGAGAGAATGAGAAGAGTAATGAAGAAAAGACCCTGATGTTTGGGCTGCCGGAAACAATCACAATAATGACCCAACGGCCAGTCTCAGATGGCAGATTCGAGGCAAGAGACGATTTGGGCTGCACTGAGTAATTAGGCACCTACTTGTACGCATTAGACCGAGTGCCAGGTGGTGAGCTGCATCACACACAACCAGTCACGAGCCGAACACATCACGGCGAATCCAAAACTGGCATGGGCACCATCAGTCACTCTCAGCAGGAGGCGAGATGTCGAATGGCAACAAGCCCTCTCTCCTCCATGTAGGGAAATACAATAATCAAGTACGGATACTGCGCGTGTGTGCCGTTCGATTCCCCATCCATCTCCATCCAACGCACCCCGAGCGGTTCCACTTAGCAGCCTGGCTGACACTGACAGGAAGAAATAAAGACAGGAAATAAACCGTAATAAACAAGAAGAAACTGTTCAAACATGCCCGCGGACAATAGCATCGTAGTCAGGCCAAGACATTGTACGCCTGCGCTGTGTCAGCGCCCTTGCCCACGTAGTAGGCACGGTAGGTAACAAGTCTCAGCAGTGTTGCAATTACTCAACGCTGGACTTCCCAAGCTGTACTGTGCTGTGCTGCGCATCGAAACGAGAACAAGCAAATTGTCCCGCAGAAGGGAGGTGGTATTTGCAATTGCAATGTATTTTTGGCCTCGACTTGTCCCTTTCCAACCGTCGATGGTCACCAATAGTGGCAGCACCTGTCGTACCGTCGGCTCATCCTCCTGGGCCTGGGGGCCTCGATGGATTCCCCATGGTCCCCTGTTCCCGGCTGTCATTCGTCAACCTCAGTCGTCACTTGCTCATTTCATCGTCCGAGTACGGATACAGAATAGATTCAAAGAGCTATAGTTAGGCGGGAAAATCAGTAACGCTTGTTGCTCTCTTGTCTGCTGCTCTGCCCAACGGGTATCGGAAACGGCTATGCACAGCATGTGGCAAGCCGGGCTTCCGTTCGCCTCAGCCTTTGTCTTTTGCTGTTTCCATAGCCGGGTGCCTCGTGCCAACATCTTTGAAGTCATGTTTCTGGTCTTGTGGGGGACAGAAACACGGTGCAACCGTCCGGCCGGTTGGTTAAGAATGGGAATGAGACAGCCCAGTCCAGGAACGGCAGGAAATGCCCAGTAACAACACACCAATAGACGGTAAATGGACTGCTCTGTTTTGGACTGCTCTGGTCTGCTCTGGTCTGCTCAACTGTACGCATACGCGATGGGGTCCTCTTTGGTGGCGGCACGCACCGCACTGCGCTTCTTTGCTTCAAACTGTTTGAACGATGGGCTATCCGTCCAAACTTGACACACATTTTCGAACCTTGTTGGGGTCAGAATTGCAGAGATCGAGGCCAAAAACCGCATTGTCCGGCCCAGCCCAGCCCAGCCCAGGTCGACCGTAGCTAGCGGATCTGCCACCCGAACGTGGCCCTCGCCGTCTCAACTGTGCCATTGTTGCATGTTCCCTCCATCGCCCATCACCCGGCTCCTCGCCGACCACTCAATTGTCCGTGGTGCAATAGGCTTTCTGCTGCGTCCGTAAAGCGGGTGGTCGTACGCGGATATACATGGTTCCGTAACGTCTGGTATAGGCGGATCCGACGACGCTGACCACTCGGCGTTGGGTATGCGGTACGCATTGATTGGACTTGTCTCCGAGAGAGTTGCCATCTACATATCGTGGTGTTGTGACGGGCTCTTCGAACACCTTCTTCTCTCATCGGTTGGGCTGTCTCCTCCCATCGTCACCAGTACGGAGGATAAGTAGGTAGGTACATTGTCTTCGCAGGGACGAGACCGATCCACTCGCGTGCTACTGCATTGCGCTATCCTCAGGTGAGGGACGGGATGGTCGAGGTCGGCCTCTTCCTGTCTCGTCCTGTCGTGGTGCAGTGCAGGGCTCCCTCTTCCTGAGTGGGCTGAGTACTGTCGGCGTACCTTTCTCGCGGAAGCCTGGCCTTGTCCCTACCAGGCGGATACACTGGTCCCAAGTTGCGACGGCGTGGAGGGCGCACTGAGCCAGACGCGGCTAGTGCCTGCCGGGCCTCGAACGGAGGCAAATGTCGCTCGTTTTATGATTGACAATGATTGCTGGTTTGCTGCCGGGGATAACCCGTCAGACGGGTATTGGTAGTGTGTACAAGTAGACCTGGGCCGTACTATGTAGAGCAGTGTTTCGAGGTAGCAGACATCGATGACTGCGTAGAGACAATGTCGAACAACACGGCGGCAAGTGGAGGGGTCAACTTCAGGCGGGAGTCGAGGTACAAGCCACGCAAGGTGCTCTCTGAGAATACTTCGTGCTGGCATGGCATATTTCACGGCATTGCATGGTGAGTTGACAGGCAGATGGTCAGCCAAGCAGCGTGTGATGGCGCTGCTGACCTCGCCTTGTGTCGTCGGGCCTTGGTTTCTTGGCCTTCTGCTCTTGACCCTTTGCGGGCGAAGCGTGGCGGGTGACCGATGGGATTTCGTCGTGCGTAACGTCGACTACCATGCCCAGCCTGCCAGCGACGTGCTGCCATCACGCCGCAAGGCGGTTGGTGTACGTATTTGTACGCAGTACTCCGTACGGAGTGAAAAGCCGGTACGGCCAACAGAATGCGTGCCAGTGCCACTTTGTACAGCAAATGTCGTCTGCAACTGTCGATTGGTGCTGCAAAGCGTGCCTGACGAGCCCCGTCCTACTTCCACTTCCAATTCGGTTACCCAAGACTTTGAGCCATTCAAACCGTGGCTGGCTACATGCATCTGGGTATCTGCCCGTCGTTCGCCGTGATGCATGCTGCTGCTGCTGGCGGCCGATGGCATCTTGGAAAGACTCGATGCAGCCCAGGGAACACGAAGTCGAGAGCTTGGAGTTGACTCCTCGGGTTCGGCGCAGGGACGGAAGTGCGAGAGGTTGTCTCCGTCCGCACCTTAAAGGTAAAGCGAGGCAATGTAAGATGAGGGGAAGACGCGCCAAAAGCAATTTATGTCGTCAAGGTCGTCTCTTGTTCGACGGAGTCACGGACGGACGGTTGCAGTGCACACACTACGGGGGGTTCCTCGCCCTCCGCTTCCCACCAGCTGCAGCAGAGCGGACCTAATGAGGGTCCAATGGGTCCAGCTCGCTTGCTTTCTCTTGATTCCCAGGCCTTTGTTTCTTTGGATGGGCGGACGGGACGAAGAACAATTCCATTCCGCCTGGCGGCTCCATGTTACCGCGTCCCTGACATCATTGGGTCGAAACTGGCCTGCTGCGTCCTGCTGCGTAGATAATAGATATGACAGGCAGCAGAGTCGAACCGACAGACTGTAATGACCGGCTGAGGTTGCCCAGGTACACCGACGGGGCGCCCGACATTCGGTGAGATGAGGATCCATCCGAAGAGCTGGAAAGGGAGAGAGGTTAGAAGCGAAGGTTAAGTAAGGCAGGCAGGGGGGAATAGTCTGTAGGGAACCCAAAAAGAAACCAATGAGAAGAAAAAGGAGACAAGATGGCGGCCCTTAAAAATGCATGGGTGAGAATGCTGCGGTTTGAAACGAGAGACAAACATGAGGCGAACAGGCCGAAGGAAAGACAACTCGTCGTCTCGTGGGTTGAAGGTGGTCCGCCACTGCTAAGTGCAACTGCAGCTGCTGTAGTCGCATCTTTTATCTTCACATGGCATAGCTGAGATGGTGTTGTGGTCGCCGCGTGATTGAGGATGGCGCTGCTGGTGGTTGCTGTCGAATCGTGGTGAGGCGAGGTGGTGGTTGTGATCCATGTGTGTGATGTGCCGGGGCCACGGAAGAGTCGCGGTCTTGGGAGCAGCCACGAGGGCATGTACCGCCACAGTAATGTGTACGAAGTACTGTATGGATACGTACCTAACTTCACCATGCAGAACTGAGGCAGGTGCAGGTATCCACAGTGGGTCCCGCAGGCGTGGCTATAACGCGTTGAGTTCCTCCGGGGCTACCTTACCACCTTCCAAGCTGTTGGAAGTCCCTAAGGTAGGTAGGAAACTGCTGCCCTTCAGCGTCGAATGTCCCAACTCAGGCACGTCGTGCCACCGCAACTCAACATCACCCTCGATCACCCATTACCTCCTCCCATCTCAGCATTCGAGGTTTCTTTTATTTTTTCTTATAAGGTGACAATCCCGTCCTTTCGTTGCTGCTTGGCACCTCGGCCTCAACGGCCTCGAGCAGTTGGTCTGTCTTTCCGCACTGACGAAAAAGAAAAGTCCAAATCGATGGCGCTATGGAGTACTGTCTGCGCAACTCACAGAGATCTGACCACTACTTCCATGAACGACCCCGCGTGTGCTGTTTGATGATACAATCGACTGCTGACGTCTTCAAATGCTCGTTTGCTTTTCTCGCCTGAGCTTCGGAGGCCGCGGGGCTGACTTGTCGAGACTGCACCGGAACCGCTTGCTTTGCATTTATGGAGGCAATTGGATTTCGGAGGAAACTGTGAATACAGTGCCCGGTAGCGTGCATTGTTTTCAGGCCGTTTCCTTGCCTTTGGGATGGACAAAAACGAACAAGACACACGTTGGGTCTGTCGAAGCGTTCCCGATGCCAAAATACAGAGTGGCATGGATCATGCCTGGAAACGACTTCACTGCCGCTGGTACTGGAACGCCCACGCTCCTTTGATGGGCGGCTATACTGCGTGTGTCCGCACAGCGATTCGGAGCTCGAGGTACGCAGTACTTGAACGCTGCCAAATACCTGCCTAGGTTGCCCTTGTCAGTGTCTTCATGTACGGCAATCCTGCGCCTTTCCGCGGGACGTCACACGAGGACAGCCTCCATGGCGAGAGCTGGGTCTGATGTGGGCTGCTCAGGGACCGACGCCTTGCCTGAATTACGAATCAGCATGTCAATTACGGTACTCACTGATACTCTGTAGGCTTCACTTACTTACCAGTTGCACCTGCCAACCTCGACGAGAGTATCCAACACAGGGTAGCCAAACTTTCGGTGGTTGGCCCCGACCATGTTGGTTGACAGCGCACGCCGACGTCGTCTTCACGGGCTTGCGGCACATCAGCTTGGGTTCACGAGTCGGGTTGGTGCCATTCGATGATAACTTTGGGTTTGCGCAGGGAATACGGGAGATGGCAGCTGGAGAATCGACCCCGGCGCAATTTTGCTCGACTGGCAAGGCGAGCCTGGCCTAACCCAAACCCAAGCCCAATCCAAAGTTCCGAACACAGAACCGTCAGAACCGTTCGTCGCGGTGCGTGTCTTGGTTGGTGCGTCTCAGTGTCTCAACGGCGACCCAAACATCTTTCTTGGTCTTCGTTTTTGTTGTCCACCCGTGCAGCCGTTCTCCTTGGCGATAAGCGGTAGAGACATCATTTGCTCTCGGATTGGGCTCGCTCATAATTACTACGACGATGAACGACCAGGGCCGATTTCATCCACTACCGTGACAAGTGCCGGAGCACTCTGTCAGAGGCAGCAGCTAATATATGGGGGTGGGGGGGGGGGGGGGTCTACGGGCCCCNNAGAGGGGGGGGGGGGGGGGGGGGGGGGGCGTCTACGAGCCCATCGAGGCGCACGGCAAGGGAACCATCAAGATACACGAGAGACAAAAGGAAACAGCCCACGCAAGCCACAGCAGTTCTTGCTGGACGCCTGTAATACAACTCAACAAGGCACATCAGGAGGGCTCACCTTGCACCCCGAGGCTGGTGACACCCTATTCAATCACACAAGTGCGCCTACTACGCTTCTGTAATACCAAAGTTGAAAGACCATGTCAGGCACCTCGCGCAGTGTCTCGGCGCCACCAGACGGAACGCACCACTCTTCCGGTCTGCCTAAGCTACAAATCGCCGGTGCTCGTCGACCGCTTTCAACTGCCCACCGTCTGGCTTGGGCTGTCTTCGGTGCCGTAACTCGCGCGCGAGTGGTGAACCCAGGAAACAGCCAAGCGGTCAACTGCTTTAGCGACACAGTCAATGAGGCTGTTGCGGTTCGTGGGAAACGAAGCATGGCAAACCCCCAAACCTCAACGCCCAGAACATTTACCAGCACGGACAGCATGGTTCCAGCCGGACTATGCGTTAGCACTTTTCGCCTCCTGCTTCTGTATGTACTTTGTTGTGCTTCTGCCATGCACAATCTTAATTAGACATCAAAACAACGGACGCATCGACGATCCTCTGCGCCTGAAGAAGAAGCAAGCATCTCGATCAACCCAGATTCCAGTTTCCCATCACAGAGGACCTGGCCTGTCGGCCAGCCAGCCAGCCTCAATCAGCCTTCCCCGGTGTCCCCGCCTCTGGCCTCCCCGTCGGCCAATTACTTGCTAGGCGTCTCGTTCCTGGCTGCGCGGCGTGGCTTTCGCCCGCCTCTTGACTGACGTCCCGTCGCTAAAACCAACACAAACCTATGCTGAGTATTCGATATTACAGTTCAGCCTCCAAAGTTTTCGTGTCGCTCGCAGCGTGATCAGGGGTACCTACGCTGATATGATGCTCCTCCGCACTCGTCGGATTCTGCTTGCGCAACTCTGTCTCGGCAGGAGACCTTGATACGAGCGGTCGTTCAAAGAAAACAGCCTACAACATTTGAAGGCCTTACCGTCCGTACTCTATGCCACCGTCACGTGTCCGAAGACCACGCAGACTTGACTTGAATAAGCATTGGTCGCGTCAGGAGTTCAAACGCTGGATGGAAATGTCTCGAGGGAACCTCCATGAGCAAAGCATAAACATACAACTTCTGGTATTCGTCGACCGACCTGGCCGCGCGGAGCCCCCCCCTCAACGGTTCAATCAATCTGCCGTCAGTCAAATGTTTGAAGCTGTCGCCTGTGCTGCGCTGCTGGTGTATGAGTGACGTCGAGGTTCACCCTTGCCTTGCAGCAGAGAAGCAGAAAAACGCCGGATCCTCGCTGGCACCACGGAGCAGGAATAGAAACACACCGTCAACGGCACGACAGGGAATCGGGGCAAGCAACAGTCAATTTGATCTGACCGCCGCGCGGGATGGCCCCGACACGGCCTACTACTAATTAGTAATTAGTAGACTGCGTACTGGGCCAAAAGGTCTCCCCCACGACGAGCCACGACCCGACATTGCTCAAGCCATTCTTCCCAGCAACGACATGGATTTAGAATGGTTAATTCCTACAACCGACTGCTTGCCACAAGATTCATGGTCGGCTCGTATTGTGTATCACGTCTGGTCGTGGCCGACGACGATGACAAAGCCGATCGATGCCATCAGCTTATGGGTACGGGTACTGGGGCCCGAGATAGGGCCGCCCCCGGCCACTGAGAGTTGAAGCCTAGCTCTCACCACACTGGTGCGTACGTACACATGCAGCACAAGCGGGATGGCAAAGGAGAGTGAGTCTCCGGCAAGCATCTGACTTCATTCCCCGTCTGATGCATGGGCCTGGCCTTGCTGGGCCCGCGGCTGATGCGTGGGCAATGACTTTGAGCCCTCTGGCAGGCTCGTCAGACGCTCACCGACGACCACCGACCGACGACTGGGCGCAGCATGATGAAAGTCGCCCATCAGACACCTTCCTGGGTCCCAGGCGGGTTTTTGAAGGCTGGACCGTACCAAGATTTGCGTCAAACGTCTCGTCGGTAGGCTCAACGCCTGCGCGAGTTACGATTATTCCTACTCAGATACCCGCCATGTCTTCCCTACGACCACATAGAGACTACATATGTCCAGTCGCCTCGCGAACTACTTTACGGAGTAAAAGCCAGCGGTATGCAGTAAGTATGTAGATCCCAGAAGCCATACTCGGCTAGAGATGGTGCGTGCATGACCAAAAGAATGGGTGTCGGTCGGTACGCGCATGATACATGCTGCGTACATGACATGCTCCCCCGCCTCGTTGCCAACTTGGGCCTCAGATGCCGTAGCATGGTCGATAGACTCGTGAGCTGCAGGATTACCCAGCCCCCGATTCGCGGCATCCCCTCGTTTGGCTGTGAAAAGCGGAAAATTTCGAAGCTGCAATTGGACATTCGTAATTGCGCTCCTCCGCCGGTTCGGCTCTTCACGTCGGATCTAGAGGGAATCGGAACTCAAGTGACGACTCTCCGCGCTCAAGAGTCTGGAGGCTATGGATGCCAATGTCAGACATGGCAAGACAGTTGTGTGCCACCGGCCGCTGGAACAGGTTAATCCATCCGATGATGGCGGCCCTGCTAGACGGCTACGAACATGAACTAGCGTCGAAATGAGGGTGTGTCGGCGGGCAGACCAGAGCTGCAGAGAACAAACCTTGGGACACGCTTGAAGCCAGACACAAGACGAGGACGGGACCAGAGTTCGGATAAGTAAGACCGGCTGCTGTCCCGTGCGTGTCGAACTTTTTCACGACAAGACGTGGTGATCAACCGACTCGCAGAGCCAGCCGGGTAGTCTCCGCTCCCTCACCTCTTGTCCTGCGTGATGTGCACTCCAATCCGCTGATGAACCTCTGGGGTCGAAGGAGCCGTGGGCTTACAGACTTCGGAATAGTGAAGCATCGCATCGCGCACCGAAATACGAAGGACCCTGGGGAAATAACAGTGAGGGGCTCAACAGCGGCTGATTCCTCTCGTCAACGTCCCCGTTCGCTCCGGCGCTCGATTCGGGCCCTGATCATCCAGATCACCACACCCCCTGCCGGGACCCTGGATTATTTGCGTTGTCCCTGAACGCTGACTGCAACCACGTTTCTTTCCCGCCAACCAGTCGTCTCAGACAGCCAGCCATACACACAAAAGGTTGCGGCTGGATTAAACGACCGAGCCGTCCGTCATCTGCGAGCGACTCTTTGCGTGAACTGATCCCACGATGGGATTGATTGCTCCGGAGGCACTGGTGGTCCTTTTCCCCGCTTCCGTACGTCCGTCGCGAGCGCGGATACACTTCCTTTCTCCTTCCTGGGTTTTGTGGAGGGGCGACCACCCTCGGATCACACTGCACTTGTTGCTTTGCAGCTTGGACTCTGTACCTCGGGATGCCAAATGCTGCCTCCAAGGATGCTACGACAGCGTGAACCTCTTTGTCCCTCGTTCGAGAAACATGTCAACGGTGATCCAGCTGACTTAACCTTGACGTCCACCATGTAAACCTTCGGTCTTCTTGGAGTGGTTCTAGTGTACAACCAGCACAGGTTTGCAGTGTCCGTTGCAGATCACCTCTCAGAGAAACGTCCCGTCTTTTCTGCTCGCTCCAGTTGTACAGTGACAGAGTACTCTTGCTCTCCACAACATGTTTCCATCCTGTCTGACCCCCCGTTGCATTCGCTCGTCAAGGGTCGATCCGGCAGCATCCAGCCCATCCGTCGTCCGAAGCAGAAAAGCGGGCTTCTTCTTTACTAGAGATGCATACTGCGTGTGTGTATACATACATCACAGTTGTGCTTCTAGCGTAGCGCGGCTGCTCAACCGCAGCAGACGATGGAGCCCCAACCGTCGCGGTCAGGTTAGTCGAGTCGGACGGAGAGACACACTCGCCAGCCGAGTCGATTCGGCTCCAACCTCTCTTCGCTCTAATCTTCAACATTCCCTGTCCCCGGACGCTTCCGTCAAGGTGCGCAGTGCCTGAGTAGACCTCTCCCCCACGTTGGTTGCCTGGGCGAAAGCTCGCGCCGAAATCCACTCAGGATGCCACCTCGCGCGCCGAGTGGATTGACCTTCCGAACCAGGGGGGCAAGACGGGAGTTATTTTCTGTCGAATGTACGCAGTAGGTATCGTTACTCAGGGTATCGTACTCCGTACGCATACAATTTAACCTTTTCGCAATTTCAACCGTGTTACCTTCGGTTTCTTCGGAAAGGCCTGGACTTCTTTGCTATTGACCCTTTGAGTTCCAAGGGACCGAGCACTTCATGCGCCCAGCCATCAGGTTCTCGCGCTGCCCGCCAACCTCGGGTCCTGTGATTTCGGCCGACCGACCTTGGGGGTTGCTGTTTCCAAAGTGTCGGGTTCGATATATCAGGCAATTACGCCCACGTACGAAGGACGTATACGTCTTGCTATAGGTAGGGGGGGTGGTGGACGACACGGGTTTGATCGCTGCGGAGACGCTCGGAACTTGAGACGAAGAGCACGGAGAGCATTGGCCCTCGCTTTTCGACCGTGCATTTCACCTCCTATCGCTCTCTCTTAATGAAGTGAACAAATTTTGTGGTTGCCGGGTGAAATTCACTCGTGTGTGATGGCACGTCTTGTCTGCTCTGTGCAGCAGCTACTCCTGTGGTGTTTACCCACGAACCGGCACGAAGAGGCGGGGAGCAAGTTGTTGCTGGTGCAATGTGGTGCCGAAATTAAGTAGACCGCCGCCATGATCTTCTGTCGGCCTGGTGTACTTCTCGCCATGACGGGAAGGGAATGAATTAAAGCGTGCTTGAGTCGGTGCAGTGGTGATCTGAAACGGGAATTCGACAACGATTCCCCTGCCGTTTCTATTGCTTCAAAGTAGATTGCCGGCTGATTGCTTGAAAGACGCAGCGATTGACCTTCCTGTCGGCACCGTACGGCCGTCCGTTGCAAAGCTTCCTGAGAACTGGTCGTTTGTGGACATCAGAATGCGCGAAGCTTTTGTACATGCGCCTTTTCTTTTTGCGTTAAATCTTTGGGGAAGCATTTTGTTAATGCGACTGGAAGCCTAGATACAAAACCAATATCACTGCTCTATTCAGCTGTAACGTGACCGGAACCATTGTCGCTCTTAAGGAAAGTTCCGCACACGGGTGGGAGCTGCTTCTAAGAAGATCGAGCCTGTGATGAATTGTGATCGAATCCGAGTAGATTGGAATACAATCTGCCGTCAACGATGCGAGTTGCTGGAAGAGCTACTCTCGTCCGTGGATCATCCTCCCGTGACGTATGTGATGGTCTGCAACCATGCCCATATACTCCCAGCCATGCCTCACCGCAGCCATTCGCGTACAGCCCAGAGAGCGGCCGGATGGTCCGCCGCTTCTCGTCGTCACACTGCTGCTCCGTCACCATCTCTGGAGGCGAGCCAGAGCAGCAAACGTACTTCAATATAACCCAGTGCTGCAAGAGTAAAAAAGCTTTCGTGTTGGCTTATGATGATCTCCCGCTCCTGATCGCTAAGCGCATCACCTTGCCGAATGCTAACCAGGACGCATCTCGGCGTCTTCTCGACTTCTTCCTCACCTCTTCCCAGTGACACCTCTTTCCAGTGACGGCGATGAAGAGGGGTCTGCACACCCGCCTTTTCACATTGTTCATGTCCCATTATTCCACATCTTGGCGGTACCTTAGGCAGCCCCTGAATGCCGTACACCATATTTGCTTGCAACGCGTCGTCGACTTCGGGGTTTCGTTTCTGGACAAATTTGCCGCCTTGCGTCGCCTCGTCTATTGCGTCTTGAAGAGGAGGATGGCGCAGTGGCCGAGATAGAAGTAGATGAAGTGCTTGGTTTCTGCGGGATGTCAGATCCCGTCTCTAGTCGTCGTGGCCTGCCGTAGACCACCTCGGGCCTAAACGTACCGTGCGTCACGAAGCTGCCGAAGTTACGACCAACAATGCAGTGCCACGTCGGTCCCTTACGCTCATCGAACTGTTCGTCAAAGTCAGCGAATACTATGACGTCGGGGAGGCGGCCGTAAAGACTCACGGTACGCTTAATGTGCTGAGCGATATCCTGCCGACTATTAGTGCCGGTGTCCACGGCGCTCGCCAGTCGTCCGACGGTGATCGCGCACCTTCTCTATGGTGAACTTTGCCATCGCCTCCTGAGCTGCGGAGAGGTCGTTAGCACGGCGGCGGGGTCCATAGGAGGGGCTTTCCGAGATGAGGTGACATACCGACTTCAATGCACTCCTGCTGCATATCCTCGGTCTGCGATTGTCAATACCAGAATCCGCCGAAGGAGCTCCGTGAAAATTGTAGCCTTACCATGTCGGCGCTCTTGATCTGCGCTGTGTTCCAATGCTCCGTCAGCGCCGTCTGCCTGCACAGGTTGGCTGCCGTGGAGCGCTGGGCAGCCTGCACGTACCTTCCAGCTTCTCCCGCGCAGCCTGCGGAGCGGGCGAGGAGCTCTTCGCATCGGCCATTTTGGGATTCGGGACAATAGGTATCGTATCTGAGGTCGCGAAGGACCTGGTCAGTCTCTATTACGGTGTTTGTCTTGCGCAGCCGGCCTCGGGGCCCCTTTTCGACCTAATCGTACATCTTCGCCTGGCGGTTGTGGATAACTCACTGAGTCGAACGTATTCTGATGCAGGGCTGTCAGCAAAAAGAGCGGATAGATAGAGTGGAAATCACTTACAATGCGTTGCTGGAACCGGCGAATTGGCTCGAATCAAGACGTTGGAAGTACGTTGTCGCGTGTTTTGACCAAACTGACAAGTGCCTGCGACAGCAGGGTCCAGTCGATTCAGTCGAGTTGGGTTGCTATGGGCATGGGCCACAAGAGTCCAGTGTTTGCCGGCATTTATGCGCTAAACCTAACTGTTGAAGGAAGGGTGGAAGACTCTGGCAGGTACTTGTGCCCGCCCCCACTTTAATTGGAACTTGAAGACTTGTCACCCACTAAAGTGGGTGCTGAACACCTATATGTCTATAACACCTATATATCCAAAAATGATTAATTGAAGCTATTCCCACTCTTACTCCCTCTTTAGTAAGTAACTATAACTCTAACTATTAATTAAATAGAATAGCTATAATCTCTTATTAATTCTTATCTTCTAAGTTTTTTTTATAGTTTTAAAAGTTTCTTTTTTAGTAATATAGTAAAACTTCTAATCTAGAGACTAAATTACTTTTATAGTTTTAGTATATTTATCTTTCTACTTCTATTATACTATTTTTCTTCTATATTTAATTTAGATAATTTTTTTAGTTTATAGTTATATATTTCTTATTTAATAATAAGTTTTATAGATCTTTTTAGCTAAATTTATTCTTAAGAGATTCTTCTTAATTTAAATTAATTTACATTTCTAAATTAGAATACTTCTAATAAATGAATCTAAATTATAGTTAAATAGTAAGATCTCTCTAGTAAGCTTTTTAATTTAATTATTAATAATTTCTAATATTTTAGAAAATTTATTTATTATTCTTCTAAATTTCCTAATAGTTATAGAAATATTAAAAGAAAATAAGAATAGTAATATTATACTAAGTAATATTAATATTATAAGAGGAATATTATCTTAAGTTATAATCTTCTTTAATATTACTTATAGGTTAAATAAGTTAATTTTAGTTTTCCTAAAAGTAAATATAATAGTAAAATACTTAAAAGCTTACTTATAAATAAACTAGATAAAACTAAGGAACTTTAGTTTAGTAATATTAATATAGTTTTCTCTAACTATAATATTAATAATCTTACTATAATAATATTTAAAAAGTTAAAATACTACTATATTTAGTAGTTAGAAGGGATAAATTATATAAGGAGAAAAGCTAAAAGGAAGAATCTTATAATTCTTATAGTATTATAGAAACTTAATAGTATAATAAAAACTATATCTATTAATTAGAAAAAGTCTCTTCTAATTCTAAGTTTAGTTTTTTAAATATAGATTAAAATACTTAATTTAGTTAAGATATATCTAGTTATTTAAATATTTAGTTAATAATATTCTAATTACTATATTTACTTCTAGATTCTTAATATTATACTATCTACTTATATAAATAGATTTACTAAGAATTAAGAAGATTAGTATATAATCTTTTACTATAGATATAATTTTAATTATAGTTACTAACTTTCTATTAGTTAGAATAGTAAAGTAATAAGTTTTCTTATATTTAGTAATAACTATTGAAATGGGGTGGAATAACAACAATAAAAACAAACAAAAGAACCCTACAAAAGAGTGGCTGTAACGGCTATACGGCCGTGGCCGTATGGCTGTACCAAAAGGAATGAAAACGAGGGAAAAACTGGCTTCTATTGCTGCTGTAACTGGCTTGCTACGCTACGGTTAAATACGTGGCTACGTAGGGCTGTAGCCCTACGTANNACGGCCCAGTTGGCCCCATGGCCACCCATGGCCTCATGGCCCCCAGGCCCATCACACTATCTTATTCTTCCTAAAGTCTATTTAGAAACCTATTTTATCGATATTCTAGATATTAGAAGATAATATACTATATATCTAAATAATCTCTTATAATATTAGAAACTATCTATTAATAATTCTAATATTTTCAGACTTCTTCTATTTTATATTAAGAATCTTCTCTTTAATATAGAAATATCTATATCTCTTCATAAAGTAACTAACCTATATAAGATTAAAAGTTAGAAGAGGTATCTTATAATCTTTATAGAATTTAGCTAAAAAGTAATTAATAGTATCTATACAAAACTTTCACTATAAAGTAAGATTTAGATAATCTATTTAATTAATATAATAGTAAAGAACTTTCTCCTAATCTTAGGAAAACTTTTTACTATATACTAGATAATCTTTAAGAGAAGTTATTTCTGAAAGTCTATAATATAGCTTTTTATATAATATTTAGTATTTCTTAGTAATTATAGTAAGTTTTAAGTTTAGGTTTTTATAAATTAATAGAATAGCCTCCTGAATATACTTCTTTTTATTTTAGTTGAATTTAGTTATTATAGTAGCTTAATTAAATATACTGATAGTAATATTGAAAATGAGGGATTTTCTGGATATATAGGTGTTATGGACATATGGGTGTTCAGCATCCACTTTAGTGGGTGATGAGTCTTGAAGTTCCAATTAAAGTGGGGGTGGGCATGGGTACCTAAGTGCCTCCCCTTATCTCGGTAGCTTCAATGCGGGGCACATAGGTCACATGGCGATAGCGATAAGAACAGACGAAGGGAAGAAAAAAAAAATTCAAGACGAGGCCCGTTTGTATTTCTCATGACAACAATTCCTCCTCTCCTGTCCTTTCATACTCGAGACAGTATGGCTTTGGCATAGCCGCAACAACAAGAGCATTTTTGGCTCACATCAAATTTCTTCCCTTTTTACAACTACAGCTTGTGTGTTTTTTCTGAGATACCCCTTTTTTGCAATGGCCACCACCGCTTCGACTGCACCGTTGGAGACGTCCCGCATCTTCGTCAGAGGCCTGCCCCCCAACATCACTGATGCCGACTTTCGCAAGCACTTCTCGGCGGGAGGCCGGGAGGTGACGGATGTCAAGGTCATACCTCAACGAAGGATTGGCTATGTCGGGTACAAGACGCCTGAGGTCGCGACCAAGGCCGTGAAATACTTCAACAAATCGTACATTCGCATGTCGAGAATTAATGTAGAGCTCGCCAGGCCGGTACGTCCACATGCTCTTGCGTAAACAGTGTCCGCGAATGCTTACGTCGTTTCCCCTGCAGATTGCCGATCCTGTCCTGCAAAAGACCAAGGGGGTAAGCGGCCCGTCGTCTGTGGCAAAGCCAACATATGCGGCTGCCCCTCCGCCACCTAGCGTCGAGAAGGATGATGGTGTTGCAAAGAAGCGCAAGCGCGAGGATCTGGATGAATCAGACCCGAAGCTGCGCGAGTACCTGCAGGTTTTCCAGCCCGGCAAAAACTCGGCTGCTCGTGACATGCTCGACCTGGTAGACCCCGCCGCCGCCGCTGAGAAGAAGAAGCTGCTTGAAGACGGCGAGAGTGACGATGAGTACGAAGCCATCCCGGCTCGGCCTGAAAAACGGCAGATGAAGGAGGCTCCGAAGGGAGAGCAGCACACGGTGTCCGAGTCCGAAAAGGACGAGGCTATGCCCGATGCTGCTCCAGTCTCTGAGCCGACGCCAGACGCGACTCAGGAGAAGACACCCGCCGTGGCCGTCAGCAACAGTGCGGCCGCCACGGACGATGATTGGCTGCGTTCGAGGACGAACCGGCTGTTGGATCTCGTTGATGACGACCAGTTGCCCCAGCCTCCCTCCCAACAAGACAGTGGAGAGACAACCGTCGTCGCTGGTCACGCGGAGCATGCGGAGGGCATCGAGAAGCCCGTGGTCGCGCCTGAGATTGCCACCAAGGCCGAGGAGCCGACCCCCTCTGAGAAACAGATGGAGGGAGTCGATGAGACCATTGCCACACTTCAGAGAACCCGCAGGCTGTTTGTGCGTAACCTTGCCTACACTGTCAAAGATGACGACCTACGGGCGCACTTTGAGCAATTTGGCGACCTTGAAGAGGTAAGCAACATTTGTGTTTCGTCTCAGCCACATGGCGCCGCAATCATGTGATGAATCCAGATAGGGACAGCTGACATCAATTGATGGTTGATGCGAACCTTGGATCGGTATTTTAGTAGATGCTTCGACTTTCTGAACTTTGATTTACTTTCGAGCTACTCATGAGAATACGATGATTCGGCTAGATTGCTAATCCCTCAACAGGTACACCTGGCGGTCACGGCCGCCGGTGCCAGCAAGGGCTTTGCCATGGTGCAGTTCCTGGATGCTGACTCTGCCGTCGCCGCATTCCAGTCGTCAGATGGTCAAACCTTCCAAGGGCGACTTTTACACATCTTGCCCGCTGCGGAAAAGCGCGACACTGGGCTTGATGAGTTTGCAATCTCGAAGCTGCCCTTGAAAAAGCAGAACCTGATCCGCAAAAAGGCCGAGGCTGCGTCTAGCACCTTCAACTGGAATTCTCTCTACATGAACCAGGACGCCGTCAACGCATCCGTGGCCAGCCGCCTGGGCGTGTCCAAATCAGAGCTCCTCGATCCCACGTCGGCCGACGCCGGTGTCAAGCAGGCCATCGCCGAGACGTCCATCATCCAGGAAACCAAGGCGTACTTTGCTTCCAACGGCGTGGATCTCGATGCCTTCAAGTCACAAAAGCGGGGCGACACGGCCATCCTGGTCAAGAACTTCCCTTTCGGGACGACGATGGAGGAGCTGAGAACCATGTTCGAGGAACACGGCACCGTCCTCAGGGTGTTGATGCCGCCCGGCGGTACCATTGCCATCGTCGAGTTCGCCCAGCCGGTACACGCCAAGGCGGCCTTCGCCAAGATGGCCTACCGGCGCATCAAGGACAGTGTGCTGTTCCTGGAGAAGGGACCCAAGGACCTCTTCAAGAATGACGCCCCAGCAGCCATGACGCAGGGCAGGGAGAACCGACCCACTGGCGTTCAGAAGCTCAGCGTCACAGAGCTGCTGGGCCGGGACGACCAGGAGGCGGGAGTGGAGACGACTTCGTTATTTGTAAGAAACTTGAACTTCTCCACAACAACGGAGAAGATGGCCGAGACGTTCAAACCGTTGGACGGCTTCGTCTCTGCGCGCGTGAAGACAAAGACGGATCCCAAGAGGCCCGGACAGATGCTCAGCATGGGATTCGGCTTCGTCGACTTCAGGTCAAAGGAGCAGGCCCAGGCCGCTCTCAAGACCATGGATAATTACGTCCTCGACGGGCACACGCTCTCCGTCAAGTCCTCCCATAAGGGTCACGACGCAGCGGAGGAGCGTCGTCGCGAGGACAAGGCGCGCAAGGCAGCAGGCCAGCGGACCAAGATCGTCATCAAGAACCTACCGTTCGAGACGACCAAGAAGGACATCCGCACGCTCTTTGGTACGTATGGGCAGCTCAGGGCGGTGCGCCTCCCGAAGAAGTTTGGCAACTCGACCAGAGGTTTTGCTTTTGCCGAGTTCGTCACGCCACGCGAGGCGGAGAACGCACTCAACGCCCTGCGAGACACGCACTTGCTCGGTCGGCGTCTGGTGCTCGACTTCGCCGAGGCGGAGGCCGTGGACGCGGAGGAGGAGATTGCCAAGATGCAGCGCAAGATTGGCGGCCAGGTACAAAAGGTGGCCATTTCACAGCTCACGGGGCAGAACAGGAAAAAGGTCAACATTGGCAACGAAGACGCCGACGAGATGGACGGCATGTGAGAGCTGAAGCGGAGGACCGTAGTGTTCAGAGAAGACTCGTTCAAGAGAACCCGCCATCGTCTCACCAATCTGTTTGGGACGGTACTATCGTCCGTCATTCCCGTGATGTCCACCTCGTCCCAGTCGATGACACGCCACGGCTCTCGCTGGGTGAGGTTATCAATGTAGCTACCCCGTACACATATGCTATTGATGGGATGGGCCTGCCCTATTCCTGCCCTTGCACCGTCACCTTCTTTGACTTGAGTGGCTGCCCACATCCATCGATTCTGTACGCAACATCTGTCTTGCTCCTCCCTGGCCCCGCGACGCCCTGTCCTGGGGCCTTTGCTCCCCCTCCCCTTGTCCCCATTCTGATTCCAGGGGAGGATAGAAAAATAAAACATCCCGCTATTGGCTACCCCCCATATGGTGCAGACAACGGGAGAACCCACGGAGTCGGCTGGTTCCAACGGTGGGGCTGCCGAGGGCATTTTTCGTCACCTTGCGCACTTGTTCCCGATTTCCGTGCGGTTGGCGCCAGCGCCAAATGGCAATAGCTTCAACTGTTTCTCTCGCTTGGCTCGCTCAAACTTTTGACAGAGAGATGGTGCGGAACAGGAAAGAAGGAGGAGCAGAACCAGATGACGGGAACCAGAACTCCAACCCACCAGTGTCGGTGCAATTCGCCCCCTCTCTCTCTCTCTGTCTCCTGCTTTTGCCTAGCCTCGCTCGCCCTGCTGGACTCGCGGATCCCGTACGCGAGGAATGCATACGCTCCGCTCGCCGGGTTGGCCTTTCAACTCTTCCCACCGTGTCATGTCTCTTGGTAATCAGGGCAGCATACCAGCGTCAGGTACACCTTGCCCCATTTGCTATTGCTGTGTTTTAATCGACTCACTTTGACGGTTCGACCTGTCCGACTCCCCGCCCTTCTTCTGATGCGGTACTCGTAGGACTCTAAGAGGATACGTATAGAGAATGAGACGGATGGGATGAGGCTGGTTCGGCACTGACCACGCGATGAGCTGGTCAAAAGAAGCAAGAAAATAGAGGTTTCCGGGGGAAAGCCCACGATGTCCTTGCCTCGCCAACGGCAACAGTTGACCTTCCCGCCAAAAGAGACCGGGGGAAGCGCGAATTCGAGTAAAGGCGACGGGATTAACATCCATCGAGCCGGTACCCGCAGATCCAAAAACGATCGTCCATCTCTCGTCAGTGTGTGGTGGGCAAGCCAAACGTTCCTCCGTCCAACCCCCTTGCATACCTCCTCCGCCCCCAATTCGTCCACCCCCTCCAAGCTCTAGCTTCTTGTCCGCCTTTTTTTTTTTTAAATCGATCCGCGGATTGCCATGTGGAGAGAACGAACGAGGGTAGGATTGACCAATCCCTGCAAGAAATGATGGAAGGCCGGGAAAGGTACTTGACACTTGACAATTGGGGAGCACGTACGGAGTACATCCCAGGGCAAAGGGAACCGATACATGGACACAAGCACAGAGAGAAACTCGGGGGAGAGACATACATAGTTCCCTCGGATCTGCTTCGCAGCTGTCAAGGTCATGTCATGTCAGACATACGTAGTATACACAGACGGACGGACATACACCCAATGGGGCCCACGCCTTCGGCTGGATCGAGAAATATGTGTTGCGTCTTCCCTCCCTCACATGACTCTCTCACTCTCTCAGTCTCTCTCTCACACTCTCACTCTCTTCGCCTCGTTCAGATTTGGCGAATACGCCCCTAGCCCAGCCCCGTGCCGTCAGAAGTGCTCTGCCTGCCCTGATGTGATCTTTCCCTTGGCTACCTACCTACGTAGCTCTAGCTCTAGTTCTAGCTATAGCTCTCTAGCTTCCTGGTTTTGCTCCGGAGCTTCGAGCCGAATTAGCCCACATGCAAAAGGCACACACACACAAACACACACACACATACACACTGTCTCCCTCTATATTGCTCTGGCCAAAATGCGTATGCGTATGTGTTGCATATGCGCATAGGCGTATACCCGGGCCTCTCAACCAACTTCCTCCTTTGGGTCATACCCGTCTGCCTCTATTCTGCCTACCGAGCACTCCCTTCGGTCAGCAAACATCCAGACCGCTCTCTCTCTCCCCAGTAAAAGCCGAGAACCAAACCAACCCAAAAGGATAAAAGTGGAAACTGCCCTTGGACCCTAGCTAACAGTCTAACAGTCATTCACGTGAAAAAAAGGGCAGCAGCATCCAGAACCTCTGCCTTTCCATCTATCTACGTGTTGGTCATCCCCAAACGAGCACAGGGCTGAGGGTTTAGGACGTATTCGTGTGCTTTTGTGGCATTTCTCGGGAATGCAACGAGTAGCACGATGAAGCAGGCAAAAAGGGGGGGCGTGTGTTGTTCACATTGCTCCTTGAATCCCTCCGTGCTGTCTGGAACCCGCAGACACCAAACAGAGGCAAGAAGAGGCTTCTGTAGTTTGGTGTATCTTTCTCATGCTATTCCAGACTCGTTGGGCTCTGCCCGCTCTCGCTTGTCTCCCATCGGTCAGCGGCGGGATGTTTACGTGTTGAACCCTCTTTTCGACGATCATGACCCTTTCCCTTGCCCTCCCCTCCCCCCGCCCACCCCTCATGTAGACCAGAGACCCTCCGAGAAAGCGGGTGTACCTGACTTGAGGAACTTATATTGACGTACGTTCCCATACCAGTGTCGTTGCTTCCACACTCTCTCCACGCTCCAAGCCTCTCATAACCTCAGTCTCTTCCTCTCCGGGTTCCGTCCAGGGGACCATCGGAACCGTACTTCCCCACGTGTGCCAATCTTGCGGGAAGAACATACAACACAAAGCGAGAGAGAAGACCACGGGACCATTCTCATCATATAAACTTTCCCACCCCCCTCCCCAGCCATCGCCTCGGGCAGCGGGAGGAATTCAAACTCATACACTCCTTCAGACACACAACTGTTACAGCCAGCCAGAAAAACAACAACAAAACACCATCCTTTTCGGATTTCAGCTTTCCCATCATCTCGCCCCATTCCATTCCTTTCCCTCCATACGATACCAAATCCCTCGAGGAATCCACGGAACCCCACCCTTGAACCCCTCTAGGGAGCAATATCAAGCGAAGCACAACTAGGTAGTCCGCCCTTCTCCAGGCAAAAGAAATCGAAACAAAACCCTTGCCCGCCCCGTTCACGAAATTCCTCAAGAGTCATTCCTTTTGCTCTTCGCCATTCGCCTCTCATTCTTTTTCAGTCTTCCATTCTTTCCCTTCAGGGGTATCTTCGTGCCTTGTCAAGGAATCCGTTTACAATCCAGTCTCCTTACCAACGCATACCCTTACCCCAGGTTAGCAAAGAACGGAAGCCCACGTTTCTGACGACGCAGCCGTCGTCAAGTCAGCCATTGACGAGAAACGGTTCACACAATCCTCCAAGCAGAAAGAAACCCCCCCATCACCATCCAGAATGGAGCACCCTCGCCCCGTCCTACCGTCTCAACGGTACTCACCCTCCCCCGTCTACAGCTACGACAGCAGACGATGCACGCCGACGGGACGCCAGCCCCTTCGAGAGTCGACGGGCAACATCCAACCCGGCTCGCACCTCGGCAGCCTGGCCTCGTCGTGTCGTAACAGCCCCCTCAGCCTCTTCTCCCCGAGCCTGACCAGCATGCCCACCCCGCCCGTCGTACCATCCCAGGCCGGCTCGACTTACCGCGGCGTCGGCAGCACGCTGAGAAGACCCGACACCTCCCTGCTCGCGAGACGCGGCCGCCACGACATCAACCCCATCTACTACGCCTCCGAATTCCGTCCGTACCGGGACAAGCAGGACCAGAAGGACCCCAACGAAAAGCAGATCTGGCCGCGTGTATTGGAGGATGCTTTCCTCGACTGTAAGTCCAGGCCGCCGCCACTCGACTGTTCCGTAATGGTTTCTGACACAAAAGGAAAAGCACTCCTCATCATCCCCCACATGGGGAGGAAGAAGTACAGCATGCAGGGGAAGCAGTTCGGGCGGAACATGCTCATCAGCGAGTACCTCTGGATCGCCTACTGCTGCAGCTTGCAGCCCGGGCAAAAGGCCGAGGAGAGGAAACGGAAGCAGGTGTCGAGTCACATCCAGGTCGTGAAGAAGATGTTTGAGAAGCACCGGTGCTGTAGGTCATCCCTTCCGCCCGCCAGCCCGAAATCACGCACTGACGTCCATCAGATCACTTCTTCTTCGTCAAGGACCCCGACAAGAGCGAGGCCCGTCTCAAGGACAACATGGAGATGCCTTCCTTCAAGGACAACCCGGTTCTCATCGCTCTCTCCGAGGGTCGTCTGCCAGATGTCCGCCCCAACTATGAGTACTTTTCCCAGATCCTGGCCATGGACTCGCTCGTCGTCATGCGACCCAAAACTTGCTGGATCTTTGTTGCTTCCCCACACGTACGCATGGAGGAGAGCGGCGAGGCATATAGTCAGGACGGCAAACTCCTCGACCACGAATACTACCCCCACTTGGAGAAGAACCTGCAGAAAGAAGACGGCATGGCGCGCGGCCTCAACGGCAGCGTTTTGCTGCACGAGTACAACCGCGAGATTGCGCAGAAGGAGTCGTCAGCCGTCACGGAGCTCGCCCAGGAATGGGAGGCCAAGTTTCCCCCCTTGTCCAAATCTCTGGACCATGCCATCCAAGACAACAAGTGGCTCGACATCCTCGAGATGACGACGACGCTCGAGATCCACCCCCGGAGTAATTTCCCCTTTGGCTCGGAGCTCAACGGCTTCGTTGAGCTGAACATCTCCCAACCCCACCTGCAGAACCATCGCTGGAAGTGCATCACAAAGCTCGCGCGCCCGGAGGAGCTTCGCCGCGGGGACAACGAGCCCAGCGTCATCGAACAAACGAGCGAGGTCGGCGTGCAGTGGACACACCGCCCCGGGTGCCAGGACAGCAAGTTCGACTGTGACTGCCGCAGCCGGCCCCGCCAGGACGTCCGCGTGCCATTCCCCGCTGCCGAGTGGGCGAGCATACTCAGCACCTGCGCGGGTTACCTCGAGCCTGCCGAGAGCAAGACCAAGATCGAGGACGAGGAGGAGCGGATCAAGGCTGCCGAGGAGGCCGCCGTCGACGCCGAGCGCTTCACCGCCGAGCTCATCCAGCAGGTCGGCATGTTCCAAGAATTGTGGTCATCTCCGCACGATAACAACGGTGACCGCCGCGTGTGGACACGCCGGGGCATCATTCTCTGGAAGTTTCGTACCATCCACGCCTTTGACGACAAGTGGAACCCCACCTACGAGAAGCCGGCCGCGCAGAAGGGGAGAAAGCCGGCCGAGGACGACAGTGACGAAGGAACGGCTCCACCCCGCCGCGGTGGTCGGCCGAAGCGGGTGTTCAACCCTCCCGGCACGACATGGCGCTTCCTCACAGCGCTGGACCCAGTCTCCCAAGCCCATCAGCAGAACGTATGCGTCAACCCCGCCGTGGCTCCGGCGCGCGACATGCTCATGGCCCCGACGCCTCCATACTCCCACCATCTCGCGGCCGTCATGAACGACAACCTCACTTCAGCCTGGGACTCAGTCACCATGCCCGGACAGCTCCCCAGTCTCGCATCGACAGGAACACTCGGTCTGATGGACAGCTTTTCACACGGCCTTGCCACACCACCCCCAACAGCATCCATTCATTCATCCTACGCCAGCAGCTACGATGGAAGTCACGAGCTCGCCAGCGGATCTCACCATCAGCTCGACTTCTTGGGCACAACGTCCCTGGGTAGCCAGAGCACCCTCGTGACCGACATGGCACCGACGCCTGCGGACCCCTTTCTATCTGCCACAGGGGGCATCCAAGTCTCAAACGGCGTGAACGTGGGTGTCTACGACGACGCCGACTGCGAGGGCATCTCCGAGTGGGACGCGACGACGTCCTCCTTCCACGGTCTCGGCCACTGGAACGGCTGGAGCGAGTCGGACGCAAAGACGCAGCAGTGGCAGAGCGAAAACCAGCGGAGCACCGCGGCCAACGCCAGCCTCTGGGCGGAGGGCCACAAGGACCCTCAGCAGCCGTGGAGTCAGCAGCCGTGGGCCCAGGCCGTGTCGGCAGTGGCTGCGGTGGCCGGCTCGGACGGCAGGACTGGGTGGTCGCCCGTCGACCAGCAGCGCCCTCTCCCATCGCTCGACCAGATCAGCCCGCTCAAGTCTATCACGGGCAGCAGGAAGAGGGCGCGGTCCAACAGCCTCGACATGGAGAATCGGGAGAATTTCCCCGCGACGGCCATCCAGAAGCTGGTACACCACCACCAAGCGCCGGCGGCCGTCATGGAGGAAAGCGGCAGCCACGGACATCGGAGCTGGGATTGAAACATCCAGACCTTGGTCGGCCGATGACAGCAGCTGAAAGAGATGTGATACGCCAATGGGACGGACTTTGCATGCAGCGGGCATTGATTTGAAGATGGGACAAAAGGGCAGACGAGTAACGGCCGCGTCATTTGAAACAGAAACGCCGCGACAGCGTCTCTTATTCGGGATGGGAATTGACTTTGGACGTGCTGGGGGAACAAAAGAACGAACCCTTTGATACCATTAATCCTGTACCGTACAGTCGAGTTCGTATGGGAATGTTTTATGCCGATTGGACTTTGACCTGAGAGAGGACACCAAACATCGACTCATTTTTTTAAGCCTCGGGCGTTGCTTCCACGCATGAACGTCTGTCTTGTTTCGCCTGTCATTCTCATGGCCTCAACGTGGGTTTGGACGAGCGAGTGGTCAAGAGGACTTCGCTGAGGTGATGAGATGAAACGACAGAAGAGGCGTGCGTCGAGCTGACGTGGGTGACCCTTGCCAGCGTCACCCAGCCTTTTGCAGTGGTCCTCTCAGTTCTCATCAGCGTTTGAGGCGATGGAAGCTAAAAGGTTGGATGACCCTCAGCAATGCCAAGAGTGGTGTTTTGAACGGCTGTGGGCTCTGTTTCTTCTGATGTCTCTTTGTCCACCTCTCGGGTTCTTGGCTCCGTCATTACGTTGTAGTTGTGGATGTGATAATGCTCAGGATCATCTTCCTTGCTCCCAAGTGGGACGTGTTATTGCATGTTCTATTGCCGCACGAGAGACGCGGAGGCAGGCGTGGATACGACTGCGTGAACACTGAAAACGTGGATGAGAGCGTGGTGTGGACGGGGTGCGGTAATTAGTGCAGATGCTCTGGAAGCGAAAGCCGATCAGTGGAAGTGGGTAAAAGATGTTCGCAGGGTTTCTTTGTCTTCTTGGGCTGGGACGGACGAGGGACTGCGTGTGGTCTGAACAACGTGGACGGCCGGCGCAGATGAAACACCGCATGTCTGATCAGACCGAGGTGTATGATATCGGGTTGCTGCGAGCTCGACAGGCTCGACGGCACAGCTCGCCATCATCCGAGAGATGCCTTACGAGGCGGCTGAGTCAAGATTAATCCCGACGCCGTAGTGTCTAAATAATGGCTTGAAGTGAAATTGTATTGCAGCGACAAGACAAGCGCCGTCCAATTGCGCCTCACAGCCACGATGAACGAGCCGCTACCCGGAATCGTCCGCCAGTTTTTTAGCGTGCGGAGGTTGACTGACTAGGATGCGCACAGATGGATGAGATGGGATAGATTCGCCATTCCCCGGCAGCGGCCAGAGGACTCCGAACCGGGATGGGCTTGGGTCGATGGGTTCTTGGGCATTGAGCACGGAGGCGAAGGTGACATCTCCAGACACAAGATAAGACGGCAGAGTGTGTGTGCTAAGGTAGGGGTCGAGGAGCGTGTTTCGAAGTCGATATCGACAACACTCGCTCGACGTTGTCTAGCCTTTGACCTCTAGGGTTTTCGAGGCGATGCTCAATCAATAACTCTGGGCTTGGGGTTCTTTGTGTTTTTTTCCTTGGCTAGACAAGGGAGTCGGGCGAACAAATCCTGTAGTCGAACGAGGGCTTGTTGACGCATCGTAGATGGTGAGATTTGTGGCTGTTCGGTGCGCAACGTGGGCTGGAATCTGTACGTAGTATATTCGCGACTCTGTCCGCGGCAGAGGAACCGGGATGCTTCGTCCCCAACGAGCACTTCTCAAATGCCACCGGGAAGCATTGGATGATACGCAGCAGTCGCCGGGACGAAAGTGGACACTCGGCAGATAAAACCCTGGTTCTTCGTTCTCGGGCTGTATTCTTGTAGCGAGCGGATTCCGATATTATGAGTAATTCTGTCGACGGTAGTCAGCGCCAGTGATAACCAATAGAGCACATTGGCAGACCCTTGCGTATGTTCGGCGCGGCAAACAAGCGGTGGCTGAGTCGATCCGACAATGACACGGCGACAAAAGAAGCAAGCATGTTGAAGAGGCGGACGGGAATGGCGTCGAGATATTGGTGGTAACCGCCGACCGGTAGTCAACGGTGGAACGGGCAGAAAAGAAGGCGACTACGACGTCCAGTGTGGATGCCAATTCTGGCAGGCGCCGCAAGGATCGAGCAGCGGCTGCCAGTCATGGTGGTGGTGGACCCTTGCTTCTGGAGCTCGCTTACTTCGAGCAGCGGCCGCATGGACTGGACTGACTGGATGAGGTGCGTCGATCTTCTGAGATGCGTGAGCCCCTTGTTCCAGAACTTTGCAGTGAAGGACAGCAATGGTAAGTATCTCTATTACCATTTTTGCGCTGGGAAGATAAATGTTTCGGCGTTCGCTAGGTAGCCCTGACACGCATCCGCGAAGAACAGGGACTGCGGCGGCTAAGTCAGATCGGTGCGACCCACGATAATAGCGGTCGACAGGTGCTAACTAGTAGGTACCTTCCCGCTGGAAATACCGTGGTCGGTACGGATACTTGAGAGACTTCAGGTTGTCCATCTTAGGTAAGAATGGGACTCACAACGCTCCACTACCCGTGGTGGGTGACGAGTCTTCGAGTTCCAATTAAAGTGGGGGCGGGCACGGGTATTACCTCGCATTCGTCGTCTTAGCGCAGACCATCTCCCGTCGACCCAACGTCCAGTCCTTCTAGGCCAAGACCGCACTTCGACTTCACTCGTTCCTTGTCAAACATTGACCTGGGGCTTTTTGAAGCATCGTCCTCGACTGGCGCCCAGTACATCCCATTAGAAACATGCTCTGATGTACTCCTCGCCCTTCGTCCCATCATCAGACCCGTCCGACCCTATGGCCGGCCCCCGGCACCGAGCAGTATTGCTCGCTCTTTGGCCATGACCCCCCTGTCCGAGTGCCATGCCGCCGCATGCCTCCACTGCTGTGGTTTTGGATCGAGGCGACAAGATGCGCCGCATGGGTGCGTGCCTGTCAGTCGGGCCCTGCTGCCGTCACGTGGCCCTAACTAGTCAGCAGCCTACGTACATGGTAGTATGAGTCTAGATGAGTAGGCAGACCGGGGTCAGGCGGCAGATGCGTGTGTCTATTGTGTGTGTCACAGTCATGATATTAAGCCCAGCCTGACCTCTCCATCCCAAAACGGTTCTTCCTGATCTCACCATCTCGACCGTCAACGTCAAGGCTTTCTCTTCTTCGCGCTGGCCTCACTAATTCGGGATTTAAGGACAGAAACAATCGTATTGTTTCTTCTTCCTTTCCTTCGAGGCCTATTTCGAGACCGCCTAATCTCTTAGTTCAAATCTTTTCAATTTGTGGGTGTGTGCATGAGGCAGGCAGGATCCTTCCTTTATCCGCCCATTGTTCGTTCCTTCGAACAACAACGAGACCAAGACCGTGTTGCCTATCGTGTCGCCTATTGCCCATAGACCTCGACCTCCCCTCACCTCCCCTCACCAACAGCCCCACTCTTACCGAAAACCTCACTGAACAACACCACTGAACATCTACAACTGAGCGAACGAAACGAGTAACAGGGCTTCCCAGTAGTCTTTGTCTTCTTAGATACCTTCTATTCTTGACTCAGCAGGCATCTGACTGTGCTGGACCATTGACACCAACCCAACTGTTCAACTTGTTGCTACAGCCAACCGTCCTCATCCAGACCCTTACAACTACCCTGAGTGCTTGGCCTACTTAAGCATCACCAAACACTCAGCTACATCCTCTCACCAACATCCTCTCACCAACAACACTACCAACAACACTTCCAACATCAACAACGAGAAAAAAATCCAGCTTCACTCTAAACAGCTTACTTTCGGTTCTTTTAGAAGACTTGAATTTTTTCAGCTTCTTTCTGCATACTTTTGCAGGTAAGTTGGTTGCTCCTTCTCTTCTAGGACCGAGGGACCGCAGGGCTCACACATTTTCTCTCGCACACTTAGTTGCCCTTTTCAATTTTGTGATTCCCACAAACCCTCCCGCGATCTCTGCTCCTCTTCCAAATCGCACCCTTCGGAAACTCACTTGCTCTCATCCCAAACGTCAAAAACAAGCATCAAATCATCCCTTTTGCCCAAATCATCTCATACCCCTTCATCCCAGCATCCGAAAACCATCATCATGCGTTCTCAGTTGCTTCCCATCCTCCTGGCTTGCCTTCTCGGCTTTGTTGCCTCTCACTCTTGGGTTGAGGAGCTCCTTCGCGTTGCCAGCAACGGTACCCTCGTCGGCCCCTCTGGCTACTCTGATGGTTGGAACGGCCGTGGTGCTGGCTTTAACGACGACCTTTACACCAACCGCCTCCCGAGCCAGGGCGTCAAGATGTGCAAGACGGCTGGCCAGCCTCAGCCCGCCAGCTTTCCTCACCTGACCGCTGCCCCCGGCGACTTCATCTCCCTCCGCTACCAGGAGAACGGTCACGTCACCAAGCCCGAGAGCCCCAGAAACAAGCCTCTCAACCGCGGAACCATCTTCATCTACGGCACCACCCAGCCCAAGGTCGACGACACCGTGTTCGACGCTCACCGCCAGTGGACCGTTGATGGCAAGGGCGGCGACGGTCGCGGCAGACTGTTGGCCACGCGCAACTACGACGATCTCCAGTGCCACCAGATCAACGACAGCCCCATCTCGCAGAAGCGCAAGGCTGAGTTCGCCCACACCGCCATCCAACCCATGGGTGACAACATCTGGTGCCAGTCTGCCTTCCAGATTCCCGAGGATGTTGCCCAGGGCGCCAGCTACTCCATCTACTGGGTCTGGTCTTGGCCTACCTTCAAGGCGGAGGCGGACACTGCCGGCACTGAGAACGGTATCTTTGCTGACTTCCCTCCCCAAGACGCCCACCTCGATAAGCGTGCTCTCATCTCCGACAGGATCGAGACTGCCGAGGTTTACACCAGCTGCTCTACCATCAAGATCGAGGGCGAGAAGCTCGTCAAGGGTGCCACCGACTCGGCCTCCGCCAAGAACAGCGACAGCCTGGCTGGCTTTTCCTTCCCTTCTACGACTGACTACAACATCAACGCCATCAAGGACCAGCTCGAGAACCAGTTCCTCGTCGCCATTGACGGTGCTGGCGTTCCTGACAGCTCCCCCGGCAACGGTACCGAGAGCAGCCTCCCCTCGTCTGCTCCCACTTCATCTCCTACACCCACCTCGAGCCCTGATGGCAACAAGGCCCGTATCGTCACCGTCACCGCCGAGGCTCTGACCATGTACTCGGTTCTTACCGTCACTGTCGCCCCCCAGCCTACCCCCACCCCGTCCAACTTGGCCGGTGGTGATGGTGAGGTGAAGCCGACCCCTTTCCTCCAGGGACGTCACATTCGTGGCCGGGACTCCTGGAACTTCCACCAGCGCGTCTAATTCGCAGTGGTCATCGCTCAGGCAATACAGGTGCATCATAGCAGTTCTTCTACAAGGGTCTTGCAGCACATCATGAGACTCGGCTTGCAGCGACAACTGCTGCACTTGGCATGTGCTTGCATCAAAGTTCTGGTTTGACAACGATTGACGATTTTCTTTTCTTTCCTTTTCTGGTTGCGTCTCGATTGAGTCCGACGCTTATGAGTCCCATGCCCCTCTCTGCATTCTGGCCCCACCCATGGGTTAGACGGTTACATACATCAGCTACAGGCATTGTTTCCCTTTACTCTTTCCGGATACACAGCTACGGAACTGGACAACAGGTTTTGGTGGACATTGGCGTACGCCCAGGCAGAGGGCATCATTTGGGCACAAAGCCCTCGGACACGGGTATCGGTTTTCTTTCTCAGCTTATGGTACATGACATGGCACTGGCATGATGACCTGGGGCGTTGGGGATTGGTCTTTCAATGATACCACCTTGGGCAAGCAAGCTTCCCAGGCTATTACATGGATACGGTCTTTTTTCATATGGTCATTCAGGGTCTCTTTAGCATGTGTGCTTCTCAACTGGAGGCCTCTTTCTTTGTGTCTCTCGGACCCCGTCATTCAGGCTTTCGGATTTTTCATAGTTTCCCTCTGGTATGAGTGGCTTGATGCTGCTCTCAGGTGGTCGGAAAAGGGTCTGGCTGGATATGGGGGATGGTGGATATCGGAGGAATGCCCCAGCGGGGATACGGATACGCATGGCTTCAGGACACACTGAGCTAGAAGTTTCAGTGGAATGAATCATTTTAGGTAGTCACCTTCTCGTGCCCCCGTTCGTCCCCTGTGATGACTTGCTACTGTGACGACGTGTGCTTCTGGGATACTTTGTCTCTTCTCATGGTGAATATATGTGAGTCTTTGTGGTGCCCAGTGGTGGCCAGGTCACACAAAGATGCTGTTCCGTCCACCTCCTTGTCTGGCCTTCCTCTATTGCCATCTGAATACTTCTAGAGCACAGTGGAAGAGGTCCCACCCAGTAGATCTCCCAAGTCAAGGTTTCTTCCGTTTAGCTAGCAGTGTCCGTCAGATATCTGGCCGAACGAGGGAGCAGCAGAGGGTAAACCAGCCCGACGCGACCTCATTCGGTATTATGGAGACTAAACGATGGTCAGAGGTGGCCGCGCAGCAGCAATTTTAAATTTCATCCTAAAAGTATGTAACCTGCAGAATCACTTGCTGGTGTGATGAAATCCCAGCCCGCAGGGTGGCGAGACGAGATCAGCCAAGGCAGACAAGACAGCACTCATCGAAGAGCTGCTGATTGGAATCTTGCCCGTCAAACGGGGGAACAGCGTCACCACAGCACCGCGCCTTGATGACCGAGCAAACATCATGAGTGGTGCTTCCAAAGGGAGAGCAGGAAGAAAAGATGTTCTGGCATTGTGTAAATATTCTGCTGGCCTTCTTCGCTTGGCCATTAGTTGTAGGAAGTAAGCAAAGCAAAGTATTCATAAGCAGGGCTAGCCAGTAGCAACGATTCATCGCAGGAGTAGGCAGATCCGGCTACATCCAACGCGTGTTCCGCGAAACGGGCTTTGTTCATAAAACCATGTTTATCCCATGGGACCGGAGGAACACGTACGGGGTGCCAGCGGGCCTCTCTGCAGCAGGGTGCTCTTTCCGGAGAAATTTGGCTAGTAAGCAATATGAGAATACCAGTCTCTGGTATGGCACTTGTGATTCATGATGATACACCAGATGATCACAACATTCTGGTTGGGAAAAAGCGTGTTTTTTGTATGATGAATGCCATGATCGTCTGTGATCTGACCAAAAGGCAACACGACACATAAAAAGCGCCATTTCACTCCCAACAAGCCGAAATGCAGTACTTTTCCGCCCGACTCGAGCTAGTATCGATTATTACACGGCAAGCCATCGTCCCAAGCCTCACGGTTTCTCCCGTCTCCCCATTCGTGACACTTCATCCCCCACGATTCGAGACGCCCAGAGAGCGTTTACATTTCACCGCACTGCGCAATGACCACATCCTGGTTCGGCTGGTCCTTTCCGCGGTACCCCGTCCGCGTCGCCTCCATCATCTTGACAACCTCCATGCCGTCGACGACCTTGCCGAAGACGACGTGCTTGTTGTCCAGGAACGGCGTGGGGACGGTGGTGATGAAGAACTGCGAGCCGTTGGTGTTGGGACCGGCGTTCTGCGGATTTCGTCAGCAACACTCCACGTGGAGCAGCATTAGCCGGAAAAGGTGGAGGAGAGGTTAGACTCACGGCCATGGACAGCAGACCGGGCGTGTCGTGCTTCAACGTGAAGTTCTCGTCGGCGAACTTTGTCGTGCCGTAGATGCACGTCGAACCGGTCCCGTCGCCGTTGAGGAAATCTCCGCCCTGGCACATGAAACCCTGGATCTGCGCGCGGGTGCCGTCATCCGTCAGCCTCGCTCGCCTGCCTCTTGACCGACAGGCGTGAACCGTGACTTACTATGCGGTGGAACTTGGACCCCTTGTAACCCTGCGGCCGGCCTGTGGCGTTCTTGGACTCGCCGGTGCAGAACTGGCGAAAGTTCTCGGCCGTCTTGGGCACGACGTCCTGGAACAGCTCAAAGGTGATGCGGCCCAATGGCTCACCTGCGGAACTGCGTTAGCTCTAGCCGCCGTGTGGTTCTCCGTCACGGAGGGCTGTTGGTATCGGCGCCGGGTAGGGCGAAAGCATGCGAACGAGGCAGGGAGTCAAGCCACGTCCTGGACTTCCTGCCATGCCACGAGGTCAGTTGGAGCTTGGCAGAAATTCCAGACCGCCACCGTCGTCGTCGGCCCTCCCTCCCCTGCATCCCATGCTTAACCATTCTCCCCCGCACGCCGAGAATACCGAGCGAGCCTGCTAGCACGGGCCGTGACCCAGGCGGGGATGGGCGTGTCTACCTACCGCCGAGCGTGATGTCGAAAAACACCCTATCGACGCCATGCGTTAGCCACCTTGTCGATGTTTTGCAACATTGCGCGCCGTATATCCAGTCACCCCTTCTCCGCTGGGAGAATTGGGATGTTGACACGCGCAGACTCAGCCACGACAAGAGCTCAAGGGTCGTGAGCTAGACCATGGTATGTTGTAAGGGTGAGAGCGAGAGAGAGGCGGAGCTCGATGCAGCCAAGACGTTGCCACAAGTCCAAAATGCGTGCGGCGGACAGAATTTGACTGGACATGGACAGCACAATTGCACTTACAGCGGGTTGCCGGACTCCGGGAGCTTCGTGGGAGGCATGGCTGGTTGATGGTGTGTTTGTGTGAGTGGGTTTGGTGAGTGACGGACCGACGGTTCCAATTGTGTTCTAATACGTACTCTGCGCTCAGGTAGGTACAGTGTGAATGTGGTTGAGGGGGCTGTGCGCGCCGAAAGGAACCACTATAATTTATTTGACTGAATGGCGATTCGTTGGTGGGAAAAGGTACGGAGTACAGAGCACCTACGTGCCACAGAACCTGACAGGTGGGTCCCGGCGCGCCGAACGGTCGGATCGGAAGTAAGTGGGGGGAGAAGCGCCGGTGGAGACGATGCTCCGGCCGATGCGGAGTGCACCTTCGCAAAGTTGTCAGGGCCTGACGGAATGCAGCCTGCCTTGAAGACCAACCTGGATGGGCCACGAATGGGCCACGACTCAACAACAGGCTTGTAGACTTTCGACGAATAGCTCGCCACTATCACGTCTCTTTGAAGGATAGATATATCGTAGTAGGGTACGCGGATCACAAACATCCCACAACTAATTAGTAGCTATTCGTCGCGCAAGTTGGAAACCCATCTGCCAGCATCCTCGTGAGGGACAGGCAGCTCTCTGTTCTAACCACGTCACTTCATCATCAGCTGGAAAACGGCTTTCGGGGTATGTTTTGGCAATTCGCAGCCCATGCACCTTATCCTCCAGCAATTCCCAAAGCGAAGTTCACACAGCCGCAACCTGCTCTACTCTCGCGCGTAAACATCGTGTTCCCCATGAACTAACCCACATCATCTTTCCTCTGCCGCCAAACTGTACAACTTTGGACGAATACCACCCTTTGACCCGTCAGGGATGGACGTTCACGACATCGTATTGGTGCCCTCATAAACCCCTCCCCGCGCCGCGGGTGTCTCCAGCCTTGGCGCTCGCCCTGCATCTACCCGAGAAATTCTTCCACCGCTTCGCTTGCACGGAACATCTCTCGACGCGCTTCTGGCCTCTACCACATGTTCAACCACAATGGCCCGGCTGCTACTCTGTCACCGTCAGCCTCTGGCCAGCCCTGAATGACCTCATAATACAACCTCGTGTAAATCAACGAGTTGCTGAATGTAGAAAGGGTAAATGAAATACCTTGACACGTACGGCACCTCCGACCCGTGCTGTTTAAATAGACCACCGAGACTCTGTTCCCAATGCCTCCTCGTCCTCGTGAAATTTACCACCTCGTGTAGAAGGAACCATAGAAAGTATGAGGTCCGTCACGACCCTCTCGCTCGCCGCGCTGCTCATCGGCCGCAGCGCGGTCATGGCCGCCCTCACCACGAGCGAGAACGCAACCCACCTGACCCTCACCAACACGCGCCTCTCCGTCGTCCTCACCCGGTCCAGCGGTCACATCACCGATTTGACCCTCGACGGCCAGGACCTCTTGGGCCCTCTCGACGGCAACCGCGGCAAAGGTCCGTACCTAGACTGCTCGTGCACGCCCTCCGGCTTCTGGACCCCCGGCGGCACGTCCGCTCTGCGTCTCGTCAACGGCACCGACACCTCCGGCACGCCCTACGCGGGCCTCATCATGTCCGACCGCTTCGCCGCGACGAACCAGACGCTATCGCAGTACTTTTTTCTCCGCGGCGAGGAGACTGGGCTGCACGCCTTCTCGCAGTTGACGTACTTCAACGAGTCCCTGCCGCTCCTGCGCAGTCTCGGCGAACTGCGCACCCTGTTCCGTCCAAACACGCCGCTGTGGACGCACTTCTCCACGAGCGAGGGCAACTTTGGACCTCTGCCGCGCTCCGAGACCTTTGCTCAGGCCCTCACGGTGCAGGATGCCACGTCCTACGTAGGGAACGTTCCCAGCGATCCGTATACCCAGGAGTACTCGGACTACTTCACGAAATACTCCCTCTCCGAAGCGTGGCGGAATCACGACGTCCACGGGGAGTTCAGTGACGGTTCCACCAGCGCCGACGGCAGCACCTTTGGCGCCTGGCTCGTCCACAACACTCGCGAGACGTACTACGGCGGCCCACTACACTCGGATCTCGTGGTGGATGGAATCGTGTACAATTACATGGTGTCCGGTCACCACGGCGCGCCCATGCCCAACATCACCCACGGTTTCGACCGCACGTGGGGACCGCAGTATTACTACTTCAACAAGGGCGCGCCGGGGGCCTCCGTCAACGAGCTGAGAGCCGACGCCGCGCAGTTTGCCGATCCGGAATGGAGCGCCCAATTTTACGACAGCATCGCGCCTCACGTTCCCAACTTCATCTCTTCGTCGCGCCGAACCAGTTTTGAGGGTCGCGTGGAGCTACCCAAAGGCGCCCAGCGTCCCATCATCGTCCTTTCAGAGAACAAGCAGGACTTCCAGCTCAACGTTTTCGAGACCAAGTCCCTGCAATACTGGGCCGAGATCGACTGCGGCAAGTTTAGGATCCCGCAGGTCGTCGAGGGCACATATCGTGTGACCATCTACGCCGACGGCATCTTTGGATGGTTCGTCCAGGACGACGTCGAAATCTCGGCGTCGTCGTCTTCCACGTCGGACTTTTCGTGGGTCGAAGAAAGCGCCGGCGCCGAGGTCTGGCGCATCGGCGTACCGGACAAGTCCGCCGGCGAGTACCTCCACGGCTACGCCCCGGACACGTCGAAACCGCTGCAGCCGGAGCAGTACCGCGTATACTGGGGCCAGTACCAGTTCGACGAGGACTTCCCCTCGGGCGTGCGCTTCGAGGTCGGCGAGAGCGACGAGGGCCGCGACCTCAACTACATCCACTGGTCCTTCATCCCTGCCAAGGGCAACCACCTGCGGCAGGAGAACTACTACGACAACGTCAACAACTGGACCGTCGTCTTCGATCTCGACGCCGAGAAGTTGAGCGCGGCCAAGACGGCAACCTTCACCGTGCAGATCGCCGGCACCAAAACAGCCAACGGCAACGCCAAGTGGACCGTCTCCGACCACCCCTACGCCAACCTGCCGTGGACCTTTGACTTCAACGGCGCGTACGAGGACACATGGTGGATTCCCTACTGGCGAAGCGGATCCTGCGGCGTGCGCAGTGCTGTGGCGTGTCAGAACATTGAGAACAAGTTCGTCTTTGACGCGGCGGTGCTGAAGGAGGGGAAGAACGAGCTCACGCTGAGTCTGCCCTTCAACGCGAGCAGCATCGAGACCGCGCTTTTGCCTGATGCGTTGTACCTTCAGTACGACGCGCTGAGGCTTGAGTTGAGCTAGTGGTAGCAAAAGGTAGCAGGCCTGCGTTGGCCATAGAAATCCGCATCATCTATTCAAAGAAGTCTGCAGTCCTCGTCGAGTATTCTTCTTTGCTGAAAGCGCACGTTTCTTGCGTTCCGGCTGTTTGAAGCGCAGACGTGCCATTATAATTCCTTCCACAACGCTTCGACTTGGTCCATGCACCTCTCTCGGTCGTACTTCTCGGTGAAGATGCCCTCTTCCTCGTATATCTTTCTGATGCGGTCGTCCACGAAACGGCCAAACTTGACTTCCCGTCGGAGAGCAGCCACCTCGGCATGTCAGCGACAGCAGCCACCATGTGCAAACCCGCAGCTTGCGAGATGAAAACACTGAAAGTTGAATTTCATCGTGGAAAAGAACTCGCTTATCGGGTAGCTGTTAAGCCTGCGCCAGCTGTTTCCGTCCAGACCCTTCATAACCAGTCAGCAACAACATCACCAAATCGCACCTTGAGAGACTTACACCTTCAGATGCGTAGCTCGGCCCAGCCTGCCAGTCCGCCACCTCGACATCACCCAGATTTGTATCGACGAACATGTAAAGCCCATCCCGTCCATGAGTATGCGAAATGAGGGTGTAAACATGGGCCGGGATTTTGGCACAGCTATCGATCTGGGCATCGACCGGCTCGCAGTGGCCATCTTAATGACTCTGATTAGACGTCTTTCGGACCAAGGTTTGATGTATTGCGTGTCGATATGTTTCCATCCGCCTTATCTGATGGCCGAGGGCGGTAGGTATAATATCGCCGCCTGCCCGCACTATCAAGTGTCGTTTAGGGAGAGCAACGACCGGCTAGAGATGGTGAGCTATCATTCGAACGTGAGAGTTAGCCATCGTAGCAAACCCAACCCGTTCAAGCCATGGTGAGCTCTTGCTAGCAGTGCTCTGCTTCACGCTTCATTGGCAAGCGAAACTAGATAGGCCTCATGTCACGCGCAAATTTCGTATGCGGAGACACGCAGGACTCGTAGTTGCACTTCGATGATGGCGTATGTGCAAATGCTGGATCGCTGTCTGCGCTCACAACCTCGCAATGTGGGCCGGCGGCGATGACCTATCGCCGGAAGGGTCGTCTTCCGTACGGCCCCAGCAGCACGGACTTCCCCGTGCCGAAGCCCGAAGACCCCGCCGCGCCTTCAAAGTATATACTGAGTTACTTGTATCCGTACTTTATGTACGGCAATGACAGGCGCCGACAACCTTGCCTCGCATGAACTCAACAACGCCGACCCCTAATCGACACGATGCCGACGTGCCGCGAGTAAGGGGCTCACATAAGCTTCTTCACCTGAGAAAAGCTTAGGACCGTTGTCTGACTTTTGCCGACGACATTTTGATGTTAGCCTTTCGTACATCTGTCCCTCCTTTCCATGGTGGACGCTTGGGGCGAGAAAGAAACACCCTCGAGAGTTGGTCTCGTACCGCCGTTCTGCATCGATCACCAGTTTCGTGAATCGGCATGGTTATTGCACCGCACCGCACCGCACGCAACGCACAGCGGACCCCTCTCACGTCCGCGGTCCAGCTACAAGGATGCGTCCCAAAGGGTGACAACGCTCTCGCGTGCTTGTCCGACCCACGCGGTAGCGTGGTTTTCCTCTTTTCCCTCGTCTCGTGGATGGGGGCCCTCACCTTGTCGCCCGCACTTCTCCCCGGAGATCGTATCATGAGGCAAGTGAAAACCCCGCGCTCGCGACTTGCTGACCCGGTGGAGAGGACACCGCCCAGCATGCTTTTGCAGAGTGGACGCGTAACCGGACCCCAAAGTGATTCGCTGGACAAGGTGCCCAGCCTCGGCCAAGAGAGGCTGGGGTGTGGGAGCCAAGATGCGGGCGAACTGCCTTCCACACCTCCGCCCCGACCATCGTCTCCAATCTTGAGCACAGAAGAAAACAGGTCGCTGTCATCTATATTGGTCCATGGTGCGTCTCTGACGTCCCTGGCGCTGGAGAGGGAGGGGGAAAAGGGGTCCGATGACTATTCAAGCGTCCGCCGGGTGGCGCGGATGAAGGCGCAACAAGCCTCGAATCCAATGTCAATCCCCTTTGCCATGGCCCCGCGCGCGGCCGTTATCGCAGAGAGCTACTCAGCTTTACAGAAAAGCCCGATTCTGAACAAAGTCCAGCCCGTTCCCCCGGATGGCACGGCGTTGAAGATCGACAGCGCCAGCATGGTAAGCGAGAGAGGGGCGGAAGACGAAGGCGCTCCAAAATTCCATAGAAATGATCTCATCCACGGCCTGCCTGCGACCAATTGGCCCAGAGGAATCCATTTCTGACGATGCGTATATCCGTACACATGCGTAGCAGGCCTCACATAGTGTACGGCTCTGTTATGTTTCGAACGCGGTTCTCCCCACAAAATCCGTGAAGCGAACTGGCCAGGGGGAAAAGATGTCACCTGCACATGATCTTTTGAGGTGTACGAGACGATGACAACCGCGTCGAGGGAGGCTCCGCAGCAACCAGACCGATCTATTGGGCGACGGCGTACGGTAGTGTCAGCAGCCAAGGTTGTAAATTCTGCGATTGAGAAATCGCAAGCCTCCATCGGCAAATTCTATTCAACGAAGTCAGACTTGCAGCACAGCCATGCCACAGTAGCAATCCAGGAATGCACATGATGACATTGCTAATTTGCAGAGTAGACAAGCCCTGCGCAAACTCGTGGCCTGACATCACAACGCCGGGACGCCGGGACGCCGGGAACTGAACTCGGCTCGTGCCATACTCCGCCATCAGGGATAGAGTCGGTCTCCCTCCGTGGTGAGAATGCGCGCGGTAAACACTTAGACATGCGGCTGCCGAAAGATTGCGAGAGTTGGCTACGAGTCCCCGGCATTCCCGTTGTAGCGTCAATGGTGCGTGGCTGGTGCATACACTTCTACAAGTATCCGCACTGGAATCCGACAAGTTACCCGACAACAGCCAGGACACCAAATGGTCTGCCGAGGCTCTGATCCACTGGAAGGCGTTGTGCACCAGACGATGGCATGATCCTGGTCGACGCAAGGGTTCCATCCTCCTCCTCCAAGCCAGTCTTTCCAAAGACACTGTTCTCTGCGAGGTACGTCGACGACTCTTCCAAGGCCACCGCTTGGCATATAGGACTAGGGTGGCGTGGTGATTGCTTGTTCTCAGTGTACAGATCAATTTCCATGTGCCGGAGGCGAAAATGAAATATTGATGACAATTTCTCAAGGCGCAGACCTGTGCAACGCAACGGTCATCGACAAGACAGGGGAAGCTAAACCAACAAACCGTGGCCAACGGGACGGGACCCTAAGTCTCGTCTTGCCGCTAATGACGGCAGCATTGGTGATTGTGTATCCGGATTTTGCGGCACTCACCTCGGTCAGCGTCATCGGTTGGATGGATCAGCCTCCCCGGGCGACGGCCGTCATCTCTACAAGTAAATGCACCGTACAAAGACTAATTGGTCGTACTGTCGCGATGTTAGCGACGGATCAGTTGGCTTGACTTCCTGGGTCGTACACTGCCATTGGCTGTGTGCAACGATTCTTACTCATACAGCCGGGATCCTCGACAAGTCTCGCGTCTCTGTTGTGCTTCTCGAAAAACCGGACCGACGAACGTCCATTGCAGCTGCCAACTCAGCCATCAGCAACGACTAACATCGACGAAGTTTAGTCGGAAACATGCTTCCTAGATGAGTTGGCTGGGCATCCCCTGAGAGCTGCGATGCCTAAGCTTCGTTGGAAGAGCGTCTGGGCGTTTCCAGCGGCCGAATCTTGAGACGAGCGGTGTGAAATAGTTTTGAGGCGGCAAATGGGCATGGTTTAAACATCTGATAAACGCGTTCGAGACATGCATGTGCTGTGTCTCCAGGACGGCGCTATTGCAATCTGGCTGTCTGACAACTTGAGCCCGGGCGGAAGCTGGGGTTTGCCGACAGCGAAAATAGCACTTCAGCCCTCAGACTAATTTGAGTGGCACTGACAGCTCAACGGGCGAGCACGCGGAAAGGGATGCGAATCATGGTGATGGAAAGCCGGCGGTAGGGCCCGAGGAGTTGAGGCGAGACGGACAATAGAGGCTAGCATTGACGATGCTTGATTCAAGCCGTCGTAGCACGCGATGCCGTGGCGAAGAGCGTCGTCTTTGTCTGTGACGCTGAAACGTTGGAAAAGATGAGGTGAAATCAGTCGCTCGCCGGCCCAAGCGTCCTTGCTGCAGACGTCTGAAGTTCTGAATGGCTGTAGCAGTTCAGGCACGCGTGTTGGCCATCAGTGTTTGGCCTCCAGGTGATGGTTTGAGCACAAGCTTCCAACCGACTTTTCAGAGTGCTTCGGGCAAAACGATATTCTGTTGTCGAACGTGTCGCGGCTGCCAGACGAGTCGTAATGAGGCGCAACTCTCGACGTCGTATTCTGCGGGTGGTAGATGAGGCATTTCTTCTTCTCGTGTTACGCGGATACGCGTATATTGTTGTATCCCTCGTAGCCTCTGTTCCTGCTCCTGCGGGTGGGAGAGCCGTCGTCCTTGGCTGGGTGAAGACTCGAAGCACCTTTGGATCGGCCGGGCCGGATGAGTCTACACTGTGGGCTGGGCTCGCCGATGCGCTGCCGAGGAGCAGTCGAAGGGTGTAGTAGGGCACAACCTGGAAGCTTCGGCGTCCAAAGCTGTCGCTTCCGGTGCTTGTCTGAGGTAGCCTGACTCAGGGCAATCATCCTTGCGGAGCATCTTCGACTGGAATATCCTAGCTTGAAGAAGACACGCGAGCTGGACATTGCTTGTTGCTCGTAAAGACCAGGCTGGCGAGATACAAAACGATTCTTGCGACTAAAAAAGCAACCCTGAACGGCTCTAGGCAGACCATCCGGCCGCAATGCTCAGAAGCAAACGATGCGTGTGATGGAGCCGCCTCATGCATGCTCTTCAGCAAGCACAGCATTGCCTTTGTGCAAATGGAATGGCTTTTTTTTGTGTGACATTTTTCGACATTTCTTTCCCTGCCTGCGACACAGCATCATCTGCGCACGTTTTCAAGACGCGCGTTGTCAAGTTCAATCCATTTACTGCGTAGTGACTTTGTACGCAGTGGGATGACGAAACAGCCGAGCCAACTGTTTCCGAATTTGCCCTTATCAGAGTATATCTTCTGGCGCCAGGCCGCCACTTCTACGGCTACGTCCGCGACGTTGGACTTGCTTATCCGATTCTTTGGTGAGCTGCATGGCGCCGTCTTCCAGCCGATGCGGACCCCACCTTTGACCACCTGGATCTTATCATGGGGGATCACCAACGCATCGGACTGGGGCGCCCGGGGCGATGACGGAGACAAGTAGCAACGGAGGCCACGATAGAAGAGACGCCACGATGCTAGTGCTGGCGTGGCTGACGAACAATGGACAAAGGTCTTTGTTGCCGTCAGGGACACTTGGCGATAGTATGAATCGCTTGTTGCTTGAATAGGAGAATTGCCGATAGAGACGGTGGCAAGCGACGGCAGTGACGTGGTAAGTGTACCGGTCCCTCGCCGCGATGGACGTATTCTCTGCCCGCACTCTGTAGAGAATATAGGACGTCTCTCCGCGGAAGCATTACTCTGTAAGAGATGGGGACAGGAATGGCTAGGGAGGGTCTCGATGCGTGTCCCATGCGAGGTTGTGCAGGCGACAGTGTTTCTTGGAATCTCAGGCTTGACCCCGATAGATGTACCGCGTACCTGCTTCCGGGAAGGTTTTCTGCCTCGGTGGTATGTCACAGTATCGCAGACCTGTCCCTGGTGTCAAATCAGCATCACATCGTACCCCTTGATTTGGGGGTAGGGGCTGCTGCGGCTACTGCAAGCCCCTTGGAACGTCGGCGCGAGTGTCAGATCTGAAGGCGAAGAATGACAACAAAGAGAAGAGCAGCAACGATCTGGGGGAAGCGAAGGGGCAGACAATTTAGTGTGTATGCGTATGGCGATTGGCAACAGGATGGAATCTGTGTGCGATTCGAGAAGTGGCTGGAGAAAAGCCATGCGGCACACCGTGGACGCGACGGCACTCCGTTCATAATAGGCGCCTCCGGACCAGCCCTCTTGAAGCCAACAAGCAACAGCCAGCAGGCCGTACATGTTGCGTGCTAGGCAGGCAGATGAAGGTGTCGAGAGCGACGTGTTGTGATGTGGTGTGGTAAGGTGTAGAATGGGACTGCCCAGCCAGGCACCTAGGTGTACTTGTAGGAGACACTTCGAGGCTTCCTTCCCCAGTGAAGTCTGTCGTGGTTGTGGTTTCCCCCCGCCGTTGTGCGCTTTCCTGCCCTGGGCAGGCGTCGACTGTCCCTCGCCAGATCTTTTACAATTGTTAACAGAACCTTACGTGGCAGGCACTCCGTACTGTTGTAGACACTTCTTACCTGGTTCCCCAGCCAAGTACGCACAGAAAGACAGGGTACATGCAAGTACACACTTGGGCAGACGTGGCGCTTAGCCGACTATGGCAGAACGTCTCCGCTAACGTGCCAAATCTAGATTAGCTCGGACATACCGCGAACTGAAAGCGAGGTTAACTGACGGGATCGAGTCCGTGAGCTGTTAATCGTTACCATGTATCGCACTGCCCTGCTAGCATCTCGAACGGCCGCCCGGACTCTGACATGGACATCAATGTCGCTGGTTGCTCGGTTGTTGAGTGCATTCATGTGGTCGTAATATGTAGCAAAGAGCAAGCAAATTGTAAACTACGCGGCCGTCCCGTCCCCATGACACCCTCGTGCCCAGACGCGGCCATTGGTCTCTAACGCATTCAGCTCCAGCAGCATCCGACAGAGTGTGTTTGCGTGCATCGTCAGCGTGAGCGTCGGCATCAGCGTCAGCATGGGCAGAAGTGCCTTGTGCCTTGTCCCTCGTATGCATTGGACTGCAGCGTGGTAGGGACATCCGACTTCATTGTCAGAGGCATCGCAGCGACACAGTGCAGCCAAAACCCTGCAGCCATCTATAGTAAGTATGAGGTACGGACCTATCCAGTCTAAGTATCGAGCCAGAGGAAAGAGGCTGCTCTACTACGGACGCAGCGACAGCGACCCGCTTCTCATCCCTCCTGCAGCTCCTGCACCTCCTTGCATCCAGCCCTTGCCCTTGCCCTGGCCAATCCAGTCCCGTCTCGCAGCTCTTTCCTCTCCACCCTCCCCAGTCCTCACAGCGTGCATAGAGTGTACTTTGTACAGCACTGTGGTAGGCACCTTAGGTAGTTCCGAATAAGTCCGTACTTACCTGCTAGCCGGCGGACGTTGGCTGGAATAAACCAGAACCTCAGCACTTGTTTGCGGAAAACACATGTTGGAGATGGACAATAGGTACAGTAGGAATACCTAAGTACGCCATAAGAGTAAGCCAGGCCAGGCCAGACCAGGCCTCGTACCGTACCTTTGGATGTACTTCACTTTACCTTACCCAAGTAAGATGTATACGCTACCCTACATGCAGCCGTCGTGGTGGTCGTGGTGGTCGTGGTCGTGGTCGTGGTGATGTGGTGCCGCTTCTTCCTGGCAGCCCCCCCAGGCTTACTCGATCCAGCCTAGAAAGTGTGAGTTGCAGTGGTGGAGGGTGTGCATCGTCTCGCTCCCCCTTCGCCTGGTCTTGTATCCGTCCCGTCTCCCTTCCAAGGCCAGTCCCAGCCCAGCCCCAGCCCCAGCCCCAGTCCCAATCCCAGACTCTTCTCTCTTCCCAGTCCCCAGTCGTATCCAACAGTACTGCCTTTACCCGCCCGCCGCCTCGCATTTCCACTTTTTACTTCGACCCGGACCGGGGCTGTGTTAGTGCTCGCTGGCGCTGTCCGTCACAGAGTAGGAGGCAGCGCAAGGTGACGAGCGTCCAGTTCCCACTGTTGCTTGTTCACTGTCCGTGTTTAATACTTATCCCACTCCACCTGCACTTTCCCTTCCCGCTGCCCTCTCCCTCACTTGGATCCTGCTTTCCCTCCCAACCCCGTCCCGTCCCGTCCGGCGTCGAGTCGTGATTTTACTCTCGTTCCAGTAACATCTACTCAACTCCGCTGCTTGCTTGGCTCGAGTAGATTGGAAATACTCGACTCTGCTGCTTTTCCCCCTGGCAGTGTTCGATCACGCAAAAGGAAAGAAAAACAGGATCTTTCCGCCTGCGGAAGAATCATTGGTGGCCGCATGCGACCGGGCTTCAGAGCAACACAGAGCAGAGGCCTACCAATTCCGTCGAGAACGCTGCTTTCGGCACCCAAGTTCACGTCAACAGGTTCGCCTCTTCACCACGCTTTCGATCCATTCATGGTTCTGCGTGCTCTCCGACCGTGATCACCTCTTCGATATCACCTGTCGCTGGTGCGCCATCGTCTCGACGACCCGATTCATCTCACCACCGCCAAAATGCCCGCTCTGAACGACATCCTCGTCGAGGTTGGACGCATCGCAGTTCGCCAGGCGTCCGCGAACCCCACCTCGTCCTTCGCTTCCTCGACTGGTCTCACTACGACGCCGACCCTTTTCTCGACATCATCATCGCCAACTCCGACGTCGACATTTGCTGCTGATGCTACAGAAACTGCGGAGCCGCCCGCTAATACTGGTGGTGGAGGAGGAGGAGGCGGAGGAGGTGGCGGTAACTCGACGAGTTCTCCGCTGCTCTTCTTCGTTGCCTTGGGCTTCGGAGTTGTCTTCACCAACCTCTGGTGAGCTTGAACGCCGCTGGGCGCCTGTTTATTGGTCTAACACATGCAGGATTATTGTTGGTGTCAAGTACTGCTTCCGCTACAATGCCCGCAACCGCGCCATGCGCTTGAACGAAGATGGCGAGCCCATCAACCTGGAAAACATGCCTCGCCCACATCGCCGTCGTCGCGAGAAAAAGCTGATGACCATGGATGAGGTGAATGACAAATTCCCAATGATGAAATACAAGACTTGGGTATCTGGACGGGCGAGAGAAGGCCTTCCCACTGCTGGCGGGGTGTCCGCTCCCCCGAGCCGCGCGAACAGCGTTCGTTCTGTCGAGGGAATCGTGCCTGAACTGCCTTCGAAAGAGCGAGAGTCTGTGGATGGTCGTTCCACCACCGACAACGGCAACAAAACTGTTTTATCAGAGAAGCCCGCCGCCGAAGACGCGGTGAAGAAGGACGGTGCCACATCTACGGCCACGAATCACGCGGAACCTGGAGTCCAGTCCCCTACGTCTGCCACCCCACTGCGACGCGTCAACAGCGAAGATGAGGACGATGACGATGAGCACATCAATGCCGCCCTGCCCCCTGAGCTGATGGCCACAAGTGGCGACACGTGTGCTATTTGTATCGATACTTTGGAGGACGACGACGATATTCGTGGTCTTACTTGCGGTCACGCTTTCCACGCAGTTTGCGTTGATCCATGGCTCACAAGCCGAAGAGCTTGCTGCCCGCTGTGCAAGGCCGATTACTACACCCCCAAACCTCGTCCGGCTGCTGGCGAGGGTGATGCCAATGCCAACGGCGACATGGCGCGGACGGCATCGCGTACAAACATGCCCAACGCACCACCCGCTGCGTGGTACCACCTCAGCAGCCAGCGTCTTGGCCTTGGCGGACGCAACAGAGGTCAACGACAGCAGAACAACAACCGGTCGAACCGTCGTCGACGCCCTCAGCAAGCCACTGCGGTGACACCTACACCACAGTCACCACCTGTGAGCGAGAACCAGGAGAGCCGCGGATTACTGTCAAACTTCAGAACCGTGCTGCGCAATCCATTGCGACGAGGCAACGAAAACAACACTGAATCCCCTACGGCGTCTGGGGCCAACGTCAGCCCCTCTCAGCTCGAAGCTGGTACCCAAAACACTCCGGCTCCAACCAACTCGGAGACGAGGTGACGGAAGCACGTCGTGCGTTTCACGAGACGACTCCCATTTTTAGTGTGCTACGCCTGTACATCATACCCAAAGACCAATTTGCACATCTCAGCATAGAACTGCGATGTTAACTGCATTATATATGCACGCGATGCCGCTTTTCATACCCCCTTTACATACTACGCGTACCAGAGAGGAAGAAGAGTCCCGCGCTGAAGAAGGGTACGGTGATGGACCGATCACTGCGACGCGGCATCAGGAGCCGCATCAATGTCGGGGAGGCCTGGGCTTGATTTTTACGTGAGAGGAGCGGCGGAGTTGTGGCGACACTGGCATACCTCAATATGGAATTATGACATTTACCCATCACCGTAACTTATCTCCACCAGTGTCTGTGGGGCGCCTATTTCCTCGTGCATGTTAACGGTCTCCCGAGTTCAGAGATACGACCCTTTCTGAAACCGTCCACCAAAGTCCTTGGCCCGGTGGAGCAACTCCTTTTTCTGAGAAGATGTAATTTTCCCGCCGATAGCCATGTCTTTCTCTCTATCGAAGGCTCTTTTGCTAGGATCATCATCTTCCTCGTCGTCCGGTCCAGCCTGAGGGCCGATGGGCGTACTTCGCTGTTGCTCACGTAGGCTCCGGGCTCGCGCGGCGGCAATGTTCTCGCTAATGCGCCTGTCGCGCTCTTCCTCCTCTTTGGTGCGCCTCGGGTGCTTCTGCTGCTGCTGAGCGCCAGCGGTCTGATCTACGCGACCGAGGACGGCATCTTTGAGGCGTTTGCGTTTCTGTTCCGGCGTTTCGGTCCAGATGCTGCTGATACCGCCACCGCCACCGCCGGCCGCTGCCGATGACGATTTGCCACTGGCGAATTTGCGGTTCTTGAGTTTTGTCGGGTCGCGCTCGCGGTAGCCCGAGTCTGTCGGCGGAGCGAGCATCCAGTCGTCGCGCTGGGGACCTGTGGGAGCGGATGCTGCGGCGGCGGCGGCTGCTGCTTCTGCTGCGCGGGTGCGTTGGGCGGACGTGGTTGAGCTGGGGAGGGCGGGGCCGTAGTCGTCGTCAGAGTCTGACGATTCCTCGGCGTTTGACGGAGGGAGCGTAGGGCCTATAGATTGTTTTGAGGGTAGGGTCGGGCCGATGGTCTGCTTTGGCGACATGGACGGGCCTATGGAGGGATTGAGCGGTGGTGCTGGGGGTTGTTGGGCGGCTCGAGGAGCGGGAGGGCCGTAGTCTTCTGAATCTGAATCGTCGAGACGGATTTCGCTGGTGTTGGTGGTCGCGGGCATGGTAGGCCCGATTGAGGGTTTCGATGAGGGTGCTGAGGGCGCTGTTGGTCCGTAAACGTCGTCGTCGTCAGAGTCATCCTCCAGGTCAATCTCTTCGGCGTTGCGCGATTGCTTCGCTGGCGGTGAGTTCGCGCCGTTCTCGTCTGGAGTCCGCCTCCTTTTGGTGAGAAGTGGAGGAAATTGAGGCCCGATGGAAGACATGATGTGCGTTTTCGATTTTCGAGTTTGGGATGTTTAAAGAGCGTGGTGTAGGGAGTCGAAGACTGTCGCGAGTGAAGGTGACGCGTGTGGGGTTTGCGATTACGGTATCAGAGTTGAGGTGCTTCGTACAGAAAGATGTACTAGGTACGTATCCGTACAGATTCTGCCAGCGCGAGCTGTACGTACTATGTAGCACCGATGATGCAAGTGAGGCCCACTGGCTCGCATCCTTTGGATTGAACGTTTGGCTCGCTGCCGGCCCGCCGGAGAAACCCCGTCCGTGCTGGGCTGGAGCTCCCCATACCCGACAGGTGGCTGGAGCCTGAACCTGGAACTGGGGCGTGTGTGGACTGTGTGTCCAAGCTGCGGAATGCGCCCTCGCAGGATGCAACTAAACGACCATTGATACGACAGCTGTCTTCGTCTGATAGAGGTTGCTAGAGCGAAGTCACATCGAAAAAAGCGACTGTACCTCTGATCGTGTGGCCTTACTCGCTTTCCACCGATCTCCAATTGAGCAGAGGCTCCTTTGCCCTTTCCTCTCCCTGTCACAAGCAAGCCGAAGCTCTGGCATCGAGCGACCTGTCTGACCCGACTCTGGGAGCCATGTGTCTGATGAACCGCCATTGATGACCCCACCACCGAAGGAGAGGGATAATGGAACTGGCGACGCAATGGCGGAACAAGATGACTTGTCCTCTGCGGACATTCCAGCTTCCAGCGACGAGGAAACGATAAAGGCTGAGGGGGACGAGGATGGCATCGTCGGCCTCTTGGACGACGACGAGACGCAGCCCTCCACCCCGTCTCCGGCTATCGAGAATGGCGCGGTATCGAATCGCTATCGCCAGATTCTACGAGAACAAGCCGACGATGTTTCCGAAGAAGGATCGGTGGACGCGGCCCCTAAGCGCTTGGGGAGTCCCATTGATTCCCTGCTGTCCGTCCCGGACGACTCGCCGTCTATCCAGGTAAGTGGAGCCATGACATCGACCATGCATCGACTGATTTGTATCGCAGGGCTCCGTAATATCCTCCCCAAGTAGCAGTGTGCTTCCATCCGTGGCCTCGCGACCAGGTCTAAGCAGTCCCAGCCCCTCGTTCCGCCCTTTCGACCGCCGCTTTCAGTCTCGCATCTCCTCCTCTAGCTTCATCAACAGTCCCCGATCGTCCTCGCCCGCTTTCCTTACCGGTCACAGCCGCTCTGCATCCCTCAGCTCGGGACTGCTCGATCGCGAAGACACCGACGCCCTGTCACCGCCGTGGGAAGTTGTGCGATGGATAAGACTGAAGAAGCTGAACGGCCAGGCCTTCTCAGAGGCTGGCAAGCGCAACTTTGGCACCCCTACCTGCATTTCCGTTTCATCATCGATTGTGCTGGGAACGAGCAAGGGAATAATACTAATGTTTGATTACAACCAAATTTTGAAGACCATCATCGGGCCTGGCACCAAGGCTGTCGAGTCCGGCGCTGTTACGGCCATTGCGATGTCGGGGGACCAAACTGTCATCGCCGGTGGCCACGCCAACGGAAACATTTTCACGTGGGAAACGAATCGTGCATCGAGGCCCTTCCTGTCTATTCCGCACCTGGACGCGTCGCAGCTCGAGAATAGGACAGCGGACGGACATCTCCCGGGCTACGCAGTAACGCACCTGGGATTCCTCGGCGGCAGGCGCACTGCTCTCGCCTCAGCAAACGATCGAGGCATGGCCTTTTCGCACTTGGCCACCCGAGGAACCGGTTCTCTGGGCAGAACCGTCAAGACTACTAGAATCCTAGGACGATACCCCAACGCGACGCCTCCCGCTGGCAAGCCTCTTAAGCCCAGCACCGTTCTGGCCTTCGGCTCACTGCCTATGGGCAACACTGTGCGTGCGACAGACACCTTGGGTCTCACGGCCATGTTAACACCCTACCTCCTTGTCATTGTGTCTACGACGCCAGTGGCCGAGACTCAGCATAAATCGGCGAGGCCCAAGGACGTAGCTCATCACAGCGCCATGACTGGCTGTCTGGCGTGGTTCCCGGCGGTGAAGCTCAAGGTTCCGGATCACGTCACAGGCAGTGACATTTCGAAAGTCAAATTGGCCTATTGCTGGTCCAATGTCTTGACCGTGCTGGATGTGGACGAGATACCCGCTGACAACAAAGACAAGCCGGCGACGCTCAAATTCAAAGCACGGAGTAGGTGGAAGTGCGAGGAGGCTATTGTGGCCGTCCAATGGCTCAGCCGCTCTGTCTTGACCGTCTTGACCATCACTCAGCGACTGATCGTGCTCGAAGACCGGACCATGCGCATGACCGAGGCTTTCGACCTCATGAACAAGTTTATATACCATGCAGATCTGTTCTCCAAGCAGTTACACAACTTGGTGGAACAGCTTGACGAAGACGATACTTCCATGCATGGCGTCGTCGCTGATGCATTCTACATGAGCTTAAAGACATACAAGGGCAAGATCTATTTGCTCGGCTTCAACGATGTGTCGATAGGCTCGCTGTCCAACTGGGCGGACCGCATCATCGCTCTTATGGAGAATGGCGATTACGTTGCAGCTATCCAGCTCGGCACTTCCTACTACACTGGCGATGCCGACAAGCTCACCATTGGCCTGCCTGAAGACACCGCAACGCGACATTCTATGGTCCGCGACAAGCTCATGGAGATTATGAGGGCTTCTCTGAAATACGCTTTGACGCAAAGGCAAAAGGACAAGTCTGCCGCCGACGACAACCACCTGCGCGAGCTGGCCGAGATCTGCTTCACTGCCTGCCATAGTGTGGGTGACCTCGACTTCCTCTTTGACGAGATGTACGAATGGTACGACGATGCCGGCGTAGAGGGTATTTTCCTCGAAACGATGGAACCCTATATCCTCGAGAAAAGTATAGCCGTCGTTCCACCTACGGTGGTCAAAAGCACAGTATCCCATTTCGTCACTAATGGATGGGAGAGCCGCTTGGAGGAGATGATTGTCCACATGGATACAAGGACCCTAGATCTCGATCAGATCACGCTGCTGTGCAAGCAGCACAGCCTCTATGATGCCCTTATCTACGTCTGGAACCAGGCGCTGGGCGACTACATTACGCCACTGATAGACCTTCTCACTCTGCTGATCCCGCTGATGAGCAATGGCGATTACATGTCTTCCGGAAACATGGATGACGAAATCTACGGGGTGAACGCATTGAAGATGTTCCCCTACCTCTCTTACGTCCTCACGGGCAGAGTATACCCCACAGGCGAGGCCATGGATGATGCTGTCGCCTCGAAAGCTAAAGCTGAAATTTACTGGTTTTTGTTCTCAGGAAATAGCGTCATCTGGCCTCGGGGCAGCGAGCGCCGATTTCTCACCCGGCCAGACCAGCACACCGAGCCGTCATTTCCCTATCTCAGACTCATTCTAAAGTTTGACGCCCCGAGCTTCCTGAGTGCGGTCAACGAGGCCTTCGAAGACTCGTTCTTGAACGACTCGCCCGAGAAACAAGTCAACGGCGGCTTCAGAGGCGACGTCCCTGAAGAGCAGATTTTCGGCCTCACGGTAGACCGTCAGTATATCGTCTCCATCCTCTTGGAGATTATGAACCCGGCCGATTTCGCAGCAGAGGACACCATCTACCTCGACATGTTCATCGCCCGGAATCTGCCGAAGTTCCCCCAGTACTTGCTTTTCCCCGGCTCGACACTGACAAAGGTGCTGATCGGGCTCTGCAACTACCCTGGAGCCGACCTCGCCGAAGACGCGCAACTCAGCGCCGAGTACCTCCTCTCGATATATCAGCCGCCCGATGCTGATGCGCTGATACCCATGTTCAAGAAGGCCGGCTTCTATCGAATATTGAAGAGGCAGTACAAGGTTGACAATCAGTATGGCAAGCTTGTCCAGACTTACTTCGAAGACCCCGCTGACCGGGACGCCGTCTTTGAATGCATTGGGGACTGTCTTCGGCCACATAGCGGTCTCAGTCGTCGACAGGTGCAGGACGTCCTCGAAACAATCAAGAACAACGCCGGGGCACTCCTCGGAACGAGCCCTCTCCAAGCGGCCAAGGTGCTGGCGGCGCAGCCCGTTGACGTTCACCAGCATGTGCTGGACTCGGCTCCAGACGCTCCAGAGCTCCAATTCTTTTACCTGCGGACGCTGCTCGAGCCCGAGAAGCGAGAGAACGAAAGTTCGGCGAATCCAGATCGCGCTCTCACCGAACGATATGTCCAGCTCATGTGCAAGTACGATCCGACGCACGTTTCTGATTACATCGGCTTGGTCCAGTCCGTTAACCTCAGGCTCGACCTGTTGCTCCCCGCAATGGAAGAAACTGGAGTCATTGACGCTGCTGTCGTTCTCATGGCGCGAGAGGGGCAAGTCAAGGAAGCTATGGACAGACTTGTCCAGCACCTCGGCACGCTGGAATCGGCCTTGCAGGGAATTCTGACAGGCGATCTGGAAAAGACATCGAGTGCCCTGCAGTCAGGAGCGGAAGAGACGCTGCGCGCTTTACAGAAGTACGTTCACGTGGGCATTTGGCTTTGTCAGGGTCAAACCAAATCGTCGAGGAAGGCAAATGGTGTCCAACACAAAACCAAAAACACATCGGAGGTTCTGTCGCCCGACGAGGAGCTGTGGCTTAGTCTGATAGACGCCTCCGTCCAAACCACGCGGAATGTTTCCTCCGCTTTAGAATTGACCAGCGGTGTCGCCGGTGAGACCAACAAAGCGCGGGCAGAGGTTCTCGACGGCTTGTACAAGGACAAGCTCCTGGCACTTTTGCGATCCTTGGTACAGCACACCTTTACGGCTCTCCTCACGACAACTTCGACCCCGGCGGGTGCCCAGGCGGGAGGCAGGCTCTTGTCAAATGCCGGAAACAATCTGTCGTTCCTCCGTATTCTGCGAGCTTTCTTGACTCGAGCGGCCGCCTCATCGCCTAACCTGGCCGACCTCCGGTCAGTGCTTGCGTCCATCTTTTCGGCATACGCATACGAAGAGTCCATTTTGCGGCTGTCGAATCGCCTGCTGGAGAGGAGCCTGTTCGTCAATGTGAAGCAAGCCGTCGACCTCCGACAACGCGGCTGGCGTCCACGGGGTTCGACATGTGAAGCCTGTGGCCGTCGCATCTGGGGGCCCGGTGTTTCTGGCAACGTGTTTGAGGCGTGGGAGGAGAAGCAAGCGCGCGATCAGCATGACAAGGCTGAGAGAAAAGCTCTGGCTGGTAGTTCCGAACGCAAGAAGGGCAAGGCGACAAGTAGTCCTGCGGAACCTTTACCGATTCTGTATGGAAAGGGCAACGCAAATACTGCGAATGGGGCATCGGGGGCGGAAGTGGATGGCGACGGGACTGAAGAGGATCGCGATAGTCAAGTTGCGATGACTCGGTCTGTGCAACAGCCTCTCGGGCCGCTGGTGGTTCTGGCTTGCCGGCATATTTACCACCAAAGCTGTTTGGACGCCTATCAGGCTCAGCCGGAGGTTGAGGGCGCAAGTCGAAGACTAGAGAGCCATGCCCATGACTATAGGTGCCCGATTGATGGGTAGATAGGCAGCTTTGTACTGCAAAAATCACGATTCATGAACACAAGTGACCATCAAGACAAAGTGCAGTGCCCTATATGTTCTTTGGTGAGCACGCACAAACCGTAATATGACAACTGTGTGAGGAGGTGGTGTGCAGATAAAGCAGTATACAAAAGAGGCCCTCGCGGTACTGAAGCTTTCCAGAGATTGCAGTATACATTACCTAAACCAGCAGTAGCGTGGCTCGGTCGAGTGGTACTTTTCACTGATGGTACATCGAAAATCAGCAGACTGCCTTGTGGTTTTGGCATTGGATTTTCCTGACAAATCTGACCTAGCATTGTGGATTGAAATAAACAACCGCATGGCCCGAAAACTGAGTGTTGCAGAGACGAAGATGTGACATCTGCTGGGTTTGGGCTCTTTCCAACATCTTAGCGTCTGAGATAACAAATATAAGATAAGGGCACTTGCACTCGACTGTCGTAAAGCCCCGAATCAACACGGGCCTGGAGATACATGGCAGAGCTAACGGCATTCGCCGGTCCCCGGCGCCGATGCAATGGGGCGTATCGGGGCCGTGCACCTTCGGGAATGGCCCGGAAAAGTTGGGGCAAGCGCTTAAGCCATTACCTGGTCCCTGATGTCCTCCCAAAGGCAATTGACGTACGAATACGGACGCGTATGGTCTCTTTTTCCAAGTTCATCTCAAAATCAATATCCAGTCCGAAAATGGAATGCCACGATCCCCTCTCAAGTCTCGTTGGACGTTTTGGTAAGAAAATTTCCGACATTGAAACGACGACACGTGGGCTCTTGATTGGCGTCAGGTACTTATTTCGCTCTGGATTACTCCGTGCAGTCAGACCTCAACTTCGCAGTGTTCTTGAAGAGGCAACAATTGAATCTCCACCAGCAGCAGTTTCTCATGCACGAGAACAAAGTCGGTGGACGACGAAACGCCTCGGCAACGTGGCAACGCTACTGAGGCAAATTGCGCCGCGGTCGGTAGCGACAATAGCCTGTTCAGTGGACCCTCGACTTGCAAGGGATGACCCGAATCCGTCCTCGCAATCCACTTCCTGATTGGGGTGTGAAGACTACGTCGCGGAACTCGATTACTGAAAGAAGACGCTGAAAGAGGGATGAGAGCGGGCAGTCGAAAACACGCTGCGTCGTGATGCCGAGCGACGAACTTCTCCTGGAAACTACACTGTCAGTTGTTTGCTCTGGTACTCCGTACGAGTTCGATGTCGTAGGCTTGAGAAGTGCCGGGCAGGCGGAGCATCGTGGACCATTTCATTGGAGTTGCTCGACGCAGCAGCGGAGCATCATGCAGCAGTTTGCTTCCACACTTCAGATGGGACATGTCGTCTTTCCTTGGGAGCCGTACGCAGACACACCAACCACATCTTGTGACGGAGTTTGGCCGGTATTCAGTGGAAGGCCGCTTGCCAGCCTGCCAACAACCAAAAAGAGACTATTCCACACAAAACCGCTGTGGGAGTTGACAATCCCACCAACCCGCTTGCCAACTGCTATCCGCGCGAATCGGCCAATGCCATCACGGTGTCCGCTTTTGCGGTGGCCGATAATTGAACGGCCTGGGATGCAAAAGGGGGGTGGTATTGTGGGCAAATAAAGCCAGTCCTCAACCCTGGACACAGACCGCACTGCTGCTGCGGTTGTGTCCTTTGATTCTTTTCTCTGGGACTTTTGACGAAACGACGCCATGCTGCTCCTCTCGCTCATATACTCCCTGTTGTTCCTGCCCTCGGCTGTCTTCGTGGCCCAAAGCAACCACGAGAACGCATCGGGTGGCCCCTTTTTTCCGCTCTCTAGTTCGCAGAGCTGACCCGACTAGAGGTACGTCTGAAACTCCGTCTTAATGAGGTGTGGCTAACATCGTGTGTGCAGGACCTGTACGACATCTACTACTACAACATGGGCCATACCGACCCCATACGCACCGGTCTCCAAGGTCCATCTGTCCTCTCCTTCACCAACGGCGAAGATCCGAACGCCAACCTCTTCGCCCGCAAGGCCGACTGATCATGGTTCGATGACAAGAGCGTGCGAATCACGTCTATTACCTTGAACCCTTGCTTATAACTAATGGTGAACAGATTGACGGGTCGGTTTTTGCTTCCGGTCGTGGCTACGCCTCAGGTGTCGGTCTGGCCAACATGAAGAGCGGTAAAACCTACGTCGTTGGCCTCAGCAACTCGGTCGCCCAATACTGGGGGACTGCAGGAGCTGGCGGAGCTTGGTCCATCACCCATCACCAACGTCATTTCCGTCACGTACACCCTGACCGTCTACAAGGACGAGCTCGGGGTCGCGACATCGTCCGTCAGCATCAAGGCTGGAGCCGGCGCTGCCGTCAACACCATTACCTGCGTTGACCCCCAGGATGATGCCAACATCTGGCGCATTGGAGAGTGGGATGGCATGTGTGATTACTTCAAATCCTCTATTCGACTATTAATAACCCACAGGAACTCCCAATGGCTTCCTCAACTTCGAGCATACTCCGATGAAACCTACGTACATGCACCCGTCTGACACCCGGATTGCCTCATGGAACGTTGGCAACTTCATTGGTAAGCCAACCAACCTCCTTGGATCGTGCTCGCCGTAGCCACTAACACGCCATAGTTGGAACTCACTCTACTAACCGCTTCCCCGGCTACATGTGGAAAGAGGTCAACAGCGGCTACCTCGTCTACTTCAAGCTCAACGCCGACCAGCTCAAGACGGGCCACACCGTTCGCATCGGAATCACAGAGGGATACATTGGCGGCCGCCCTGCCATCAACGTCAACTCCTCGGCCTTTGCTTTGCCTGCCGCCACCAACCAGGCCAGCACCAGGTCTTTGACTGAAGGCAGTCTTCGATGCATGGGTTGGGGAACATACTGACAGTCACCCAGGTTGGAACCTACAGGGGAAACAAAGTCAAGCTGACGTAGGCTATGCCCCACACCGCTTGGATTCAGAGTACCGGCGACTTGCAGATTCTCACCATGAACGTGTTTCAACGAACATTGGCGGTGTTAGGCTTCGGGGCCAACCGACCGCATTCGGCGGCGCCTTCGTCGTCCCAAAGCACCGAAGGTTGGCCTTGATGTGTCGGATGGAGCGGGTACTGCAGCCAACGATGCGCGCCATCTGTCCGTTAGTGAGAGACCTACTGAGGATCATATCGTGGATGAGTATGTGCTGGGAGACTGCAAGATTAGGCGCTATGGTGTGGTGGTAGAAACCTGCGATTTCGGCAATAAGGTCTATGGGACGATGACGAAGGTGGTTGATGATGAAGGAACAGTTCAGGATTACGTTGGTCAGTCTAGCAGCCTGACAGGTTAATGTTCTAGAACATTCTCTGGTCACGACAGTCTGATTTGTGCTTAGTAGGATCTCCGCTCACCTGCCACGTGACAGTCCGCTAGCGAGCATGAAGGGGTGGGCGTGGCCACCGTCTGTGCGCGATTTTCTCTACGAGCATCCCCGCAACCCCGCAACCACGTTCAGTCCGCAACAGACCAGACTGCGCGCAACAGCGAGCCTTGAGTTTCACTTGACTAGCGCCACACGAACGATGACGCAAGTTCATCGCATCGGCTTCACACAGCTTCAAGGTTATGTCTATTCTGACGGTGCAAAAATTCTATTTGTAACCGCTATACCAAATTGGTCAGTAAAATCCGCCGCCACAGCCACAAGGTGGGAAACCCACTGTTTTTCGATGTACCTTCATTGAAAGGTACAAACCTCCCCGTTGCTGTTTTGACACCAGAATCGCCGTTATTAAACACGTCTCTACAACCATTGATTTCGTATCAAAACTGTACCAATGTTGATAGTCAGCCCGACCGTAGCAATAAACGTCTTTTGGGTTTTGAGGCTGTAAATGCTGGTTTTTGGTGTTGTTTTTGGTGTTGTTTTTTCGAGTCAACCTTGTATGGAGGAGACGCGTTTAATGAGGGCGATTCTGGTGGAGGTACTGTACTTCGAGGCGCGGGGCCGTATGTGGCTGTGGAGGCTAAATTGACGATTTTGGTATAGCGGTTGCAAATAGAATTTTTGCACCGTCAGAATAGACATAACCCAGCTTCAAGGGAAGACTGGTGCAAGGGAGGAGGGGTCATACCGTCTCAAGTTCGCCACCTTCACCGAGCCTGACGCCAAACGTTCAGCTGACACAAGGCAGCATCGTACTCGTACATGGACTTCGAGGCCACCCCAGACACACATGGGAGAGTGGTAAAGTTGTCAGCACGAACGAAAACCAGGGTTCGACACCCAAAAAACGCACTGGCCTCAGGGCCTTCTTTAAATCGAAAGAGCCCTCTCCGACCTCTCCGAGCCCCAGTCCTAGCCAACCTCAAGACATCTCCTCCCCACCGAGTGTGTTCTGGCCGGACGAATATCTCACGGACGATTTACCCGAGACGAGGGTCTGGACATATGGATATAACGCGGACGTTATTAGGGGCCTGTTTCAGGCTAACAATCAGAACAGCGTCTCGCAGCATGGTCGCGACCTCAAGGCGAAGATCGAACGGGAGGTTAACAACAAAGTACTTGTCACTCAGCTCTGCAGGGAGGAGAAGTAATTTGCTGACAATGATATTAGGATCCAATTGTGTTTATTGTGCACAGTCTTGGTGGTATTATCGTGAAAGATGTAAGTATGATTTCAGTGATGAAGAAGACTAGAGACCAGACTAAAGTCTCATTGCAGATGCTGCATCGCTCCGAAGTCTGTCAAGATCGTACGAAGTTGATTATCTTCCTGGGCACGCCGCACCGTGGCTCTTCCTACTCAGAATGGGGTCAGATCGCGTCGAACCTGGCCAGCTTGGCCCTCCAGGACTCCAACAAATGAGTCATTCAGTCGCTGGAGGTGAACAGTGAAGTGCTTGACAACATCCACGAGGAATTCAAGACGATCGTGCACTCTCGCAACATCATGGTGCACTCTTTCCAGGAGGCGAAGGGATCGCGGGCATGAAGGGTTTGCACAACAAGGTAACATACGCCGCTTGATGAACCCGTCTAACTCAGGTATACTAACACAGAAACAGGTGGTGGGCGACTTTTCTTCTAAGCTCAATTTACCTCAATCGCTCGAGACAGTCGAAAGCATTGATGCGAACCACATGGAGATGGCTCGATGCAGCAGTAAAGACGACGAGCGATATCGTGCAATCCTTGGTGTCCTACGTCAATTCATACGCAGTGATGCGTTGGCTGGGGGTGTCAGCAAGACCCACGGGATACCAAAGGAGGTCGGTCTCCACCACAGTAGGGGAAGTCGACGGAAAACCAGATCGTTAGTGCTTATGTTTATGTTCAGTTGAACAATGAGAAAGACAGAACCATTGACATCATCTCAGATGCAGTACACCATGTCATCCATTTCGCGAAAAATAAACGCTATGTTCAGCGGACTGAGTCATCTGACATTCAACGGATGTTTTTCGACCAAAAGCGTCAGACCGTTGCCCTAGTGGGCATGGGCGGTGTAGGTAAAACACAACTGGCCTTGGACTTTGCCTACTGGGTCAAGGAGAACAAACCAGTATGCTCCGTTTTCTGGGTCCCAGCTCTCAGCTTTGCAGGCTTTGAGCAGACTTACACCGACATAGCGAAAGAGCTTGGGCTCCGTCCAAATACCGAAGGCGAAGATATGAAGACAACTGTTCGACAATTCCTGGATTCAAAAGCAGCTGGACGCTGGCTCCTCATCATTGATAACGCCGACGACATGAATATGTTGTTTGGACTAGGAGAAGAGCAAAATGTGTTGATTAACCACCTCCCGACAAGCGACAATGGTATTATACTGCTCACTACACGCTCGAGAGAAGTGGCACTTGCAGTAGATGTCGATGCGCTGATTGACCTCCACGCAATGGACAAAGACAAAGCGGAGGTCTTACTTGGGAATTCTGTTCATCGGAAATAACTCCTGCAGGATAACGATGCCGTGGCCGAGTTATTGGATTTCCTCACCTACCTACCGTTTGCAATCACCCAAGCCTCGGCATATGTGAACAGGAACACGACTTTGTCGATCAGAAGGTATCTTCAACTACTACAGGGCACAGAAGACACCTTGATAAGCACGATCAGCCGAGAGTTTCGCGATAGCACCCGATACTCGGACTCATCCAATGCCATCGCAACTACGTGGCTAGTTTCTTTCGAGCAGATTCGACGCGTTGACAGCTATGCCGCCGACTTGCTATACTTCATTTCACAGATCGAGCCTAAGTCAATACCGCGGTCGATTCTCCCTTGCTCTGGCTCTGAGGAAGAATTGGAATACGCGATCGGTACGTTGAGCTCATTCGCATTTGTCGTTGAGCGAGAAGAGACCCGGACATTCGATATGCATAGTCTCATACACCTGGGAACCCGGATTTGGGTGGCAAAGCAATCCATCGACCACCTTGAATCGGTGGATGCAACAAAGCATCTTAACAAGATATTTCCAACTGATGACCATACGAACCGTGCTCTTTGGAGGGAGTACATGCCTCATGCACTTAAGGTCTTGAAAGAATCTGTGAAAGCCGAGAATGATGAAGTGCTGGGCCTGTACTCGCAAGTCGGGCGGTGTCTACTGGAGGACGCAAGAACTAAAGAGGCGATCAAGCTACTGGAACACGTAGTCGAGGTAGAAGCAAGCACACTGGACGAAGGGCATCCCTCTCGACTCGCATCACAACACGAACTTGCATCCGCATACCAAGCAGACGGACAAGTAAAAGAGGCGATCAAGCTACTGAAACACGTGGTGGAGGTACGACAGCGCACACTGGATGAAGGGCATCCCTCTCGACTCGCATCACAACACGAACTCGCATCCGCATACCAAGCAGACGGACGAGTCTAGAAGCTTCCCAAGTTGCATATCTAGTAGGTTTAGCGGCTGGTGGATATGTAGCATTATTCAGTATATAGTCAGCCGAAAATAGACCTTTTTCAAGCTGTTAGTCTCCATAGAGAGCATAGTCTTTGAACTTGTAGCTTATAAGCGCTAAAAATTGCTTTTATGTTTGTGGACGCTTATGAGCATACAATACATCTGTTTGTGACCCACATCTAAGTACTGCGACGGTAATCACAGGAATTTGCACTGTGTCAGCGCCAAGAAGCTTTTAGGCCCGTGCGGAAAGAGACAACAGTGTTGGAAAAGGGAGGAAGCCTTTTTCGTTAACTACTGTACATAGGATGTGATGTTATTTACGTAATTGAAGTGACTGAGCAGGATTGTTAAGCGGTATTCTATGGAATCCAGGGCTATAAGACTGTCAGTTACGCCATGCTGTAGAGTATGCAGTAACCATACGCACTACTACGTATGTGGCGGCATGCCCTCTATAGCCTACTGGCTATAGGTGCCTGGCACCCGGCGCCAGCCGTAGCTGAATAGCATAGCAATTAGTAAGCAATTACCATACTATAGATCTAGAGCCTTACGTAGTGCTATATACTATATAATATAGTAATAATAATAACTAAATACTAAAATACTAATTTATATCTATATAATAAGATTATTATTAGTTTAATCGTTAGGATAATTATATACTATATATAATCTCGTCGTATAAGTATAAACTGGTATTCTAGTTATTAGTTATTATTATTTCTATATTATATTGTTAGTTTAATCGTCAGGATATCGCACGCCGTACGTGATCTCGTCATACGGGTGCAAACTGGTGTTCTGGTTTTTTGGTTGTTGTTATTGTTACGTTACGTGGCGTGCGGCGCCACGTAAGGCTCTAGATCTACAGCGTGGCAATTGCTTACTAATTGCCACGCTGCTAGGCTACAGCTGGCGCCAGGTGCCAGGCACCCGTGGCTAGTAGGCTATAGAGGGTATGCCGCCACATACATAGTAGCGTATATAGTTACTACATACCCTACAGTATAGCATAACTAACACTAGTAACTTTTCTTTTTATTATATACCCTAGTGCCTATCTATTTACACGAAAAATAGTGCCTTTTGCGATCTACGCCTTTTATCTAAATAACGTCCGAATGCCTATTTATCTACTCCACCTGAGTCACCCATCCCTCTATTTGAATAGTTATATAGTTCGAATTGATAAATCTCTCAAGGGCGCGGTTCAGAGTGCCCTTCGTGAAGGCATCAGCAATATTATCATCTCCGTTAATCTACCGCACCTCATAGAGCTTACAACGCTCATACAACTATCTTAACACTATAATATTAATTATTAGATACTTCTCTTTAGTAATACTAAGTTTCACAAGGTATTCATAAAGTAAGTATAAGTTAGTATATATAATAATTAGAATCTAAAGAAACTTTCAGTAATTAAGAATCTTCTTAAGTAATATAACTATAATATAAGCAAAATCTGCACTAGCTACTATAATATAGATCTCTAAAGTAAATATACTTTTAGTAACTCTCTTACTTTTAGTAGATAAGTAATATATAAAGTTACTATAGAGGTTAAACTAACTATCACTAGTTATAATCTCTTAGCCTAAAATTATTATAAATCCTAATTAAGATAAGAAGTTAGTATTATTAGCAAAAAAGCTATCAACAAAAACATAAAGATATACCTTAGAGAGATTAAATAATATAAAGTTAAAGCCTCAGTTGAGATACTCTATTTACCACTTAAGCTATTTATTAAGTATAGTAATATTATCACTCGAGGGTTATTACTCTTACGCTACGCGCGAGAGGTTAAATAGAGCCTCCAGTTAGTATATAGAGGTAAGATACGCACTACACGCATATTATTTAATATATACCCTCTTGAGTGCCTTAGGTGCAGTATATATATTGATAAGAGCTAACTTTTACCCTTAATACTTTTAGCGTAGGTAGAGGCAATCACTATAAAGTAACAAAATACCTCTATTAAATATAAGAGGTATAGTCTCTAAAAGTATAATTTTAAGCTTCACCTTAAATAAAGTTTTTTCAAGCTCCTTATCCTCTCAGTAAGAGAATACCATATCAGAGAGGCTAAGAGTATTATCAGTTTACATACTAACGAAGCTAAAAGTATCATTTTAGGCGTATAAGATAAGGAGGTATAGGTTATATATCAAAGTCTCTATTTATAACTACTCCTTATAATATATAGAGTAAGTTACCTACTAGTAAGTTCCAGCCTCAGTGAGGCTATAAAGTAACTTAATAATAATTATTATAAAGTCTGGAGGATACTACTCTTTAAGATATAAAAGTAGATTAGCTATAATATACCTTATAAGCTCTATTTTAGCTTAAATATAAACTTAAGTAATATCATAAAGTTATATTATTATATCTTTATACTTAAGGAGGATTAAAACTACAGCTAAAATTAATTACTAGCTACTCTATTAGATTATTAGTAATTACATCAAAATCTCAAACTTACTATAGTCTCTAAAACCTTAGATCATAAATCTTAACTTTTTATATACCTTATTAGTATCCTTATTCTTAATCTTATTAATAATATAAAACTTAAAGTATTTATAACTTTTATAGAGGATAGAATTATATTAGACAATCTTTATAATACTATTATTAATAATACTCTTAACTTCCTTTTTAATTAACTTTTTAAATAGTAAGCTAGATATTATAATTATATCTTTTATATAGAAGGTAAGTAAAAATACTAAATCTAACTATTCCTTAGCTGTAAGGTATACTATAAAATAAGCCTCTTAGTTAAACTCTAGAGGTAGCAAACTAACTATATACCTATAAATTATATAACTTAGAGGTACCAGCCTAATCTGAAGTATTTAAAGTTAAGATAGTAAATTACTAACCACTCAGAGAGAGAAAATATTATTATCTCCTACAATAGAGGCAGTATAAAGCATTAACTATATATTCAGAGCCTTAGGGATAGTTACAGACGAAATTAGAATAACTATATAGAATTATAAGCTTCTATTTACTATTAAGTTACTTAGAGATCCTTAGCCTAACTAAAAGTTAGTATATAAAACTATAAATATTAGCTTTTATAAAATTATAGCTCCAGCTGCATTATTATTAATCTCTTATTTATCACCTTTAAAATACTATTTTATAGCTATTAATCGAAACTCTCGAGAGCCATAAAGCAGCTCAAGAACATATATCTTACCGTAAGTAGTAATAAGAAGGTATAACCCTTACCAGCCCTTTTTCTCTCACTATATATACATAAGAGTCTGAAGCAGAAGGATCATCACGCGAGAGGTATCGGAGCTATTACATATTACTAAAGTAGTGTTAACAGTGTGTTTAGTATACTTATAGCAGACTTCTTCTATAGCTTTATATATAGCTTAAGCTCAGGTAATAATATCCAGAGAGGAAGCTAAATCTTCCGTGAGGTATAGATATACTCTAAATATAAGCAGGATAAGCATGAGACTATTCAGGCCAGCAGTATTATTAATTACCTTATATACTACTTAAAAGGATACCTCTCGAGTGGCAGTAGGAAGCTCTATATAGTAAATCTTATATATATAGTAGAGGAGTATATAGTAACACTCTACTTTACTAACACTATTATACACCTTAATAAATATAATATAAACTATCAATCCTATAGTTTTTACCTCTAATCTGAAGTCTTTAGATTAAAAAGTTATACCCACGTCAGTAGTAATAAAATCAGGAGGGCCTTAATATATATTAATCTAATATACTTTAAAAGCCTCCTATATTACCTTCGCTAATAAGTTAGGTAAAAATTAAGTAGTATTAAATACTATAGTAGTATTAATAATATAAAGTATATTATAGTTATTAATATAGACAATATTAACAATAATCTTGAAGTTAAAGTTAATATCACCTTAGATAGTAAAACAAAATCGTAAGGAAGCTATACTATATATTTAGTAGTAGTAGTAGTATCTCTTGAAAACCTTAAGAGTATACTATTTAACTAGATATCCTACTTTAGTAAGGATATTATAGAGATATACTACAGCTGGGTATCTAAAGTAGTAGTAAAGTCTCTATATCTCCATCTCTATAAGATATATAGAGGTAATTATTCTCTCCTTATTAAGAAGTATCTACAGATACTTCCATTTTCAAATAACAAATATAATCTTTTTACCCTAGTGGAGCTTATTATAGATATTATTAAATATAATACTAAAGTAATCTATATCTATAAGGTAGAGTAGGAAGGATATATTATATAAAACTATATAAAATATAATAATGCTGAGCAGTATAGGTATATTAACTATTCTAAATATTATAATAGGAGTAGCTCCTCTAAAGTATATTATAACTAGTTTGCCTTATAGAGATATAAAGGTAATAGAGGAGATAACTAACTACTTCAATATAGTAAACTAGGAATACCTAGTAGTTAAGAATCTAGTAGCACTTAAGTTAGATAGAATACCTTAAAATACAGTACTTAAGTAGCAACCCTTAAGTATAAAAATATACACAGAGGCAGTAATACTATCTATAAGTTTACCACTAATAATAACACTTTTAGTGAGAGTATAAACTATTACCTAATCTTAGAGAATTCTTATAATTTTACCTCTATCTAAAGTAACAAGCTTCTCACTATAAAATAACATAAAAAACATCTCTAAGGCAGATCCCACAGAGTAGCCTTCCTCAAGATTAATACTTATTTAGTACTATATAATAATATCTCTATCAGTATTAACCTCTAGCAAAGCCTCAAAACTATTATTATTAAGACTATTAACACCTTTATAGCTTATAAGGAAAGTTTAGTATACTGCCGCAGAGTATACCTTAGGGTTAGTAATTAACTTATACCTATTAAATGAGGCGTACCTCTCCTTAAGAGTATACCTTATAAACCAACAACCAGGTTTACCACACACATAACACTTTTAATCAGCACAGCTATATATGGATATCGGAAGTAGGTAATAGCTACCTGGAGCGTAAAGCTATATATATACAGAAGTATAGCTACAGTCTCGAGGGTTACCTTAAGGTAAGTTATATATACAGTCGGTCTAAAATTAATCTCCAGCCACCTTCTAGTAGTTATCTCCATCATCTTACATATATTACGCCTTTTAAATTAATAAAATATTACTTACAGTAGATCTTAACTAGTTATAGAAACTTTAGGAGGTTACTGTAAAACTAAAGAGAGCTAATTAGCACTCTAGTATACTGTAGTATATACTTATAAGCTAGAGGTGGAAGGCATTATCTATTCAGATCTTTATAGAGAAGATTTTTTAGATATATATAAGCTTTAAGATCAGAAGCTCAAGAGCCTCCTTTTTACTTTTATCAGAATTTTCAGTAATAACACTTTAAAAAGTAATATTCTACTAATTAGAAAGGTAAAACTGTTAATTCTTATTATTCTCAAAGTAGTCCTTAACTTACTAGACTATTTAGTTAAACGTAAGGTTAATATTTAAGTTACTTAAGTAGTTAAAATAAAACTTAAGAGTATTATCCTTAAGTATAATCAAAAATAACCCTACTTACGTATATTATAAGATACTAAGCTTAAAATAGTAATTATAAAAAATATAGATCTTTAACTTAAAAATATCATAGAAGCCTCTACTATATTTTATATTCTTATTATATAATTTTATAAAATCTATAATATATTTAGTAGATATATTATTAAACAGAGTAGTAGTAGCAGCATATAAAAAATATTCTTAATATCCAGATTAGTTTCAGCCAGGATCTTAGTAATCCTCTCGCTATTAGAGAGGCTCTAAGATAGTTAAATGGGAGGCTAGTAAGATTATCAGTTATAATAGAAGTTTCTCACTTAAAACTATATGTATATAAGCTAGCCAGTTTAGTAAGAAGTATCTCTCTTTAACTACTTACAGTAGAAGTATTACTAATATAGTATTCTCAACTTTTAGTTAAATATTACAGAAAGATAGAATAAAATTTAATTCCTCTATAAGGAAGTTATTAACCTACTCAGAATACTTCTTAAAATTACTTATAAAAACAGTATAGCGTTTCAGTATATTATTAATCTTATTAAGAGTCTATAAAATAAACCTCTCTTACTAAGTCAGTTAGTATATTACTATAAAAATTCAATTACTATCCTTATTAACTTTAATATTATAAACTATAAAGTAATCTCTAAAATATCAGATTACAGAGATACTAATAAGCTACTAAATCACTATAAGCTAGTCCTTAAAGTCACTCTTAAATATCTAAAAAAATTCTAAACTATAAAATCCTATATAAATATAGAAAGCTATTTAGTATACTAAATAGGTAGAGATCTTTATAGAATCCTCCTCTATAATAGTCTTATAGTTAATATTAAGAATTCAGCTAAAAAATACTAAGTTAAGATATTAATAAAACCTTATAAATATAAAAATACCTAACAATACTATCATTACAGACATAAGGCTACCTGAAGCAGGTATCTCACCTATAAGGGTTAATTTAGATATTATCATAAAAATAAGGGAAGTATAAAGCAAGGAAAGGTTATTAATATTACTAGATCCACATAAAGAGGAGTAAGAGAAGAGTTTTCAAGAAGCCACATAGGTCTCTTAAGGGGTTAAAACTAGAGATACTATAAATCTCTAATACTAAAAAATCTAGTAATAACTTAAAGAGGATTATTATATTAATTAAATATACTCCTATAAATAATAAAAGTAATTACAGTCGTTAGCTTCTCAGTAGTTATTATTAGGAAGTTACCTTATTTTAATACTAAAATTAAATGTAGGTATTAGTATCTTAACAGTAGTAATCTATAAGGGGTTAGTATGTAGTTTAGAAGGCTCCTAGTAAGATCCTAGAGCGGGAAGGATCTAAAGCGTCCAAATAATAATCTCACAATCTTTCACCTTATATAAACCTCAAACATAGAGTTTTATAATTACTTCTTTTAGTATAATAAACCTTACTAATCTACAGTATAATAATATAATAGTTATATTAATTACTAATTAGTATTAGTTTAATTATTAGGATATCGCACGCTATACGTAATCTTATCATACGGATGTAAACTGGTATTCTGGTTTTTCAGTTATTATTATTATTACGTTACGTAGCGTACAGCGCCATGTAAGGCTCTAGATCTACAGTATAGCAATTGCTTACTAATTGCCACGCCGCTAGGCTACGGCTGACGCCGGGTGCCAGGCACCCGTGGCCAGTAGGCTATAGAGGGCATACCGCCACATACGTAGCAGCGCGTACGGTTACCGCATACCCTACAGCATAGCGTAACCGATATATATAATATATAGTATTATATAAGGCTCTAGATCTATAGTTATTATAGGCTATATCTGGATATCCAGCTAGAGCTATACTTAAGTATCTAAAACTAATCCCCTCGCCTTAGTGGAGCCCCAGTAAACCCTATATAACACTATATATACAGACTTTTCTATACACCCATAAAAGCTTCTCTTTTACTTCTTAATTCTAAATAAATAGTATTTTATATCACCTTCTAGTTAAATAAACTTAGGTTTAACTTTTTATATATTTAGAATTTAGTTTTATTTACTATATAGATAATATTAGGTAGAATATAGCTTCCTACTAATTAAGTATATAATCTAGTTAAATATAGCTTCTAGGATATAATATTATATAATAAGTAACTAATATAAAAAATAATAGAGAATACTAAAGCCCCCCAGGATACTCTTACAGATAGTAACCTTATAAGTAAACTACTTTAGTAGTAATTATAATATATTTTAAACTTTCTCTACTAGAGGATTAATAAGCTTTTATATAAGTTAGCAAAATAAGATACTATAGTAAGTAGTAACTTCCAGGTGGCTACTATAATAGATATTTCTAGCTTATATTAAGATACTCTAGTAACCTCCAGAATAATATCTATTAGGATAATAACTCTTAAGATTAATAATATTATTATATCTCTATTAATAACTAACTACTAGAAGAAACCTCTTCCTCTATTTCTAAAGTTTTTAGGTAAGTAGAAAGAATACTAAATATAAACCTAATAAATAAAAGTTAAGCTTAAGATTAACTACTATTTCTTTAATAGTAATTAGGAATATTAATATTTAATTTACTTCTATTTAGATTTTAGTTTTTAGTAAGTAATTAAAATCTTCTATATGGTAAGAAAACTAGAAAACTTTTATAATCTAAATAATTTTATAAGTTACCTAAATAGAATTTACTTAGATTCTGATAATTAACCTTACACTATTATCTAACTATAGAACTTTAGATAGAAAGAAAATAAATACCTAATTACTTTTCTATTTTAATTTAAAAACAATCTAGCTAATACTAAAAGATATATATAGCTAAATATAGTCTAGATTTCCCTACTAGAGACTATCTTACTCTCCCACTTTAAGAAGCTATTTATTATAGTTAACCTTCTTAAAAAATATAAATTTTAATTATCTAAAATTTAAAATATAGCTTAAAAGTTTAAATATATAAAAAGGATATTAATATACTACTAACTACCTCACTAGAAACTTACTACTTATAATATAGAGAATAATATTATAATAACTAAAGTAGTTAAGAAGTAATAATAATATTAAAGCTCTAGTAGCTTCTCTTCTACACCTAAGGAACACTTTAAGAACTACTAAGATACTTACTAATACTTTAAGTATAGTAAGAAAAATTATATCTATAAGAATTATAAAGCCTGAAAATATAAGAAAACTAATATAAAGATTATAAAAGCTATAGCTACTCTAGATTATACTAAAGATAACTAAGAAGATAATATTACCTCACTTAGTAATAATAAGAATTTAGGAAAAAAGTAACTCTAGAATAAAGTTAGACTCTGAAGCTAACTAAAATAGAAGTAATAGAATAAGGGAAATAATAGGAAAAAGAATAAGTAAGTAACTAGTAATTAGCTACTATTTAAATTAGAATTAATAGAAGTTACTTTATTAATATACTTATTAATATAAACTATAATATTTATATTATTACTAATATCTTCTTTATAAAGAAATTTTACCTCCTACTAATTAATAAATTAAAAAGATAAATAAGGAGATATATTACTAAATTATTATTTAGTAATACTCAGAAGGTAATTATTCTAACTTTAGAAGTTAGTAGCTATATATAGAAAATCTATACTTATATTATAGAGAGTTTATAACTATTCTTATATCTTAAGTAGCTATAGATAGAAAATAATTATATTATTTATAATATTAAAATCTAATAGATAATATATAGGAAAAATAATATAATAATATACTTAGAATATTAAGATAAGTTAGTATAACTTAAGGAGATCTAGTTAGTTTAGCTACTTAATACTAATTTATTTATATTTATCTATTAGTATACTATATAATATATTAGTAAGATATTAAACTTCTACTAAATTATATCTATTAATCTAATAAATATTAAGAAAATATTAGTTCTAAAAGTAGAAATAAACTTAAGGGATTATATCCTTATAAATATCTTAAAAGAATTTCTAGATTTTTTCTATTTAGATCTAGTATACTAACTACCTCCCAGTTACCTATAAATAAACTACTATATCCTATTAATTCCTAATAATAAAAAATACAAATTAGATCTCCTATAGAAACCTCTCTATAGTATATTATAGGAGGAGCTTCTGATACTTAAGAAGACTTTAGAGGATTTACTTAATAAGAAGTTTATTAAAGTAAGTAGCTTCTCTACTAATATCTTAATTCTCTTTATAAGAAAGCTAAATAGAGGAATATACTTCTATATAAACTATAGAGCTTTTAATATAATTATAAAGAAGGATTATTACCTCCTTCCCTTTATATTAGAGATCCTCTAGAGGGTTATTACTACTTATTAGTATATTAAGTTTAATATTATTACTATATTCTATATAATTAGAATTAATAAAGTAAATTAGGAGAAAATAGCTTTTTAGATATATTATAGCTTCTTTAAATAGATAATATATCTTTTTAGACTTATTAATATCCCTACTATATTTTAATAATATATTTATAACTATCTATAATAGTTTCTAGATAACTTTATTATAATATATATTAATAATATCCTTATTTATACTAATAGTTTATAAAAGAAATATAAGGAGAAAGTCTATTAGATACTTAACTACCTTACTAATATAAACTTTAAGTTAGATCCTAAGAAATATAAATTCTCAGTCACTATAGTTAAATATATTAAGTTTATTATATTAGCTAGAAAAAGTTTCTCTTATAATCCTAAGAAGTTAGAAATTATTATTAATTAGCTTCCCTCTAGCTTACTAAAAATATCTATAATTTCTTTAGGTTTATAAATTACTATAAAATCTTTATATCTTAATATAATATTATTATAAAGTTTTTAAACTATCTAACTTAGAAGTTAGTTTCTTTTAACTAGAGATTAAAATAGTAAGAAGCTTTCTTTATATTAAAATAACTTTTTACTATAGAATTAGTCTTATAGATATTTAACTTTAATATTCTAATAATAATAAAGATAGACTATTTATAATATATCCTGAGAGGTATATTAACCTAAAATAATAAAGTTAGAGTGAAGTATCTAGTAGCTTTCCACTCCTAATATTTAAGCTCTATAGAGTTTAATTACTTAATTTATAATAAGGAATTCCTTATAATATTAGCTTATTTATAGATATAGAGAATAAAACTATAGAATACTAAGAAATTTAAAATCCTTACTAACTATAAGAATTTTAAATATTTTATAAAGAAATAATAACTTATAGAGAGGTAGAATTAGTAGGTAAAGGAATTATCTTAATATAATTTTTACTTTAAATACTAACTAAATATCTAGATAGTAGCTTCTAATATTCTCTCCTAGAGGGAATAAGATACTTCTAAAAGGTAGAATAATAAGAAATAATAAAAATAAGTAATATAAATTATTCTAAATACTACTATCTCTATAGGATCCTAAGTAAAATATATAAATATTATTAGTATCTAGGTTTTTAAAGGAAAACTAAACCTATAAGAAATATAAAATTATATTACTAAGAGAAACTCCTTATATTAATAAATCTTTATAATAATCCAGTAGGAAAAGTATAATTTTCCTCCTAACTTCTATATTAAGATCCAGATTACTAAATATATTATTAATATACTAAGATAGTTTACTTTTAGAGAGAGACTTTAAATACTAAATAGTAAAGAAAATAATAACTTCCTTAATAAACTTAAAATTAAGTTAGTATAGAAGTTATATAACTTCTCTCCTATAGGCTACCTAGAATATAATAATATACTAGAGATTATAAGCTAATAATTCTATTAGTCTAGATAATTATAAAGTGTCTACTAATTTATATATAACTATAATATATATAGAGATATTTATATCTAGAGGCAGACTAAAAAAGAATTTCTAAAATTCCTATTAATATTTAACTAATTATATTCTAATCTATTAATAGACTTTATTACTAACTTACTCCCCACAAAAAAATAAAGTAACTATTACCTCTAAGTTATTATTAATTAATTAAGTAAAGTCTCTATATTAGAAGAGATAGATATAATAGAGATAAAAATATATACTTAATAATTTCTTAGTTACTACTATAAATTCTATAAAATATTATATTCTATTATAAATAATAAAAAATCTAACTAAATAAATTATTTCTAGAAGAAATTCTATAAGTTAATAGATATTATATATCTATTAAGTATTAGTTACTACTTATAGACTGATAGAATTATAAAATAATATAACTAAGAAATCTAAATAATTTTAAAAATATTTACCTATTAGTCTTTAGATAATTAAGATAACTTACTATCTATTATATAGTTAACCTTCTATAACTAATAATATAATATAATAAAAATTATATCTTTCTTTATAAATTATAAATATTATATTAACTTTATTTTAGTTACTAAGGAGTATATAGAATTACCTAATAATAATAAGGTTATAATCTATTAGTTAGTTAAGAGAATATAGTTAGTAATAATATATATCTATATAAAAATAACTACTACTTAATAGAAATTAGAAATTTAAGTAAATAAAATCTAGTTTCCTATAGATTAATATTAAATTAATAATAAGATATAGTTAAATATATCTAACTATAAGTTGCTAAAGTTAAGCTGAAAGCTAATCTAATTATACTATAAGTATATAATAATAAAGATCTTCTTACTATATATTATAAAATTAGATACTTTAGAATCTATTTACTTATAATTCTATATAGATTTACTCTAGAAAGTTATTACTAATCTACTACTTAGGTAAATTATAATTAATAGCTAGCTACTACTATTAGTAAATAACAACAGAGAAGTTAAATAGCTAGTTAGAAATATTCTTACTATAAGGATATACTAAATATAAAAAGCTGAACCTAAGTTTATTTAACCAGAAAGTGGCGTAAATACTATTTATTTAGAACTAAGGAGTAAAAGAGAAGCTTTCACAAGTGTGTGGAAAAATCTGTATATATAATACTATATAGAGCTTACTGGAGCTCCACCTAAGCGAGAGGGTTAGCTTCAGATACCTAGGCACAGCCCTGGCTGGATATCTAGGTATAGCCTATAATATTACCCCCTCCTCTCTAGCTGCCGTCCAGCTGGAGGCTATAGGCTAGGTCTCTATTATTATTTATAATCAGCCTATATATTACTTTATACCACTCTAAGGCTACTATATCTATAATAATATCGACAGGCTTCTATATAAAATTTATATATCCTTTCTATTTAATAAGAACTTCTTATTAGTATCTTCTCCCCACCTAATATATCCTTACAGCCAGAATATTTTTAACTAGCTATTTAACCTCCCTATTATTATCTACTAGTAGTAGTAACTAACTATTAACTATAACCTACCTAGATAGTAGATTAATAGTAGCTCTCTAGAGTAAATCTATATAGAATTATAAGTAAATAAACTCTAGAGTATCTAGCTCTATAATATACAGTAAGAGGATTTTCACTATTATATACTTATAATATAGCTAAGCTAGCTTTCAGCTTAGTTTTAGTAACTTATAGTTAGATATATTTAACTATACCTTATTGCTAACTTAGTATTAATCTATAGGGGACTAGATCCTATTTACCTAAGCTTCTAACTTCTACTAAATAGCAGCTATCTCTATATAAATATATATTATTACTAACTATATTCTCTTAACTAGCTAGTAGGTTACAATCTTACTACTACTGGATAGTTTTATATACTCCTTAGTAACTAGGATAGAATTAATATAATATCTATAATCTATAAAGAAAGATATAATTTCTATTATATTATATTATTAGTTATAGAGAGCTAACTATATAATAAGTAGCAGATTACCTTAGTTATCCTGAGACTAGTAAATAAATATCCTTAAAACTATTTAGATCTCCTAGTTATACTATTCTATAATCCTATTAGTCTGTAGGTAGTAATTAGTACTTAATAGGTATATAATATCTATTAATCTGTAGAACTCCTTCTAGAAATAACTTACCTAATTAGACTCTCTATTACTTATAATAAAGTATAGTATTCTATAAAACCTATAGTAGTAACTAAAGAACTACTAGGTATATACTTCTACCTCTATTATATCTATCTCTTTTAATATAGAAGTTTTACCTAATTAATTAATAATAACTTAGAGGTAATAGCTACCTTATTCTTTTATAGGAAGTAAGTTAGTAATAAAATTTATTAATAGATTAGAATATAACTAGTTAGATATTAGTAAGAATTTTAGAAATTCCTTCTTAGCTTACCTCTAGATATAAATACCTCTATATATATTATAGTTATATATAAATTAGTAGATACT